>OY992541.1:5447595-6018657 GCA_963921195.1 Pegoplata infirma
TATTATTTTACTGTTTGCGTCTACACTCATAGAAATATCTTAGTAGAAAAATTAGTAAACCCATTGTAGATCAAGTTTTACAGAATATTGTCGTATTCAACAAAAATTAATGTTGATATCGTTGAATAATCAGTAAATTTGAATCAACTATTTACAACGCTTATACAGAATTCAATAGATAGAACCAAAAAAGAAAAAACAACCCTGTTCGTTCATTTTTGTATTATCAAGTTGGTAGCAATGCATTGCAATGTGAAATTTGTTTGTCTCTTATAAAATTATTTTATGTGTTTATTTCTTATAAAAATATTTAATATTATAAAAATAAATAAAAATGGGATCTGATGATCAGATTCTGATCTGTAAATATTTGGTAAGTAATAAAATACATTGGTTTCTTTATGTATTCATACTATATGATAATTTTTTTGGGTTTTTTTTTAGGTTTTCGATTTGGTGTCAATAGAAAACAGGAGAATGGCTTACGAATGCATAACATGAATAAACAAAGTGTGTGTGAAAATCTTATTTAAATATTGCAGCTTTAAAAACCGGTGATAATTTAAAAAAAAATATTGTGATTTATACTTAATAATATAATATTTACAAATAACAACCAGCTTTTTTTTTTTTTATTTTATTTTATTATTATTATTATTTTTCGCCAACATTAATTCTAACAGAAAATTCGTTTTAAAACAATTTTTTTTTTAAATACAGATGTAGGAATTCTTAAAGATACAAACATTTTTATTTAAAAACTACTTTACTGTTTAATTTTTTAAGTAAACCAATAAAGTTACTTACAGAATTATTTTAGATTTTAGATTTTACAAAACAAGATTTACTTTCCATTACATCACACAACTCTACAAATTCAGAAAAATTAACTTTTCCAGCAACAGCAATACATAAACTATATTTATTTTGAATTTCTGATTTACAATCTGACTTCCAATTGTTTCTATCGCGTATCGTTTTTCAGAAAATCGCGTTTGAAAATGCAAAACTCCAAATTTAATACTTTTTTTGATTCTACTATTACGTATTTTTACATTGGTGTCAAAAATAGGACTTAATTTTATAAAAAAAACTTACGTCGTGATTCTAAATCGCATTTTAAAATTAAAATAACTCAACTGTGATCCTTATAGACCGTCATCTCTCAATAACAAATCTGCGATCAACAAATTTCTAGCACCTTTTGTTTTTTGTATTTTTTGTGTATTGAAAAAGCAAAATTTCTTGAAAAGGGCAATAAAAAATATTTTTGTTGTTGGGCCGACAAGATATAGCCCATGATATGTGCATGTTCTTAAACATATATTTTTTTTAAACTATAAGCATAAGAGTGGGTAAAAGCTTACTTTTTGTAACTGTGCACCGGAAGTCATTTCAGAACAAGTTCTAAAAATTTTAAATTTTGCGGAAACAATTGAATATTAAGGAATTGGGTTAGATTTGTGTTTAAAATATTTTAATAAAAAAACGTGATACTTCTCTTCCAAAAATTGAGTTGTAACTTGTTAGGTTAATTTTATATTAATGGTGAACACCCTGATGAAAACCTCACGGCACGTCCCTGCCCCATACTGTAGTTGGAGGGTATAAAAAAAAACAAGTAAAAAAGTTAAATTCGGCCTTGCCGAATGTAGTGATACCCTCCACAATTTCAAAAAGATTATTGCAAAAAACTTTATTTAAAAGGAAATTACTTTTGAAAAAAAAAAATTTCCGCGAAAAAAAATTTTGGTAAAAAAAAAAATCCGCGATTTATTTCTTTTTTTGTCAAAAAATATGTTCGTACTTGTTTAAATACCATTTGGTGCTCAATTATGTTCACATATGTCAACCAGAAGCCGAATTAAAGCATTTTGTATTTTTAGGTTATGTTGAATGTACTGAAATTTTTGAGGTGTGCTTACATTTTCGTTCATAACTTTTGAACCGCTGAACCGATATCGCTCAAATGCAATACCAAACTTCTCGGGAGAACTTCCAATATATATGTTAAGTTTCAGTCATATCTGTGCAATATTTTGTCCGCGAGAGCATTTTCCACAGACAGACAGACGGACCGACGGACATCGCTAGAATGTCTTAAAATCGATCGGGCATCATGAATATATATACTTTATGGGGTCCCAGACCGATATTTCGATGAGTTACAAACGGAATGACAAACTTATATATACCCTCTATCACTAAGTGGAGGGTATAAAAAAAATAAAAAAAGATTTTCAATGCATTTCAAAAATCGGATTGTATTGCTTAAGTGGTCTGCCATACGTTAGATGCCTGGGGAAGTTGTAATAACTTGGCTGATTTTCAACCGATTTTAGTTTTTGGTACCTTATTAGAGACATTTTACTCCGCATTATAATTCTGTAACCACTTGAATTTTAACTTAACTTAAAATACCAAAAAAATTAAGAAAACAGAAAACAATTAATCCTTGTAATCCGTTTTCTAAACTTCAAGGCCTATGCGGAACGCCTTACCCATGTCCGATCGTTCTTAATTTTTGTGAGGCGTATTTTTACCTCCAAATGAATATATCTAGCGTAAGTTAGGGTCAGTATTTACCAATTTAATTTTTTTGGAGCACCATGTAAAATAAATCAGAGTCAAAAAATAACAAGTAAGAGTGTTAAATTCGGCTGTGCTGAATCTTTTATACCCTCCAACATGTAAAAAAAAATTGCAGGGGCGTTTTTTTTTTGGGGGGGGGGTGGTCGTAAGTGGCAATTTGGGGGGGGGGGGGTGGCAAATTTCCTCTCGAAATATATGTTTAAAAATTCATTATTATGCTTTTTGCACCAAATACATGAAAGTTTATCATTATTTAAACAATTCTTTTTAATCCACGCCCACAAAAGGGGGGCGGACAGAAAGCCGAGAGCCATTTTTTAATCCTCTGGGTCTAAACGTAGGACTTTAAACTTCTTATAGCATAAAAATATTGCATTTGTAAAGCAAAAGCACAAAAAATCATGTTAAAAAGTGGTGTTTTTCAGAGGTTGCTTTAGTTCTTCAAGGGGGAACTTTTTTCCCCCTGGTCCGATTTTGCTCATTTACGAACTCAACCTGCCTATTTACATTAGATATATTCGTGCCACATTTCAGGAGTCTAGCTCTTTTATTTTGGACTGCATCGTGTTAACTACAGACGGACAGACAGACTGACGGACATCGCTAGAATGTCTTAGAATGGATCACTGATCATAAATATATATACTTTATGGAGTCCTAGGCCGATTTGATGCGTTGCACCTGGAATGACAAAGTGAGTATACCCCCATACTGTGGTTGGAGGGTATAAAAAGTACAATTTTCAAAATGTAAAAAAAAATAGAACAAACTGCGATCACATCTCGAATTATGGCTTAAAAGCTGCGTAATTTCGAGTAGAACTTTTAGACTAAAAAAAAAAAAAAAAACGAAGGTTTCGGACTTTTTCAAAAAGTCGATTTTAATTTTTTAACGTTCAAAAATAAGTGATAATTGCTTCGAATAATTTTTTAATATTTTTTTTACAAAACAACATTTTAATACCAACAAAACGTTGTCCAACTTTTTTTAAGATATCTATATTTTTAACTGGTCAAAATTAATTGAAAATTTCAATTTTTTTATTTTTTTGAAAAAATCGCCATTTTGAAAAATTGATTACTCAACACCATCTTGGAATAAAAGGCTGAAAATTGGTGTCCAAGTTGCATTTAATAAGTACTAAAACATATCCAAAAATAAAATAAATCGAAAGGGGTCGGTTCTAAAAGTGAGTGATTTGGCCTGGAACGCCCCATATACTTTATGGGATACTAGACCGATATTTCGATGCGTTACACACGGAATGACAAAGTGAGTGTGTCCCATAATGTGGTTGGGGATATACAAATGGTATTTTGTCATAGTTTGCTTTAGTTCTTCAAGGGGGAACTTTTTTCCTCCTGGCCCGATGTTGCTCATTTACGAACTTAACCAGCCTAAGAACATAAGACATATTCGTGCCAAATTTCGGGAGTCTAGTTCTTTTTTTTTGGACGGCATCGTTTTAACTACAGACGGACATCGCTAGACCACAGACTAAATACAGACTCGACAGTAGAGTTTTACAAGAAAAAATGGGGAAAAACTAAGCGATTTTAGAAGAAAACACAACGGTTTTTAGTCCGTTTTACGCTAACATGGCAACACTTTCTACGACTTGGGAGTGAGTGAGACAACAAAAACCGATCTGGCATCCATTTTTCTTATGGCGCGTTATATCAGTTTTCTCTTTCTAACCTAATTCGTAGAATAATTTGAAAACATTAACCATATGGTTAAAAAATACTTTTTTGACACCTGTCATATTTGTCGAGTCTGTATTAGTCTGTGGCTAGACTGTCTTAGAATCGATCACTGATAATTAATATGTCTACTTTATGGGTTCCTAGACCGATATTTTGATGCGTTACACACGGAATAATGTAGTTGGAGGGTATAAAAATGGTATTTTTCAGAGGTTGGCTTAGCTCTTCAAGAGGGAATTTTTTCCCCTGGTCCGATTTTGCTTTTTCCCCCTGGTCCGATTTTGCTCACTTACGAACTTAACCTGCCTATTAACATAAGACATATTAGTGTCAAATATCGGTAGTCTAGCTCTTTTATTTTGTACTGCATCGTGTTAACTACAGATAGACAGACGGACATCGCTAGAATGTCTTAGAATCGATCACTGATCATAAATATACACTAAGAATTATTGAAGTTACTACACTCATAGAAATATCTTAGTAGAAAAATTAGTAAACCCATTGTAGATCAAGTTTTACAGAATATTGCCGTATTCAACAAAAATTAATGTTGATATCGTTGAATAATCAGTAAAGTTGAATCAACTTTTTACAACGCTTATACAGAATTCAATAGATAAAACCAAAAAAGAAAAAACAACCCTGTTCGTTCATTTTTGTATTATCAAGTTGGTAGCAATGCATTGCAATGTGAAATTTGTTTGTCTCTTATAAAATTATTTTATGTGTTTGTTTCTTATAAAAATATTTAATATTATAAAAATAAATAAAAATAGGATCTGATGATCAGATTCTGATCTGTAAATATTTGGTAAGTAATAAAATACATTGGTTACTTTATGTATTCACTCTATAATATATTTTTTTTTTTGTTTTTTTTTAAGGTTTTTGATTTGGTGTCATTAGAAAACTGGAGAATGGCTTACGAGTGCATAACATAAATAAACGAAGTGTGTGTGAAAATCTCGTGCAGCTTAAAAAGCCGTTGATAATTCTAAAAAATATTGTGATTTTTACTTAATAAAAGAATGTTAACAAATAACAACAAGCTTTTTTTTATAAATAAAATTTCTTATATCAACAAAAATATGAGTTGAGTTTACAAAAAATACGAGTTGATTTACAAAAAAACGAGTTGATCAACTTTTACAAAAACTGACAACAATTTTTATTGCAATCAACGTAAATATTTGTAGGGTCAAAATCAACAATGATTTCTGTTGAATTTACAGCGATTTTCTTTGGGAATACAATGATTTTTGGTTAAGTGTAGGGAGTGCTGTCACCAGGTGCCCTAGCCTGGAATATTTCCGCTGCTCGCGTCTAGGGAGAGCTGTCACCAGGTGCTTTTGTAGTATTAGTTTAATCAATAAATGAATTACTTATTAGGTGTGTTCCAGAACTTTCCGAGTAAAGTTCGGTAAAATGAGAGAAAATCTTAAAAACTCTCACCATACCGCAAAAATGCACAAAAGTACGGGAACGCTAAAAACCACATTTCTAGCCCAAAAACTAAAAAATGTAAACAAATTGAAATGCTAACAAATTTTAGTACACGCAAAAAAAATCTGTGTCGGAGTGAGCAAAAATCTGGCATAATTTTACCAAAAATATGCTAAAACTACAACCGACGAAGTAGTTTTCGTAATTTAGCCAAAACACTTATGTAAAAAATTTTGAAGAAAATGCTAATATAGAGTTCACACTAGCGACCTTAAACAAGTTGTTTAACAAAACACCAGTAGCAGAATAAAAACGTAATGGACACAGAACAAAGACTTTTTTAAACATCTCACTCTTGAACACTTCAAAACAGCAAGTGTGAACGCCGTATAATGCTATTTAAGCAAAAACTTGGTAAAATATACCTAAAGGAATATGGTGAAATCAGTGACGGTCCGTGAAGTTGTCACTGGGTGTTCTCTAATTTATAAAAACAGAAAATTTAAGTATAAAATTCATGTTTTCATGGACCTAACGCATTCCCGAGATAGGTAAAGATGGGATGTTACTAGTTTTGTACATTTTTTAATGAGATGCAGCCTAAATTCTATTTTATTGTCATTTTGTTGCCTCACCACATCGACAATTAACAAAAAGCATTATTTCGCAAATAAATGGAGTACAAAAATTAATTTTGGATGCATGTCAATAAAAAAATTAAAACTGAGGCTTTGTCTATCACGGGAACGTGTTACGTCCAGAAAAACATATTTTATATACATAAATTTTATATTTTAAATAAGTAGAGAACACCCCGTGACAACTTCACGGACCGTCACTGGGTGAAATATACCAAAATTATTAGAAAAGGTGACTAAAAATAATGCTAAAAATTACCACATTTATGCTAAAATAAATTTTCTATAAAATTTTTGTAAAAATTTGTATATTTGTTGAATTTAAAATTTTCACAGAATAAATCCATATTAATATAATAAATGTTGTGTAGGATTTTATTTACCACCGACCAACTGACCCTTTATGTACAATTTTCTCCAGTGTCTGCTGCCTACGCTTTTTCTTGAAGTGAAGGATCCGCTATAGCTTCACGAATTTATTTAAAAGCATCCTGTAAAAATAGAAAATTATTACAAAACATAAATTTTTAATTTAAAAAACTAGTAAACCCCATTTGTATTTTGGTTAGGAGGAACACTTACTTTGTGATTCCATTTGTAACTCATCAAAACAGGTCTGGACTCCATTTGCTATATAAATGAGTTTTTAGGTTCTAATTTTATAACTAAAGGGAGGCCTGGTGCCCACGCTCTTTATTGTAGTGAAGGATTCGCCATGGCTTCAAAAATTTATTTAGCAGTACCCTGTAAAAATAGATTATTACCAAACACTAATTTTTAACTAAAAATCTATTAAACCTTATTGGTGTCTTCGGAATAGGGGTATACTCACTTTATCATTGCATTTGTAATTCATTGAAACAAACGTCTGACTCCATTGGCACAGACTAAATACAGACTCGACAGTAGAGTTTTATAAGAAAAAATGGGGAAAAACTAAGCGATTTTAGGAGAAAACACAGCGGTTTTTAGTCCGTTTTACGCTAACATGGCAACACTTTCTACGACTTAGGAGTGAGTGAAACAACAAAAACCGATCTGGCATCCATTTTTCTAATGGCGCGTTATATTAGCTTTCTCTTTCTAACCTTATTCGTAGAATAATTTGAACACATTAACCATATGGTTAAAGAATACTGTTTTGACACCTGTCACTTATGTCGAGTCTGTATTAGTCTGTGCCATTGGTTTTGCTAAATGAATGGTGTTTTAAGTTATGACAGCAAAATTAACTTTAGCATTTTTTTATCTTACATTTATTTATCTTTTAAAAACTAATTATTTATTTTTATTTATTAATTTATTTTAATTTTATTTATCAATTTCCTTTTTACGTTTTTATAACACAAAAAATAAACGAAGCACGCACACAAAAATACAAAATGAATATGGCGGTCTGTGTTTGTTTTTTTTGTTGTTTTCTTTCGATAAATTTTTGTGCAAGTAATTTGCGTTATTGTGCAAGCTACTTGGTTACTTTACGTAAGAAACTAATTATGTTACTTTAACATCGACAAGCATAATTTTAGCAAAAATTTGGTAAAAAAATTTTTTAGTATGAAAAAAGTTTTACCAAGTAGGATTGCTCAATCTGACACAGATTTTTTTTGGTTGCGTGTAAGGAAAAATACGTTCAACAATGCGAAACAAATTGTAAAAGTTGATTTTAATGACTAAATATATTATTTTGTTTAAAATTAAACTTTACTTTTGTTTCGTTTTTTTATTTTATTAAAATTTTTAATTTATTTTCATAACAAATATCAGCTGTTTTCTCAACATCTGATTGTTACCTATTTACACGAAAAAATAGTACGGGTAAGTTCGGTAAAATGAGAAACAAATTTATTCTCTTAAAAACTCTCTCATTTACCCAATTTTTGCGTACGGGAACGCTTTTCGGGCTGGTTTGGGTACCCGCGGGCACCCGCGGTAACGTTCTGGAACACACCTATTATAACGTTTTAAAAACCAGCGTTTTACTCTCAGCAAATACAAATTTCTGTGACGATCCCTATCCCCGCGAGCTATACCCCAGCTAACAGAGGAAACTCGTCGTTACATTATTTAAATTTTTTTTAATCCACGCACACACAAGGGGGAGGACGGACCGGAAAAAATATACATTTTGTAATCCCCTAGATCCAAATACAGGACTTTGAATTTCTTGTAGCATAAAAATGTTGCATTTGTTAAACACAAACCACAAAAAATCATGTAAAACAATTGAGAGTTTTAAATTCGGCTGTGCCGAATCTTATATACCCTCCAAAAATCCAGGGCCATTTTTTGGCGGGTGGGGGTTGGTGCGAGTCGTTGTGGGAAACCTTTTCCCTTGCCGTAGGTTTTATAAAATGGATTTATTATGATTCTTGCAATTACTTAACCTAATTAATAATTATTATAATAATTTTTTATATCCACGCCCACAAAGGGGGGCGAGTCAAACTTTTTTTTTTATCCGCTTAGTCCACATTCAGGATTTTAAACTTCTTTTGACACAAAAGTGTTTCATTTGCTTAACAAAAGCACAAAAACCCTGCAAAAGAGGAGGTTTTTCTGAGGTTGGTTTAGTTCTCCAAGGGGGACTTTTTTCCACTTGGTCCTATTTTGCCCATTTCCGAACTTAACCAGCCTATGACCATAAGACATATTCATGACAAACTTCGGAAGCCTAGCTCTTTTATTTTGGACTGTATTGTGCCCTTTACAGACGGACGGTCGGACATCGCTAGAATGTCTTAAAATCGATCAGAGATCAATAATATATATGGGGCATTCCAGGCCAAATCACTCACTTTTAGACTCGACCCCTTTCGATTTATTTTAGATATGTTTCCGTACTTATAAAATGCAACTAGGACACCAATTTTCAGCCTTTTATTCAAGAATTTTTCAAAATGGCGATTTTTAAAAAAAAATTATAAAATTTAAATTTTCAATTAATTTTGACCAGTAAAAAATATAGATATCTTAAAAAAAGTTGGACAACGTTTTGTTGGTATTTAAATGTAGTTTTAGAAAAAAAATATTAAAAAATTATTCTAAGTAATTATCACTTATTTTTTGACGGCAAAAAATTAAAATCGACTTTTTGAAAAAGTCCGAAACCTTCGATTTTTTTGTAAAAAACTATAAAAATTCTACTCTAAATTACGCAACTTTTAAGCCATAACTCGAGATGTGATCACAATTATTTCTATTTTTTTTTTTAATTTTTAAAATTACACCTTTAATTTTTTGTCTTTGATTTATTTTATATGGTGCCCCAAAAAAAATGGTAGATATTGACCCTAACTTACCCTAGATATACTCATTTCGAGGAAAAAATACGTCTCACAAAAATTTAGGACGATCGGAAATGGGTAAGGCGTTTAGCATGGTCCTTGAAGTTTAAAAAACGGATTACAAGGAAAAATATCTATTTTTTCTGTTTTCGCAATTTTTTTGGTATTTTAAGTTAAGTTTTACAGAATTATGATGTGGAGTCAAATGCCTTTCAAATAAGGTACACGCAAAAAAAAAATCTGTGTCAGATTGAGCAATCCTACTTGGTAAAAATTTTTTCATACCAAAAAAAAATTTTTACCAAGTTTTTGCTAAAATTATGCTTGTCGATGTTAAAGTAACATAATTCATTTTTTATGTAAAATAACCAAGTAGCTTGCACAATAACGCAAATTACTTGCACAAAAATTTATTGAAAGAAAACAACAAAAAAAAAAAAAACAAATACAGACCGCCATTTTCATTTTGTATTTTTGTGTGCGTGGGTTGTTTATTTTTTGTGTTATAAAAACGTAAAAAGGAAATTGATAAATAAAATTAAAATAAATTAATAAATAAAAATAAATAATTAGTATTTAAAAGATAAATAAATGTAATATAAAAAAATGCTAAAGTTAATTTTGCTGCCATAACTTAAAACACCATTCATTTAGCAAAACCAATGGAGATGTTTGTTTCAATGCATTACAAATGGAATGATAAAGTGAGTACACCCCTATTCCGAAGACACCAATAAGGTTTAATAGATTTTTAGTTAAAAATTCGTGTTTGGTAATAATTTTCTATTTTTACAGGGTACTGCTAAATAAATTTTTGAAGCTATGGCAAATCCTTCACTACAATAAAAAGCGTGGGCACCATTCCTCCCTTTAGTCATAAAATTAAAACCTAAAAACTAATTTATATAGCAAAGCCAATGGAGTCCAGACCTGTTTTGATGAGTTACAAATGGAATCACAAAGTAAGTGTTCCTCCTAACCAAAAGACCAATGGGATTTACTAGTTTTTTAAATTAAAAATTTATGTTTTGTAATAATTTTCTATTTTTACAGGATGCTTTTAAATAAATTCGCGAAGCTATAGCGGATCCTTCACTTCAAGAAAAAGCGTAGGCAGCAGTCACTGGAGAAAATTGTACATAAAGGGTCAGTTGGTCGGTGGTAAATAAAATCCTACACAATTATTACACATTTATTATATTAATATGGATTTATTCTGTGAAAATTTTAAATTCAACAAATATACAAATTTTTACAAAAATTTTATAGAAAAATTATTTTAGCATAAATGTGGTAATGTTACGATATTTAGAAATTTCTAAAACGGGCTTATGAAGGTCACGTACTCTATTTATGTAAATAAAAAGATTATTCCATAATTTTTTCCGACGTTTCGTTGGAGATTCCCAACATCATCAGGGATATTTTATTAGATCTGGTAACCATAAAATAAAAACACAATAGAAAAACAATAGCTTAATAACAAACAGGACAACATAGTTTTATAAAAATAATTTAACTCACATAATCTTTTCGTCAATTATTCACATTTATAGTAATAAATACACATTTAGTTTTACACAACATAAAACATAAAAATATTTAACAAAACAAATGTAAAAAATATAAAATTAAAAAAATATCACAGTGTAAATTCTTATTAAACTAGTTATCACAGAAGAAAAATTAAACTAAAAAATTGCTATTGCATATATTGCGTTCGTGTTATTTTTGTCGTCCTTCGTATTCAATGCATTTGTAGCTTTTTCTTGTATTCTCAAACT
Source organism: Pegoplata infirma (assembly GCA_963921195.1). NCBI lineage: Eukaryota > Metazoa > Arthropoda > Insecta > Diptera > Anthomyiidae > Pegoplata > Pegoplata infirma. Next base: position 5,459,049 of record OY992541.1, read on the forward strand.
TTCTAGAGTGTATCGTTTATTTGTTCTCTTCTCCTTGTCTAATATTTTGGTGTTTGTTAGATCGGGCAAGTGCTTTTCTTCAAAACAGTGTGTGGACAAAGCTGTAGTTAATTTGTTTTTTCTTATGTCTGCTTCGTGTTCAGATATTCTTGTACCCAGACTTCTTTTTGTGGTACCCACGTATACTTTGCCGCACTCTTCGTTTGTTTTGCCTAAACATGTTATTTCATACACAAGATTGCTTTGGTCATTTTTTTCTATTTTTGTCTTTGTTTTTGTAAATAGTGTGTTAATTGTGTTGTTTGCCCTATACGCTAATTTTATTTCGTTGTCATTTATTATTTGTTGCATTTGTTGGTTTTCTGTGAGCTTCGGTATGAAAGAGATGCTGTAATATTTGGTGTTACCAGATGTGTTGTTTTTGTCTACCCCCATTATTTTTTCCGTTTGTGCTTTATTTATTAAATTATTTATTAAATATGTTGGGTAACTGTTGTTAGTTAATATGTCCTTTAATTTGTTTATATTTTTGGATTTAAATTTAGTGTCGCTCAATTTTAACGCCGTCGTAATCAAATTCATTGCAGTATTTATTTTTTGACTTAATGGTTGAGTCGAGTGATAATTTATAAGCCGTCCAGATGCAATGGCTTTGGAATACCAATCCGTTATTATTGAATTATTTTCGCGGTATATTTTCATATCAAGATATGGGATAGAATTATCTTCTTCTTTTTCAATTGTAAATTTGAGTTTGTTATGGTATGTGTTAAATGTTTGTAAAATTTGTTTTTCGTCCTTTCTCTTTATAATGGCAAATAAATCATCGACATATTTTGAAATTAGTTTAATGTGTATATTTTCCTTTTTGAGATCCGCGATGACTTGCTCCAATAGAGTATCTAGTACGATATCGGCTATTGTTGGGGATAGTGGATTGCCCATGGGCATTCCGTAAGTTTGATTATAGAAGGTGTCGCCATATATAAAATAATTATTGTCGTTTAGACAGAACTGCAATATCTTAAGGAATTGAGATCTTGGTATTGTAGTGTGGTTTTTCAAAACATTCCACTGTGCCATTATATTATTTATTGCCAAGTGAATTGGTATATTTGTAAATAATGATACGACGTCTAGGGAAATTAAAATTTCGTCGTCGTCCAAAGATATGTTTTCCAATTTGTCCTTGAGTTCCAATGAATTTTTTACATTATATTTCTCTAATATAATATTATTCAAAATGAGTCCAATGTATTTTGACATACTGTAGCAGGGAACTTCTACAGAAGATGAAATTGGGCGAAGGGGCATATCGGGCTTGTGAATCTTCGGTAGTCCGTATAACCTGGGTGCTGTGGCTGCATGCGATGTTAATTTTAATTTTTCGTACCTTGTTATATGTTCCTCTTTGAATAGGTCCATAACTATCTTGTTGTTTGTTCGTTGTAATTTTTGTGTGGGATCTAACCTTATTGTTTTGTATGTTGTTTTATCCTCTAGTAGTTTGTTCATTCCCAAATTGTAGTCTTTTTTGTACATAATTACTGTTTTATTTCCTTTGTCAGATTTAGTTATTACAATTTCATCCTTGTGTTTTTTCAAAATTTGTTTTGTCTCTTCAAAAATATTTAAAATGAATTTTTCCTTTTGATTATTTTTTGATTTTCTTTTAAATGTTAATATTCTATTTGCAATTTTTGACCTGATTATGTCCTTTTGCCTGTCATCACATAAAGTTTGAACCCATTGTTCTAGATCGGCTATAAGGTTGATTGATGAAAAGTTTTTATGGCTGACTGGAAGCGCGAATTTTGACCCAAGGGAAAGTAGCCATTTGTTTTCATCTGTAAAGTTTACCTTGGTTTTGTTTACAAACCATGAAGGGTTAAATTTCAAATTGTATTTTTCCAATTGGTTACGTTTTAAATTGGATAATTTTGCCGAGTGAGTCTGTGGTAATTTTTATCATTATTTTTAGTCACCTTTCCTAATAATTTTGGTATATTTCACCATATTTCTTTTGGTATATTTTACCAAGTTTTTGCTTAAATAGCATTAGCATTTTCTTCAAAATTTTTTACATAAGTGTTTTGGCTAAATTACGAAAACTACTTCGTCGGTTGTAGTTTTAGCATTTTCTTGGTAAAATTATGCCAGATTTTTGCTCACTCCGACACAAGTTTTTTTTTGCGTGTACTAAAAACTAAAATCGGTTGAAAATCAGCCATGTTACTTCCCCAGGCATCTAGCGTGTGTCATATCACTTGATTAAAGAATACGAGTCCCCTTTTTTTAAATCTATTGAAATTTTCTACTGTAATAACATTTTTTCATTATTCATGTTTGAGTGAAATATTTTTTTGGTTTTTCCAAATTTTAAAACAAGAGTGTTAAATTCGGCTGTGCCGAATCTTTTATCCCTCCAACAGCAAAAAAATAAAAAAAAGTTGCAGGGGCGTTTTCTTTTTTTTTTTTTTGAGGGGGGGTCAGTAGAGGGGTGGCAAATTTCCTCTCGAATATGTGTTTACAAATTCATTCTTATGCTGTTTGCGCTAAAGAAATACAAGTTCATCAATATTTAAAAAAAAAAATGTTATTCCACGCCCACAAAAGGGGCGGACCGAAAAAAACGAAATTTTCTAATTCTTTGGGTCCAAATAAAGGACTTTGAACTTCATGTAGCATAAAAATGTTGCATTTGTTAAACAAAAACACAAAAAAATCATGTAAAAAAATGGAATTTTTCAGAGGTTGGTTTAGTTCTTTAAGGGGGAACTTTTTTCCCCTGGTCCGATTTTGCTCATTTACGAACTTAACCTGTCTAGGAACATAAGACATAGTCGTGCCAAATGTCGGGAGTCTAGCTCTTTTATTTTGGACTGCATCGTGTTAACTACAGACGGACGGACGGACATCGCTAGAATGTCTTAGAATCGATCACTGATCATAAATATATATACTTTATGGGGCCCTAGACCGATATTTTGATGCGTTACACACGGAATGGCAAAGTGAGTATACCCCCCATACCAGTGACGTTCCGTCTAATGTGCGGAGGTGTTCTCTGAACACCTTGCATTTTTCCCTAAAATATGTCAGTTTTATATTTTTATAATTTTTTTTCAAAGGTTCAAAAATATTTTCGCACACATAGTTCGTCATATGCTCATAGCAAAAAATGTACACTTTCAGTTGGTACATCACTTTTTATTTTCCGTCGTTTCATTAAAAAGTTATGCTAAATTTTGTAAGCATTAATGCAATTGTTTCCAACAGTTAATTGAATGTGCGACAAAATTTAAAGAACAAACGAAGTTGTTGGGTTGTTCTTAACTTTGTTGCGCACACTCAACTAGTGTTAAATTACAACAACTACACTCAACCAAAAATCATTGTATTCCCAAAGAAAATCGTTGTAAATTCAACAGAAATCATTGTTGATTTTGACCCTACAAATATTTATGTTGATTTCAATAAAAATTGTTGTCAGTTTTTGTAAAAGTTGATCAACTCGTTTTTTTGTTAATCAACTCGTATTTTATGTAAATTCAACTCATATTTTTGTTAATATAAGAAATTTTATTATTAAAAAAAAAGCTTGTTGTTATTTATATTCTTTTATTAAGTATAAATCACAATATTTTTTTTATTTCCGGCTTTTTAAGCTGCAATATTTGAAGATTTTCACAAAGATTTTCACACACACTTCGTTTATTCATGTTATGCACCCATTAGCCATTCTCTAATTATCTGATGATACCAAAACAAAATCCTAAAAAAACAAAAAACGTTTTAATATAGTATGAACACATAAAGTAATCAATGTATTTTATTACTTACCAAATATTTACAGATCAGATCCTATTTTTATTTATTTTTCTAATATTAAATAATTTTATAAGAAACAAACACATTAAATAATTTTATAAGAGACATTTCACATTGCTACCAACTCACTCGTTCACTCGTTATAATAAAACAAGTGAGAGTGTTAAATTCGGCTGTGCCGAATCTATTATACCCTCCAACATGTAAAAAAATAAAAAAAAAAATTTTGACAGGGGCGTTGTTTTAAGGGGGGGGCAAGGTTGGGGGAGGGGTCGGTTAGCTGGGGTGACTCCTTGGCCCTCACGGTATATGTTTACAAGTTCATTTTTGTCTGCTTTGTGCACTTAAGTACTATAGTTTTATAATTATTTAAATTATTTTTTTATCCACGCCCTTAAAAGAGGGGCGGGGCAAAAAAAAGCGATATTTTTTAGTCTCCTGGGTCCAAGCGCAGGACCTTAAACTTCTACGAACATAAAAATGTCTCATTTGGTTCACAAAAATACAAAAAAACGCAAAAAAAAAATAGCATTTTTAAGAGGTTGGTTTAGTTCTTCAAGGGGGAACTTTTTTCCCCCTAGTCCGATTTGGCCCATTTCCGAACTTAACCTGCCTAGGATCATAAGACATATTTATGCCAAACTTGAGGGATCTAGCTCTTTTATTTTGGACTGCATCGTGTTAACTACAGACGGACGGACGGACGGACAGACAGACGGACGGACGGACATCGCTAGAATGTCTTAGAATCGATCACTGATCAATAATATATATACTTTATGGGGTCCCCGACCGATATTTCGATGCGTTACATACGGAATGACAAAGTGAGTATACCCCCATACTGTAGTTGGAGGGTATAAAAAAAAAACGAACGAACAGGGTTGTTTTTCTTTTTTGTTTTATCTATTGAATTCTGTAGAAGCCATTGTAATAGTTGAAACAAGTATACTGATTATTCAACGATATCAACATTAATATTTGTTGAATACGGCATTATTCTGTAAAACTTGATCTACAATGGGTTTACTAATTTTTCTACTAAGATATTTCTATGAGTGTACAACAACCAAAATTTAAATTTTTAAAGGCATTTTTGTGCGGCAAATTAAGTAGCACACGTAACTTTGATAGGTGATATCTTTTTACTGGAAAGAGTTATTGCTTCAATTTGAAAGCCATATAAAACTTTGGGATTTTATCTACGGTTGTAAATACGGATATCACTTAAATTATATATACAAGATTCCAAATTCTTTCCTTAAAAAATACACCTTTTTACATTTTTTTTTATTATTATTAAAGAAAAAAAAATTATTTTAATTTTTTTTGTAAATATTGAAAAACATGAAGGTTTGTTTGATGCACGTTAATTTTATTGTGATGATGTGAGGAAGAAAATATATCGGAGATTGTTAATATTTTCAATTTAAAAAAATAGGTTGTATTGCTTTTTACCATTTATTTTTGGCAAAAGAAATTATTTTTCGCCAACATTAATTCTAACAGAAAATTCGTTTTAAAACAATTTTTTTTTTAAATACAGATGTAGGAATTCTTAAAGATACAAACATTTTTATTTAAAAACTACTTTACTGTTTAATTTTTTAAGTAAACCAATAAAGTTACTTACAGAATTATTTTAGATTTTAGATTTTACAAAACAAGATTTACTTTCCATTACATCACACAACTCTACAAATTCAGAAAAATTAACTTTTCCAGCAACAGCAATACATAAACTATATTTATTTTGAATTTCTGATTTACAATCTGACTTCCAATTGTTTCTATCGCGTATCGTTTTTCAGAAAATCGCGTTTGAAAATGCAAAACTCCAAATTTAATACTTTTTTTGATTCTACTATTACGTATTTTTACATTGGTGTCAAAAATAGGACTTAATTTTATAAAAAAAACTTACGTCGTGATTCTAAATCGCATTTTAAAATTAAAATAACTCAACTGTGATCCTTATAGACCGTCATCTCTCAATAACAAATCTGCGATCAACAAATTTCTAGCACCTTTTGTTTTTTGTATTTTTTGTGTATTGAAAAAGCAAAATTTCTTGAAAAGGGCAATAAAAAATATTTTTGTTGTTGGGCCGACAAGATATAGCCCATGATATGTGCATGTTCTTAAACATATATTTTTTTTAAACTATAAGCATAAGAGTGGGTAAAAGCTTACTTTTTGTAACTGTGCACCGGAAGTCATTTCAGAACAAGTTCTAAAAATTTTAAATTTTGCGGAAACAATTGAATATTAAGGAATTGGGTTAGATTTGTGTTTAAAATATTTTAATAAAAAAACGTGATACTTCTCTTCCAAAAATTGAGTTGTAACTTGTTAGGTTAATTTTATATTAATGGTGAACACCCTGATGAAAACCTCACGGCACGTCCCTGCCCCATACTGTAGTTGGAGGGTATAAAAAAAAACAAGTAAAAAAGTTAAATTCGGCCTTGCCGAATGTAGTGATACCCTCCACAATTTCAAAAAGATTATTGCAAAAAACTTTATTTAAAAGGAAATTACTTTTGAAAAAAAAAAATTTCCGCGAAAAAAAATTTTGGTAAAAAAAAAAATCCGCGATTTATTTCTTTTTTTGTCAAAAAATATGTTCGTACTTGTTTAAATACCATTTGGTGCTCAATTATGTTCACATATGTCAACCAGAAGCCGAATTAAAGCATTTTGTATTTTTAGGTTATGTTGAATGTACTGAAATTTTTGAGGTGTGCTTACATTTTCGTTCATAACTTTTGAACCGCTGAACCGATATCGCTCAAATGCAATACCAAACTTCTCGGGAGAACTTCCAATATATATGTTAAGTTTCAGTCATATCTGTGCAATATTTTGTCCGCGAGAGCATTTTCCACAGACAGACAGACGGACCGACGGACATCGCTAGAATGTCTTAAAATCGATCGGGCATCATGAATATATATACTTTATGGGGTCCCAGACCGATATTTCGATGAGTTACAAACGGAATGACAAACTTATATATACCCTCTATCACTAAGTGGAGGGTATAAAAAAAATAAAAAAAGATTTTCAATGCATTTCAAAAATCGGATTGTATTGCTTAAGTGGTCTGCCATACGTTAGATGCCTGGGGAAGTTGTAATAACTTGGCTGATTTTCAACCGATTTTAGTTTTTGGTACCTTATTAGAGACATTTTACTCCGCATTATAATTCTGTAACCACTTGAATTTTAACTTAACTTAAAATACCAAAAAAATTAAGAAAACAGAAAACAATTAATCCTTGTAATCCGTTTTCTAAACTTCAAGGCCTATGCGGAACGCCTTACCCATGTCCGATCGTTCTTAATTTTTGTGAGGCGTATTTTTACCTCCAAATGAATATATCTAGCGTAAGTTAGGGTCAGTATTTACCAATTTAATTTTTTTGGAGCACCATGTAAAATAAATCAGAGTCAAAAAATAACAAGTAAGAGTGTTAAATTCGGCTGTGCTGAATCTTTTATACCCTCCAACATGTAAAAAAAAATTGCAGGGGCGTTTTTTTTTTGGGGGGGGGTGGTCGTAAGTGGCAATTTGGGGGGGGGGGGGGTGGCAAATTTCCTCTCGAAATATATGTTTAAAAATTCATTATTATGCTTTTTGCACCAAATACATGAAAGTTTATCATTATTTAAACAATTCTTTTTAATCCACGCCCACAAAAGGGGGGCGGACAGAAAGCCGAGAGCCATTTTTTAATCCTCTGGGTCTAAACGTAGGACTTTAAACTTCTTATAGCATAAAAATATTGCATTTGTAAAGCAAAAGCACAAAAAATCATGTTAAAAAGTGGTGTTTTTCAGAGGTTGCTTTAGTTCTTCAAGGGGGAACTTTTTTCCCCCTGGTCCGATTTTGCTCATTTACGAACTCAACCTGCCTATTTACATTAGATATATTCGTGCCACATTTCAGGAGTCTAGCTCTTTTATTTTGGACTGCATCGTGTTAACTACAGACGGACAGACAGACTGACGGACATCGCTAGAATGTCTTAGAATGGATCACTGATCATAAATATATATACTTTATGGAGTCCTAGGCCGATTTGATGCGTTGCACCTGGAATGACAAAGTGAGTATACCCCCATACTGTGGTTGGAGGGTATAAAAAGTACAATTTTCAAAATGTAAAAAAAAATAGAACAAACTGCGATCACATCTCGAATTATGGCTTAAAAGCTGCGTAATTTCGAGTAGAACTTTTAGACTAAAAAAAAAAAAAAAAACGAAGGTTTCGGACTTTTTCAAAAAGTCGATTTTAATTTTTTAACGTTCAAAAATAAGTGATAATTGCTTCGAATAATTTTTTAATATTTTTTTTACAAAACAACATTTTAATACCAACAAAACGTTGTCCAACTTTTTTTAAGATATCTATATTTTTAACTGGTCAAAATTAATTGAAAATTTCAATTTTTTTATTTTTTTGAAAAAATCGCCATTTTGAAAAATTGATTACTCAACACCATCTTGGAATAAAAGGCTGAAAATTGGTGTCCAAGTTGCATTTAATAAGTACTAAAACATATCCAAAAATAAAATAAATCGAAAGGGGTCGGTTCTAAAAGTGAGTGATTTGGCCTGGAACGCCCCATATACTTTATGGGATACTAGACCGATATTTCGATGCGTTACACACGGAATGACAAAGTGAGTGTGTCCCATAATGTGGTTGGGGATATACAAATGGTATTTTGTCATAGTTTGCTTTAGTTCTTCAAGGGGGAACTTTTTTCCTCCTGGCCCGATGTTGCTCATTTACGAACTTAACCAGCCTAAGAACATAAGACATATTCGTGCCAAATTTCGGGAGTCTAGTTCTTTTTTTTTGGACGGCATCGTTTTAACTACAGACGGACATCGCTAGACTGTCTTAGAATCGATCACTGATAATTAATATGTCTACTTTATGGGTTCCTAGACCGATATTTTGATGCGTTACACACGGAATAATGTAGTTGGAGGGTATAAAAATGGTATTTTTCAGAGGTTGGCTTAGCTCTTCAAGAGGGAATTTTTTCCCCTGGTCCGATTTTGCTTTTTCCCCCTGGTCCGATTTTGCTCACTTACGAACTTAACCTGCCTATTAACATAAGACATATTAGTGTCAAATATCGGTAGTCTAGCTCTTTTATTTTGTACTGCATCGTGTTAACTACAGATAGACAGACGGACATCGCTAGAATGTCTTAGAATCGATCACTGATCATAAATATACACTAAGAATTATTGAAGTTACTACACTCATAGAAATATCTTAGTAGAAAAATTAGTAAACCCATTGTAGATCAAGTTTTACAGAATATTGCCGTATTCAACAAAAATTAATGTTGATATCGTTGAATAATCAGTAAAGTTGAATCAACTTTTTACAACGCTTATACAGAATTCAATAGATAAAACCAAAAAAGAAAAAACAACCCTGTTCGTTCATTTTTGTATTATCAAGTTGGTAGCAATGCATTGCAATGTGAAATTTGTTTGTCTCTTATAAAATTATTTTATGTGTTTGTTTCTTATAAAAATATTTAATATTATAAAAATAAATAAAAATAGGATCTGATGATCAGATTCTGATCTGTAAATATTTGGTAAGTAATAAAATACATTGGTTACTTTATGTATTCACTCTATAATATATTTTTTTTTTTGTTTTTTTTTAAGGTTTTTGATTTGGTGTCATTAGAAAACTGGAGAATGGCTTACGAGTGCATAACATAAATAAACGAAGTGTGTGTGAAAATCTCGTGCAGCTTAAAAAGCCGTTGATAATTCTAAAAAATATTGTGATTTTTACTTAATAAAAGAATGTTAACAAATAACAACAAGCTTTTTTTTATAAATAAAATTTCTTATATCAACAAAAATATGAGTTGAGTTTACAAAAAATACGAGTTGATTTACAAAAGAACGAGTTGATCAACTTTTACAAAAACTGACAACAATTTTTATTGAAATCAACATAAATATTTGTAGGGTCAAAATCAACAGTGATTTCTGTTGAATTTACAACGATTTTCTTTGGGAAGACAATGATTTTTGGTTGAGTGTACATGACGGTCATTTGTGTAGTAACCCAGGCAGAAATTACGACTCTTCTAAAAATATAATACCATTATAACGTTGGATATACAAAAATACGACTTTAAAAATTCAATACCTTGAAAACAAAAAATTCAATACCATTACAACATTGGATTTTAAAAGAACCAACGTTACATAAGAGTTTAAAATTATAATCCGAAAAGGTTTACTATGGTAAACTTTTACAAAATTTCTGACTTTATTTTATTTAATTATTTCTTTATGTCTTTTTTAAACAAATAGCTGACCATAATTAGCCCGTGAGGAAGGTAACCCCTTTTCAAAATAAAATTAAACATAAATTGGTCATTAAACAAAAACATAGAAAATATTTTTTTTGTGTAAAATGTGCAAGGTGAATAAGGGTTCTATAGTCGAAAAGTCGATTAATTGAACGCTCTTACTTTTTATTTTCGTTATCGAAATAAAGACTTCATCAATATTTCCGATTATCAAAATACTGTTTCAGTTAATTCGGTTCTATAAACCAAAAATTTTCGATTTATTTTTACTTATTTTCGGTACAGAATCTTGATAAAAAATATTAAAATTTTAACATACAAAAATATCAGCTTTTTACAGGTTGGAAAAAGTCGGCTTTTTAAAAAAGTCGGCTTTTTAAAAAAGTCGAATTTTCGAAATTTTTGTTGCGACTGTATAATTTTTGTTGCGACTGTATAACCCGGATATTAAAAAAAAAAAAAAATTTAGAATTTATTTTGAAAAATTTCTATTTAAAAATAATAAATGCGTTATTTGAGCTCGAGGCCTAAAACAACTTTAATTAAATTTATATTTATTTAAAATTATTTTTGTATACTGTATTTCTAATATAAAACACCCCAAAATAGCGTCAAAAATATGCCAAAATAACGTTGTCAAGTGTTGTCTTTGAACACCATCCTAAGGTCATAAACTTGTTATTACAATGTAATTTTAATCCAGTAAATTTGATTTTTTGGTGTTGTGACGACGTCGCAAACAAAAGTCAGGCGATTGTTTTTTGGCGTTATCATTTCAATGTTATAATAACACCATAAATTTTGTAAATAGGATCTCACTTTGGTGTTGGAATGCCCTCCGCCAACTCTATTCTGACGTTATTCCGATTGCATTTTTCTGCCTGGGAAGTAGTAGTGGTTGTTTTCAACTACAATTTCAGTTGTTTTTGTATGAAAAATCTCAAACAACTTTTTTTTGTAGTCGTTTTAAAAAATAAATACAAAAAAATTACTACATTGTGGTAACAGTTGTTTTACGTAGTTGTTTTTAGTCTTTAAAAAACTAGAAAAACGGTTGAGTTGAACGAGTAAGATGCAGCAGGAAGAATTACCAAACAATTTTAAGTCTAGTTTTTTTTTTGTTAATAAAAAAATTCTGACAATTTGAGTTACAGTAAAAACTGTAATTTGAAGTTGTTTTTACCGTTTTTTGTAGTTGTTAATCAATAGTTAAAAGACGTTAGGGGGCACCTTCCCCTTGCGATTTTAAACTTCTTCTGAGATAAAAATGTTGCATTTGCTTAGCAAAAGTACAAAAAACCCTGCAAAAAATGGGGTTTTTCTTAGGTTGGTTAGTTCTCCAAGGGGGAACTTTTTCCCCTAAGTCCGATTTTGCCCATTTCCGAACTTAACCTGCAAAGGAATATAAGACATATTCATGCCAAACTTCGGAAGTCTAGCTCTTTTTATTTTGGACTGTATCGTGTCCTCCACAGACGGACAGACGGACGGACATCGCTAGAATGTCTTAGAATCGAACACTGATCAATTTATGGGGTCCTAGACCGATATTTCGATGCGTTACACACGGAATGACAAAGAGAGTATACCCCCATACTGTTGTTGGAGGGTATAAAAATTGCAGGGGCGTTTTTTTTTTTGGGGGGGGGGGTCTTTAGTAGTACTAGGTGGGGGCAAATTTCCTCTCGAATATGTGTTTAATAATTCATTCTTATGGTTTTTGCAATAAAGAAATTTAAAAGATGTATGTCTTGTTGTATGGAAATACAGATAAATAAATAATAATAACAAGTGAGTGTTACATTCGGCTTGGTTGTGCCGAATCTTTTATACCCTCCAAAATGTAAAAAAACAATATAAAACAAGTAAAAAAGTTAAATTCGGCCTTGCCGAATGTAGTGATACCCTCCACAAGTTCAAAAAGATTATTGCAAAAAAACTTTATTTAAAAGGAAATAACTTTAAAAAAAAAAAATTAAAAAAAAAAAAATTCCGCGAAAAAAAATTTTGGTAAAAAAAATCCGCGATTTTTTTTTTTTTGACAAAAAATAAGTTCGTACTTGTTTAAACACCATTTGGGGTTCAATTATGTTCACATATGTCAACCAGAAGCCAAATTAAAGCATTTTGTATTTTTAGGTTATGTTGAATGTACTGCAATTTTTGAGGTGTGCTTACATTTTCGTTCATAACTTTTGAACCGCTGAATGGATATTGCTCAAATGCAATACCAAACTACTCGGGAGAACTTCCAATACACATGTTAAGTTTCAGTCATATCTGTGCAATATTTTGTCCGCGACAGCATTTTCCACAGACAGACAGACAGACGGACATCGCTAGAATGTCTTAAAATCGATCGGGCATCATGAATATATATACTTTATGGGGTCCCAGATCGATATTTCGATGAGTTACAAACGGAATGACAAACTTATATATACCCTCTATCACTAAGTGGAGGGTATAAAAATCAGGGGCGTATTTGTTTTGGAGGGGATGGGGGGTTGGTGGGTGACATTAGGGGGCACCTTCCCCTTGCGGTTTGAAACTTCTTCTGAGATAAAAATGTTGCATTTGCTTAGCAAAAGTACAAAAAAACCCTGCCAAAAATGGGGTTTTTCTTAGGTTGGTTTAGTTCTCCAAGGGGGAACTTTTTCCCCTGCGTAGGAATATAAGACATATTCATGCCAAACTTCGGAAGTCTAGCTCTATTATTTTGGACTGTATCGTGTCCTCTACAGACGGACGGACATCGCTAGAATGTCTTAGAATCGATCACTGATCAATAAAATATATACTTTATAGGGTCCTCGACTGATATTTCGATGCGTTACACACGCAATGACAAAGTGAGTATACCCCCATACTGTGGTTGGAGGGTATAATAAATCAAGATTATCATTATTTCAAAAAAAAATGTATTCCACGACCATAAAAGGTGGCGGATCGATCACAGATCATATATATATATATATATTAGTGTCCCTTATTTTGAAAATGTTGGAAATGTTGAGACGGTACCCGCTATTTTTTTTCTTTTGACTTAAAAATAACTGAAGAAAAATTTTACGCCCCTACGACCACGCCTTCCCTACGCGACGGGGCCTAAAAAATCATTTTTCCATACAAACCAAAAAATTTTTTTTTGATTTTTAATTTTTTTGGTATTAATTATTATATTAATTGGTTAGCTTATTCACGACAAAAAATTTGATTTTGGTGGGATAAGGCTTTCAGCTCTAAAAAATATTTCGAAAAAAAAAATTTAGAGCCGCAGGGGTCCTAAGGCAAAAAATTTTTAAAAAATATTTTTTTTTAGTTTTGACAAGCAACGGTTTTAGTTGCTATGTTGCTTTAAATGATATATATTCATAAAAAAAATATTATTTGTATCTGTGACATCTGTATCGTGTTTAGAACACGAAGGGTAAAAAATGCATTTTTAAGTTTTTCGATACACGATAAAGATGTCACAGATATGAATAATATTTTTTTTGAATATATATCATTAAAAGCAGCATACCAACTAAATCCGTTGCTTGTTAAAATTACAAAAAAAAAAAATTTTTTAAATTTTTTACCGTAGGACCCCAACGGCTCTAAATTTTTTTTTCGACAAAGATAAAGATGTCACAGATATGAATAATATTTTTTTAATATATATTATTAAAAGCAACATAACAACTAAAACCGTTGCTTGTCAAAACTAAAAAAAATATTTTTTAAAAATTTTTTACCGTAGGACTCCAACGTCTCAATATTTTTTTCGAAAAATTTTTTAGAGCTGAAAGCCTTATCCCACCAAAATCAATTTTTTTGTCGTGAATAAGCTAACCAAGTAATATAATAATTAATAACAAAAAAATTGAAAATCAAAAAAAAAATGTTTTGGTTTGTATGGAAAAATGATTTTTAAGGCCCCGTCGCGTAGGGAAGGCGTGGTCGTAGGGGCGTAAAATTTTTCCTGAGTTATTTTTAAGTCAAATGGAAAAAAATGAGCGGGTACCGTCTCAACATTTCCAAAATAAGGGACACTCTAATATATATACAGTGGGCGACAATACATTGGAAACTTTTTTATAGTAGATGAAATTTGTTAAAGACAAAGTTAACAATACTAAACGTTATTTTTATCAAACGAGTATTATTTAAAAAATGTTATGTAGGTAATTTATCAAGCTTTAATTGAAGCTTAATAGCGTCCAGATTGGGTAAATAATGAATGTGTTACGAGGGACGATGTGGAAGATGAAATAATTTATAGACATTTTTCAGAACATTTTTAAAAAATATTTCTGAGTCGATTTTTTCCAAGTTAAAACATTATAAATTTAAAACAAGTAAGAGTGTTAAATTCGGCTGTGCCGAATCTTTTATACCCTCCAACATGCAAATAAATAAAAAAAAATATTGCAGGGGCGTCTTTTTTTTTTTTGGGGGGAGGGGGTCGGTATTGGTAATTGGGGGGCACAATTCCTCTCGAATAAGTGTTAAAAAAAAATAATTTTTATGCTTTTTGCACTAAAGAAATACAAATTTATCATTATATAAAAAAAAATTATTCCACGCCCATAAAAGGGGGGGGGGGGGGCGGACCGTAAAACGATATTTTCTAATTCCGTGGGTCCAAATGCAGGACCTTGAACTTCTTGTAGCATAAAAATGTTGGATTTGTTAAACAAAAACACAAAAAATCATGTAAAAATATGATATTTTTCAGAGGTTGGTTTAGTTCTTCAAGGGGGAACTTTTTCCCCCTGGTCCGATTTTGCCCATCTCCGAACTTAACCAGCCTATGAACATAAGACATATATGTGCCAAATTTCAGGAGTCTATCACTTTTATTTTGGACTGTATCGTGTGTTCCACAGACGGACGGACGGACAGACGGACGGACGGACAGACGGACGGACGGACATCGCTAGAATGTCTTAGAATCGATCACTGATCAATAATATATATACTTTATGGGGTCCTAGACCGATATTTCGATGCGTTACACACGGAATGACAAAGTGAGTATACCCCCATACTGTAGTTGGAGGGTATAAAAAGGTCCAGTTGTTTTTATTCAGTGACCAAATAATTTTTCCAACAACCCAAACAAACGGTAGAATTTTTTAAGTACAGTAGCAAAAATCCACATTTTTTGATCTCCAATTCTTTTGACCACCAATTTTTTGTTAACAAAGAAAAATTTAAATTATCTTAATATAACCATAGCATACACTTAGGTGTGCTAAAATTAATAAACAATAACATATTTTCTTTGTTTACAAAGAATTGGTGGTCAAAAGAATTGGAGGTCAAAAAAAGAGAATTTTTTCTACTGTTCTTAAAAAATTCCACTGTTTGTTTGGGTTGTTGGAAAAATTATTTGATCACTGAATAAAAACTATTGGACCTTTTTTTAAAATTTCTAGTGTTTTAACTTGGAAAAAATCGACTTAAAAATATTTTTTAAAAATGTTCTGAAAAATGTCTATAAATTATTTCATTTTCCACATCGACCCTCGTAACACATTCATTATTTACTCAATCTGGACGCTATGAAGCTTAAATTAAAAATTGTTAAATTACCTTCATAATATTTTTTTAAATAATACTCGTTTGATAATAATAACGTTTGGAATTGTTAACTTTGTCTTTAACAAATTTCATCTACTATAAAAAAGTTAAAAAACTAGTTAACCGGTTCTCGGTTTTGAATACTCTACTGACAACTCTATTTCTAAAACTTTTATATACTTCCTTATAACCAAAAACAAACAACTTTTTTTAATGATTTTTTTTTTTTGGTTTATTTTTTTTTTAGTATAATTCTAAATCACTAAATACAATCATAGAAATTATTTATACATATTTTCAATTCAAGTATTTTTAGGATAATATTTCAGTACTATAAGTGATCTAGTTAACAAGTATTAAATTAATGATTTGCTTACGACAAATCTAAATAATAAAACAAAAAGACGCGAATTGGAAATTCATAGGTTTATTAAAAAAAAAAAAAAAACTAATAATAAATAAAAACACAAGTTTATATTATACAATTCGTCATTAAGTTAAACAATAGTCTCAATTTGAAATCTTGTGTTGATTTTATTTAAGTATAAAGCAGCAGTAGTCGTTTTTTGTATTTTTTTTTTGTATATATTTAAAATATGGTTACACCAAGGCCAGGTGGCGAAAGAAACTTACAAATATGATTTCTCATTTCATTGTGTATGAAATGAAACAGAACACATTAAAATAAATAAAAATATTTTAAAACAGAAGAAAAAGCCGTTCTCAACATTAAGTCAATACAAACTGATTGCAGAACAGGCCGAAGTTAACTTTTTTTAAATGAGTTTTTAAATAAATCAATCCAATAATGTTGAGATATAAGAATCTTTCACAAAGTAACCGTTTTAAAACATTTTTAAACTATATGTTCTGATCCAATACACCCGTTTAAATGATGAGTTGAACGAAGATATTAAATTACTCAAAATTAAAATAATTGGAATCCAGCTCTTAAATCCGATTGGTAATTTAATATATAAGAAGTAATTCAAGATAAATTCAACTAATTAGCAAGGTAAATTAAATTTAATTTTTGTAATTTTTTTTTTTTATTTAATTTTTTAATAAATTTTAACGGAAATAAATTTTACATGATATATAAAAATGTATAATAAATCATGTTCTTGAAAACAAAAATCTGATGGTAAAATGGAAATTAACAATAATCTATCATTGTGATTTTACATGATATATAAAAATGTATAATAAATCATGTTCTTGAAAACAATAATCTGATAGTAAAATGGAAATTAACAATAATCTATCATTGTGATAAAAAAAACAACAAAATATTGTATTATTTAGTATTCTAGGTATTTAAATCTGAACAAAATTACTAATATTATTAATGGAAAGAAACTTAACAAATCATTCTTGATTAAATTTTGTTTAACAAAACACAAATTAATATTTAAAAAAATTAAATGAATGCTGCTTTTTTCTCTGGAAAAAGCGCACTTTTTCTGCTCTTATTTAACTAAATGAAATTTGTTGTACAGATATGAAAGAATCAATTGACTTTATGACATATATATTTATCTACGCGCATAAACCATGTCAAACCATGTCAGACTTTCTTATACAACAAAATATCAAAAAACATAAATTTTAATATTTTTTTGAAGTATCACAAAAACTAAATGCAGTGTTAACCTGTTTGGTCAGCCTTAGATAGGCCCTTTCAAACACCCTTAATTTGTGCACAAAAATTTATTAAAAAAAAGAGTAGAAAAAGTGTGACATTTTTTTTTAAATGAAAAAAAAAAAACAAACAAAAAAAAAAAAAACAACGCAAATCTACAATTTTCTCCAATTGAAAACCGGCTTATATAAAAAAAAAAATAAAACGTATGCTACCAATTAATAATAACAGAAATGTTAATTTTATATGAGAATTAAGGAGAAAATTAATAAATTTATCAGGTAAATATTATAATGAAATTTCTATTCAATTAGAATTTTTAGAATTAACAAATTTTTTAATTCAAATATACAATAAATGAAAATCTCTGACAATAATAGCGTTATTGTTTTTTTTACAGTTGGTTAAAAATTATTAAACAACGAATTACTAAATATATTTACTAATAACGAGAAAATATCCTCCTTTTGGAAATATACACAGAGATTTTAAATTAATGATGTCTTGACTTCATCATGGAAAACTAGTCTTTGCAATGGCGCAGTGCAATAAAGTCATTTACTTTTTTAACATCACATTGATAAATAAATTTCCAATACGAAAGTGCATTAAAGTCATGTTCATTTAGCAGTCGAAGTGGAAATTTAATCATATCAGTGTAAAATGCGGAACTAAGTTTACTGACGCAAAAAACGTTTTTAGCGAACCCGATAGTTGGAATGCAGAGAGTTTGCAACACTTAAGGCCGACCAAAGGCTGGCTACTCAAAAAAACTATTAAGGCAATAAAAAATAAATAAATCGTGCATAGACCTTATTCGCAAAAAGGCTATATTTAGCGAAGCCGATGGGTGGACTCCATGTAGTTTGTGATCCCTACGCCAAGTCGAAGGCCGGTTACGTAGGAAAACTTTTAAGCATGTCATTTTTTGTAAATACATTTTGTTGCCTCAAAAGTTATGCTTAACCGACCTTCCGCCGGGTTTAGAGATTACAAATTTTATGCATTCCACCAAATGGGCATCTCTAAATTAAGGTTTTTTTGGTGTCGGTAAACTTTATTAGCTCCAAATTTTATACTTATATAACTTTATTATTTACCTAGGCCCCTGAGTCTAGGGGTTCCTGGTAAGTGTGGGTACTTTATTTTAAGATAAGTAAACAACGAAGTGTTTCTGTGTAGCCGGTCTTCGGCTGGGTGCAAGGATTACAAAATGCCCCTTAAATCCCTGTGGACAGGATCACAACCTCTAAATATCTGTCCAGCTTGGTTTGGTCCACTTTGAAAAAAAGTTAGATGTGCTATCAACAAAGATTCCAAAAATCGTAAGATTTTGCAATAATTTGATAAAAGTCATGAAACTTTAAATTTTTTTGCTCAAAATTTATATCAATTGAAGATTTTTACACCGTTAAAAACAAAAACTATCAACACAAAAAAGTGTTTTAAATTATTTGAACAATTTTCAAAGCTAAAATATATTTGTTTTCTATTATAAACAATTTTATTATATATTAAGGATTTTTTGTTTGTAAGAATCATCAATGCTAGGCTATTACAAAACTGGTAGTTGGAAAATTAGAGTTCCAAAGATTAAATAAATAATAAAAGACTAAAAAATTACATTATTTTTTACATCGATACCAATTTTTGAACCGATTTTCAAATGTTAACCATTTACATTTTTTGTAATACTAACTAAAAATAATCATTCAAAATTTGATCTATATATTTATCTCAAAACGATTCATATGATATGGAAGTAACAATAAATTCAAAAAGGTATCATTCCAAAATTGATTTTTGACATTTTAAGTTTATTGAAATCGATGCATTTAATATGTTATGGAAATTTAGGGAAACAATTCTTATTTATTAGTTATTCAAGTACCACATATGGCAAAACAGGAAGCAACTCATCGTTGTAAGAACGTAATTGTAAAACTTCATGCCATTCTTTAAACTGCTGGAGTCGACCACAATTATTACCATGAGCGTCATCAACATCCTCGTCAACAGCTCGTATGCCAGTACGATATTCTTTATATGGTACATTCTGTAATTCTTTATGATTGACATTTTCAAAATTTTTTTGCATGGTGTCTGAATTACAATTATCACGACTACTACTGCTCATGCTGTTGTTATAAACTTGATCGGAGTAATTATTACTACATGAATTAATGATATTTTTAACAAAACTAGATTTATTATCAATATATTTAATAAAATTAAAGTTACTATTATTATATAAATTATTATAGTCATCACAATTTTGGAGTTGCTGTTTCAGTATATTCTCATGGTATCCTTTTTCTTGTTGCTTATGTTGCTCACAGTTGATATTTTTACTATCTCTTTCAGTATTACAGTAAATATTATTAAATGTTAACAACATAAGATTATTATCTTCAGGCAAATCTTCAACATCGTGATCTTCATCATTGTTAAGACTTGTCACATTTTCTACTTCGTTTAAGGTGTTCTCATAATCAAGCTTGCGTCCTTGAAGGTCGAAAGAACTACTCACAGAAGACTTAGATGATGACGACGACGATGATGATGACACGGAAGATCTTCGGGTTTTAGTTAAATTTGTTTTTTTAAGATTATCATGATTTTCTGTAGTTAAAAAAAATCCCGTTTCACTCCCTACCATTTCATTTTGTTCTTCATCTGAACAACTAGAACTACAGCTGCTTATGTTAAATATATACTCTTTACATTGTTGAGTGCCTTGCCTTTCGAAGTGGCAAATTTCATCAGGAAAAAATAATAACTTATGCAGTTTTAATTTATTTCTTAAAGAGAAAGTCAAAGACGATACTTTTTTCCTTTTAATTTTTTTGTTTAAAACTTGTAAACGTGATATTTTCATAGGTTTTTCACAATAAATTTTCTTATAGGAACTGGAAAGTTCTTCCTCCTCTTTTTTTCTTAATTGTTGATTATTTATATGCATTTGTAGATCTTGGTCTTGTTTTTGATTTTCTTTAGTATTTTTAGCAATTTTTTCCTCGGCATCAGTTTTTACACTATTTACATTATTACTCATTTTTAAAGATGAAGACAAAACATTATTTGGAGAATTTGTTTTTGAAGAAGTTTTTTTTATTGTCAAGACAATATGATTTCGACCACTAGATGTAGCAATATTATCATGTGTAACGACTTCATGATGGTAATCACAATTGTATTCATTTTGTTCCTCTCCTTTCTCGACAAATTCATTATCTATGTCATCATTATCACTGCAGTCAGACTCCGTAGAATCGGAATTATCGCCAGAACAAGCCCCGTCATCTGAAAACCGGGTGTCATCTGCTGTATTATTACGTGCGTTATTGATTTGTTTATTAGTTTCCTGGTTACCATTTACAGAATTTCTATATCTTTTTTTAGTTTTGAGAGTTTTCTTTGTACGTTTTAAATTGGATTTATTTTCGTTTAACCCAAGTTCTGAAAACTTTCGTTTATTTTCATGGCGTTGATGTTTTGATTTTGTATAAATCGATGTTTCAGGTGGTTGTAAACTGTCGTTGCTGCTACTACTATTTCGCCGACTACCAAGTTTTTTAACATCTAATGATTTTAAATCCACTTCTTCAATTTCATTGGCATTAAAAACTGATTCCGGCGGTCTGGTTTTACAAACGGTTTCTTGATTATTTGCTTCTGTTGCTTCAGAATTTGTGTGATTAATATCTTCAGCAATGGCCAGCAAATGCGATAGATTATCGTATGGCAAAGTGGATGATTCTATTTCAGATTTAACATCAATTGAAATTTTATTTAAAATAATATTGTTGTTGTTAATTATAGTTGTGTTTTCCAAATCTGCCTCTGTCTGGGCGACGTCATTATTATTTAGGCAATTTATATTTTTATGTTTTCGTCGTTGAGGTTTTTGTTTTCGGGATTTTATTGAAAATTCCAGTATTCGAGCTCTCCCCATGAATGGAATATTATTAAACATTTCATATTTCACAGCAGATCTTTTGGGCTTAAATTTGTTTGTAAATTTAACTTGACTGAGATCTTTAACTATATGTTCACTTATTTCAGAACTATAGTATGGAACAACTCCATAACCATCTATTATTTTGCTGACATCTAATTTAGTGTCACTCTTTCTTAAAATATTATTATCACTAGTAACGACATCGGCATGATTCCAGTTACCATTAACATTAGGTATAAAACAATTATGTAAAGCATCAATGTGAAATTTTGTAATTTTTTGAGTTTGTGTTTCAAAACGATCTTTAGCTCTGCAATCGGGGTCCAACTTGACTTCATAGGTGGGAAAAACAAAACTATCTAAAGGTTGTGGATTCGTGACGCAATCTAGTTGCACTATCTCTTGGTTATTTCTCATGGGATCTTCTTCAAGTTTAATGTTTGCATCAGATTTACCATCGTCTACTAGTGTTGCTGTAGTTTCCGAAATAGTTTCTTTATCATTCTTGCCAACAATATCAGCTATTATCGAATTAAGGGGATCTTCATCATCATCAAAATCTACATCAAATATGGATTTCTTTAGTTTTGTGGGTGGCATTTGAAAAGAATCACTTTGCTCATTATTAGAGCTTAAAACTGATGCATTCACATTTTCAATTACAAATTGCTTGCTCTCTTCAACATTTGCATCATCTTTAAATGTGGCACATACAATAGAATCTGTTTTGTCAGCTTGATCATCACAAGTAATATCAGCCCTTTCTGGTTTGGGAATAATTTCGATTATAGTGCAAGTGCACGGTATAATATCATTTATATATTGTTGTTCAATATCTTTTAACGTAGGCGGTGGTGGTAACTGTTTAAAAATTTTGCACATTTCATTTTTAATTTTTTCAGTAGTTAGAACATCCGAATCCGGAACTTTTGTTGTTAAAGTAACTTCATTCAACTTCAAGTCTGAATCGAACTGAGAGTAATTGCTATTGCTATCCAATGGCGTTTCACCTTTTCCAATTTTTGCGGGATTAGCACTATCACGAGATGGTTCAGAAGTCATAGTACAACTGTCACTTTCTGCAATATCTGTAATAAGAATAAGGTTTACTGTTAATACATTTATCACATGTACACCAAAAAAACTACAAGTCTGTTTGCGTACTTTCCCAGTAAAAATAACCAAGCAACAAAATTTTAGGGAGTAAAAAATAAATCGCTCTCAAAAAGAAAAACTTTTAAAAAGTACGCGAACAGAAATCCGTAAAAATTTGCAAGTTAGTTAAACAGCTGATTTAAATAAGCTTACAACAAATTTTGCCTTCATTTGGAAATGTTTAGTTTTTTGCTATATATTTTTATATCCTCCAACTACAGTATGGGGGTATACTCACTTTGTCATTCCCTGTGTAATGCAACAAAATATCGGTCTTGTATATAAAGTATATATATTTATGATCAGTGATCGATTTTAAGACATTCTAGCGATGTCCGTCCGTCCGTCAGGCAGGTTAAGTTCGTAAATGAGCAAAATCGGACCAGGGGGAAAAAAGTCCCCCGCTATGAAGAACTAAACCAAACTCAGATAAAGACAAATTTTTTTACATGATTTTTTGTGTTTTTGTTTAACAAATGCAACATTTTTAAGTTAGAAGAAGTTCAAAGTCCTGCATTTGGACCCAGAGGATTAGAAAATGTCGTTTTTTCGGTCCGCCCACCCTTTTGTGAGCGTTTTTTTAAAACAAATTTAAATAATGATAAACATTATTTCTTTAGTGAAAAAAGCATAAGCATGAATTTTTAAACATATATTTCGAGAGGAAATCTGCCCCCCCCCCCCAATTACCACAACAGACCACCGCCCAGAAAAAAAACGCCCCTGCAATTTATTTTTTTGCATGTTGGAGGGTATAAAAAGTTCGGCACAGCCGAATTTAACACTCTTTCTTGTTTAACTTACTAGTGAAAGAAATTTAATTTTAGACTGTATTTTTATACCCTCCAACTACAGTAAGGGGGTATACGCATCAAAATATTGGTCTAGGACCCCTTACAGTATATATATTTATGATCAGTAAGTGTCCGACCGAACGTTCGGTTACGGAGTTCGGCAAAAAGTGACGTTCGGCCAATGTTCGGTCAAATTTTTGCAGAACTTTACCGAACACCGAACTTTTGTATGTATTGCATTTTATCGCCTTAAAATTAAGCCATACTACCAGTGCAACTACTTTACACCTAGAATCGGGCTATTGTTAAAAAGAAATAGATTTTTTTTCAAAAAAAATCAACTTGAGCTATATTTTTCCACTTTTTATACCCTCCAACTACAGTATGGGGGGTATACTCACTTTATCATTCCGTGTGTAACGCATCGAAATATCGGTCTAGGACCCCATAAATTATATATATTATTGATTAGTGATCGATTCTAAGACATTCTAGCGATGTCCGTCTGTCCGTCCGTCCGTCCGTCTGTCCGTCTGTCCGTCCGTCTGTGGAAGACACGATACAGTCCAAAATAAAAGCGATAGACTCCTGAAATTTGGCACATATATGTCTTATGTTCATAGGCTGGTTAAGTTCGGAGATGGGCAAAATCGGACCAGGGGGAAAAGTTCCCCCTTGAAGAACTAAACAAACCTCTAAAAAATACCATATTTTTACATGATTTTTTTGTGTTTTTGTTTAACAAATCCAACATTTTTATGCTACAAGAAGTTCAAGGTCTTGCATTTGGACCCACAGAATTAGAAAAAATCGTTTTACGGTACGCCCCCCCCCCCCCTTTATGGGCGTGGAATAATTTTTTTTTTTTTTTATATAATGATAAATTTGTATTTCTTTAGTGCAAAAAGCATAAGAATTATTTTTTTAACACTTATTCGAGAGGAATTGTGCCCCCCAATTACCACTACCGACCCCCCCCCCCAAAAAAAACAAGACGCCCCTGCAATTTTTTTTTTATTTATTTGCATGTTGGAGGGTATAAAAGATTCGGCACAGCCGATTTTAACACTCTTACTTGTTTAAGTATACCCTCCAACACGTTTAAAATTAAAAAAAAATCGCAGGGGCGTCTTTTTTTGTACCCCCGCTATATTTGTTTACAAATTATTTGTTTATGATATTTACGCCTAAATAATAAATTTTTATCGTTATTTTTAATAAATTTCTATAACCACGCCCCCAAAGGGTGGCGGCATGAAAAAAATCGAATTTTCTAACCCCCTTGGCCCAAGCGCAGGTCTATGAACATAATATGGCATACAAATGTTACATTTGTTGAGCAAAAATTAAAAAAAAAATCGTAAAAATATCGTATTTTTCAGGGGTCTTTTTAGTTCTTCAAGGGGGAACTTTTTTCCCCCTGGTCCGATTTGGCCTATCTTCGAACTTAACCTTACCAGTAACATAAGAGATATTCTTGCCCAATTTTAGGAGTCTAGCTCTTTTGGTTTGGACTGCATAGTTATTTCTACAGACGGACGGACGGTCGGACATCGCTAGAATATATATATTTTGTGGGGTCTCCGACCGATATTTCGGTGTGTTACACACGGATTGACAAAGTGAGTATACCCCCATACTGTGGTTGGAGGGTATAAAAAGACATTTTTTTATAATTACTTGCAAAAACAACTTTTTTTTAATGATCAGTGATCGATTCTAAGACAGATATATCCGCCCGTCCGTCTGTAGTTCACACGATGCAGTCCAAAATGAAAGAGATAGACTCTCGAAATTTGCCACGAATATGTCTTATGTTCCTAGGCAGGTTAACTTCGTAATTGAACAAAATCGGACCAGGGGGAAAAAATCCCCCCCTGAAGAACTAAACCAAACTCTGATAAACACAAATTTTTACCATGATTTTTTTATGTGTTTGTTTAACAAATGCAACATTTTTTTGCTACAAAAAGTTAAAAGTTCTAAATTTGGACCCAGGGGTTATGAAAATGTCAATTTTATTTTGGCCGCCCCCCTTTGTGGGCGTGGATTAAAAAAATTGTTAATATATTGATAAACTTGTATTTATTTCGTGCAAAAAGCTTAAGAATGAATTTTTACACATATATTTCGAGGGGAAAAAGACCACTGCAGTCCCCCCCCCCAAAAGTACAAAAACGCCCCTGGAATTTTATTCTTTTTTTCTGACATGTTTTTATTTTTCGTTGATATTTAGCTACCCCGAGTAAAAAAAAACTTTTAAGATCTAATTTGATCTCAAAATTGACTGTATCAAGTTGGATCAAAATATTATCTAATTGTATTATTTTAGATACACAAATACAAAAAATACAAAAAATTAGGTTAGTGTTGGGTTGAATAGCTCAGTAAAGTGATCGCTCTCTTTAGCTCAGCTCTTTTGAGTGAAGTATTTCATTTTTAAAGCTCAATAGCTCTTTCATTCATTTTGAGTTGTGTTGTAGCTCTTTTGATAAAGTTTTGAATAGAAAGGTTCAGATCTTGCTTATTTTATTTTTTTATTAATATGAAGAATTTCATTAAAAAAATAAAAATATCTGCCTTTTCGAACTTTTTTTTGCAATTTTATAAGGTTTTTTTTAAAAGATGGAATTTAAAAAAATGGTTTAAAGTTATCAAGTTTATAATAGACAATGTCAATTTATAACAAGTAATAGTGTTAAATTCGGCTGTGCCGAATCTTTTATACCCTCCAACATGCAAAAAAATAAAAATAAAAATTCAGGGGCGTTTTATTTTTTTTTTTTGGGGGGTTGGTAGTGGTAATGGGGTGGAGCGGATTTCCTCTCGAATATGTGTTAAAAAATTTATTCTTATGCTTTTTGCACTAAAGAAATAAAATTTTATCATAATTAAAAAGATTTTTTTATTCCACGCCCATCGGGCGGACCGAAAAAACGTAATTTTATAATTTTCAGGGTCCAAATGCAGGACTGTGAACTTCTGGTACACTCAAAAAAAAAATATTGTAAAACTAGCAAAAAAAATGGTTAAAATTAGCAAAAAAAACTGTAGTTTTGGACGTTGCAAAAATTTTGGTAATATTAGCAAAACCATTTTGCTAATCAAAAAATTAGGAAAAAAATGGTAAAATTACAAGAATACCATTTTATTTTTGTAAAAAATCAACCTTGTAAAATTATCAAAAAATATGGTAAAATTACCAAAAAAAAATGGTAAAATTGAAAAAGATAAAAAAAATTGTAATTTGGTAAAAAAAAACTGTTTTATTTAGTATTTTTTTTTTTCTCTGATTAGTAGTTGATTTAAAATTTGGTGAATATACTAAAAAAAATTTTGCCTGTTTTTGAGCACCACGTTCTTTAAATGTAGTAAAAGCAGCATCAACTATTACTTCAGTTGTTGGATGGTTTCTTCGGCTTGGTGGTGGCAGCATCTTCTTTTGCCTTCTTCTTAGCAGCTGTAGTTGCAGTAACTGGACTTTCAACAACATCAAAATCCAAAATGATTTTTTTTCACTTAAACACTTTAAACAAAAAACTTAAAGAACAACACTTCACTTTTTTTATTTTTTTGCGTAATTTTTTTTAGCTTAAGTAGAACAAATGAGAATTGCGTAGTAGTCTACACAAGAAATTTCTTACATTTTCAGGTAAAATTTGTAAAAAATTACCAATTTTTTTTCGAATTTTTAATTTTTTTCACATGTATTTAAAAAAAAAGTAAAAAAAAAACTTTTGGATATTAAAGATTAGATGTCTAACTATGTGTTAACATTTTAAAAAAATAATTTTTCCAAATTATCAACTTTTTATTAACAATTTAGGTGGCAAATTTTAAAAAATTTTCATATAAAATTAGCAAAAAATATGGTAAAATTAGCAAAAAATATGGTAAAAAATACTAAAAATTGTGTAGCCTATTTTTGAACGCACATTGAGTTGATGGATGGCTACTTTGCTATGGTGTTGGCAGCATCGTCAATCTGCAATGAGTTTTTTTTTCACACTAGAACACTTTAAACAATTTTTTTTCTTAAAACTAAGAAAAAAAAAAATAAATAAAAAGTATTACCATTTCTTTAAGGAAAATACCAATATTTTTGCTAAAATTATAGTAAAATAAAAAAAAAACTAGCAAGAAAATATAGTAAAAGTACCACAAAATTTTTGTATTTTACCAATAGTAAATTGCCAAAAAAAACTGTAAAAGTTAAATTTTTACAATTTTTTTTGCTAAAGTTTGGTTGAAGTAAATTACAACACCTTTTACTAATATTTTGACTAAGTTATTTTTTTGAGTGTAGCATAAAAATGTTGCATTTGTTAAACAAAAACACAAAAAATCATGTAAAAAAATTATATATTTTAGAGGTTGGTTTAGTTCTTCAAGGGGGAACTTTTTTCCCCTGCACTATAGGAAATTTTACCTATTTTTTGGCCAAAAGTCAAAATTAAAATTTTTGCAAACATTATTTTTTTTTTACATTAATATAAAAAAAACTTAACAAAGTAAACAATTCTTTCTCATTTTTTCGACAAAATTGATGTACTGTCACTTTATCAGTAGTTTTTCTTGCAATTTTTTACTTAGTAATAAATAGGGATGAGATTTCCATGCAAATGCATGTTTTTTGTCGATAGTCTCAAAACGTTATCGACCAATTATCTTTCCGAATCAAGAAATTTGCGTTAAAATGGCATCGATGTGTTTCTGCATATTTTTGCATATTTTGGTGAGAATGCATATTTTTGCATATTTTGGTTTTAAATGCATATTTTGTGCATATTTCCAACTTTTAAGTGCATATTTTTGCATATTTTGGCATAAATTAGCAAAAACATAAATTAAAATTTATTTGTTTCAAAAATTTTTTTAAATTTTAAAAATTTATTTTGAAAATAAGAAAAATTATTTTTTTTCTTTTAATTTTTTTTTAAAGATTGTCTTAATATCTAAAAAAATCTTGCTTATATAAAGTTTTAAATGGTACTATTTAAACCCGGTGTAACTTTTTGCTTTTAAAGAAGTTTTTCCTATGAAAACAAGATTTTTATTCCACACATTTTAGTTTTTAGTGCATATTTTTAGGTTTTTTAGTGCATATTTTGAATTTTTTAGCGCATATTTTAAGCGCATATTTTCGATTTTTTAGTGCATGAAAATCTCATCCCTAGTAATAAAATAATGATTGAGTGCAGTAAATTTTGTGATAGCTTCTAACAAAAGTTTTTATATTAAGAATTTATAGTTTTTAAAAACTAAAAAATGGAAAATAATGTCGAAGGTGAGTACTTTAATGATAAATAGTGAAATGTTGGTGAACCCATCTATTAGATCGATTTAATTGAAAAAATTGAAGTAACCTTAAGATGAACTTATTGAAGTATGAATTGGAATTTTATTTTGACTTAAAAAAAAATGATAGCATATGTTAGCTATAAAACCATAAAAGTTCTCTAGGACAATCAATTACCTTCCGAATTTAATAAATTTCAAGGACGGATATGTGCAAACTTTTTTAAAAACAAATTTTTCCAGGTGACTACTGAGTGCCAAATTCAGAGTTATTTAATACATGGCGAGAGAAAAAAACAAAGGTGGATATGGAGCCGCTATTTTTGTTAATTTCTTTTCATACATTGCTGAGAGTGAATGTTTCGAAAACTTTAAACAATATATAAAAGATGAATTAAGAATATTTTGTTCAAATATAAATATGAAAAAGATTAAAAGTTGTAGGAGTTTGAAAGTTTTTGAAAGACAGCATGCTGTTTGGCTTAAAGGCAATACTTGGCTAAGAAAACTTAAAACGCAGCCTGCCTCCACTAAATCGAAACCTGGGCGACCGCAATTAACTTTTTTGTAAAAATCTGCGAGAACAAAAATACGAGTTACAGCAGAAATCTCTAAAGATCTAAATAGGGAAGTTGAGCCCCTAGCTCTTGCTTCATCTACGGCTGCCAGTAGTGGCATTTTGAAATGTAGTTGACGACTTGGAACTCAAAAATCAAATTTTTGAATAAAATCCTTATTCAAAAGTAACTTTGTTTGACACTTCTTAAAATTGGTAAAATAAATTTCTACTGATATCTTCGAAAGTTAATGTACACTCAAAAAAAAAAAAAAAAAGAAATAGTAAAAACAGTTTAGAAAACGAGATAATCTATCAAGGATCTAAAAAATGTTAGATGCGGAAACTTATAACCCGGGAACCCTGTTTGGAACTAATTATTAGTTAATTTTTTAGGTAACTTAACTTATTTTTTTTTGGAGTGTATGAAAAATTTTAAGAGTCACACCCTCCCTCAAAAGAGTCTTCCAAAAGTCAAATAAAAAAAATCATTCAAATCGGTCCAGCCGTTTGGCTGTAAATAATTTTGGCCAAAAAAAGGGTAAAATTTCCTATAGTGCCCTGGCACGATTTTGCTTATTTACGAAATTAACCTGCCTAGGAACACAAGACATATTCGTGACAAATGTCGGGAGTCTAACTCTTTTATTTTGGACTGTATCGTGTTAACTACAGACGGACAGACGGACGGACATCGCTAGAATGTCTTAGAATCGATCACTGATCATAAATATATATTTTTATATTGTATATACACTTTTTGGGGTCCTAGACCGATATTTTGATGCGTTACACACGGAATGACAAAGTGAGTATACCCCATACCAGGGGCGGATCCAGCTCTTGAGTTTGGGGGGGAAGTTTTTTTTTTAACTCAAGCTCCATTTCTTAAAACCACCCAAAACCTTAAAAATGATTATGGTTATGTAATGCATTACTATGTAATGCATAGCCTAGAAAAATGCAAAAATGTGCATTACATTTTCCCTACCGCTTACCATATGCATTACTTTTTAGGATTTTTCATGCAATTTTTTTTGCTATGCACTACACACTGTTGCCAATTTGGTGTTTTTCCCGCTAAAACTAGCGTTTTTATTTTGCGTCTAGCGGGGAAAAAAGTGATTTAGCGGGCAGCGGGAAATCTAGCGATTTTTACCAGCCACAACTTAACAATAAAAAATTCAATATTTTTCCACACTTTTGATTTTTTTGTTTTTATTAAAGAGGCGTTTAGATGAGCGGAATTGTAAAGCGACCTGTCAAAATTTTTTTAATAAAAATCTTGTTTGTACAGTCTTAACACAGCCGAATTAACAAATGAACAGTTTATATCTTGTTTGACTTATTTACAAAAATGTAATGGTATTTTACTGAATATGACAAAAAGTTGTCCATGTTTGGACACGTTTTTTACAGACTTGGATAGGTTTTCCAAAGACCTTTCATTTTATATGCAATATGACTAGTACCCTATTCACACGTACAGTTTTAAATCGTTTTTAGCAGCAATATTTTTAGCACTTTCTTTATTCTATTACAGTATATTGACAGAAAATGCTAAAAATAATTGCTAAAAACGGTTTAAAACTGTAAGTGTGAATAGGGTATAAGTTTCTTTTTAGTAGATAATATAGGAGATAAGTGAAAAAAAAAACTATAAAATTACTGTTTCTTTCCCCCGAAACATGAATTTTGACCTTTTTTTTCTGCTCTACAAAATAAAACCAATTCCATAGATCCGCGGGTGACATTGGGAGACTTCCCTTTTTAGTGTTTGCCAAACATGCACAGCTTTTCGTCATATTGAGTAAAGTAGCAAAACTTTAGGACATTTTTGTTAATCAGTCCAAAATATTAACTTTTTTTGGCATGTTGTTAGCACCAAGAGATATGTCTTTTAAATAGATATGGGCGCGTGAGTGAATTTTGACCCACACTCACGCAAAAAATATTCGAATCACACACGCAATTTTTTTTACTCACTCACTATTCACGTGAATAATAAAAAGATTACTCACGCTCACACGTGACTCACGCCAGATTCAATCACGCTCACGCGTGAGTCAGGCAAAATCTACTATCGCAAAAAAAGGAACACAAATTTTTTTTTTTACCAAAAATTAAAAAAATTTAGGCAAATCAAAAAATCTAATCACGCAAATAATAAATGACTCACTAATCACTCACTCAGATTTTTTTTCAACTCACAATCACGTGACTGAAGTGAAAATCACTCACGTGACCAGCGCCCATCTCTGCTTTTAAATACCTTTGAGCTTGGGCCGCTGAAAAAATACGTGTAGAATTAATTTTCGTTCTGAACAATATCTCCAAATTTCACGAAGATCGGGGTGAACCAGGGATACCTCCCATGTAAGTCTAATTTAAATTGTTTTTCTTGTTTTTACTACATAAATATTTGTTTTTAATATTCGGCTTCGGTTTCTAAACCGTTTTAATAGCTAATACATACATACATTATTAAAAAAAAAACGTTATATTTTTTCAAAGAACCGTTATATTTTTCAAAAAAACCGTTACATTTCAAATTTCATGATATTTAGCTATTAAATAGCTAAATTTATTTTCTGTTTTTGAATCTGGTGTTTTCTGGAGATTTTTTTTCCTGATTTAGCGGGTTTTTGTCAAAAAAAGTTGGCATCAGTGGCACTACATGGTAATGCATTACATAACCATTACCATTTTGAAGGTTTTGCTGTTCACTTCTGTAGATCAGATTACAGATATATTTCATAACTAAAATTTAAGACACAACTGTTTTAAACTCGTTTCTAAACTCGTACACTGGTTTAGAAAGATTTAGATCCAAGAGCGCTGAGTCCGAAAATGCAGTACAAAGTTTCAATAGTAGAACAGTTTCCGAGTTATTGCTAACTTTTGGAATTTTCAGCTTTTTAAAAAAGTGATTTTACTAAAACAAAAATATCTCCGGGACAAATCGGTGCATTTATTATTTTTTGGGTTTTAAATTAAAGGTAATAAAATGCTTAATCAATTTTATTTGCACACTCAAAAAATTATGTTAGTAAAATATACTGAAAATGTCAGTTAAAATAACTACTTTGTAAGTTGTTTTGGGGTCAACTACTTTTTCAGTTAAATCAACTAACAATGTTAGTTATTTTAACTGAAAAAAAAACAACTGACTTATGTAGTAAAAACTACTTACATTTGTAGTCAAAACAACTAAAATGTAGTAAAAAAAAATAATCAATAAATATTTTTTTTTTTTAATTAAAAAAAAAAAAATTGAAGACCAAATTTTTTCAAAGTTTTTTTTTTTTAAAGTTGTGAAAAATATCAAAAACGAAAATTAAGTTTTATTTTTTGAAAAAAAAACTTTAAAAATTTTTCAGAGATAAAAAAAAAATAAAATAACTACTTAAAATAACTGTTACTACATCACAGTACTTTTTTGTTAGTTATTCAAAAAAAAAAACTACTTAAAATAACTAACAGAAATAGGTGTTTGATATTTTTCATACAAAAACAACTGACTTTGTAGTTGAAAACAACTAACTACTGTAAAAAATACAAACAACTAACATGTAGTAACTTACATAATTTTCTGAGTGCAGTATTTTTCAATCTGATTATTTCCTTAGAAGCTATTAGTCTACATATAGACGATTTTGCTTCAAATTTGTCAAAATATCGATGAATATCGGTAATCATGTTAATAAATAGGCGATAATCAGGTTAAAAAAATTAAATTCACTGATTTGGTCGAAAGATATTTATATTTAAGTTAAACCACTTTTTTAAAAATTTATAAAGTTAGCAATATTTCGAAAACTGTTCTACACGCAAAAAAAAAATCTGTGTCAGATTGAGCAATCCTACTTGGTAAAATTGTTTTCATACCAAAAAAATTTTTTTACCAAATTTTTGATGAGTTACAAATGGAATCACAAAGTAAGTGTTCCTCCTAACCAAAAGACCAATGGGGTTTACTGGTTTTTTAAATTAAAAATTTATGTTTTGTAATAATTTTCTATTTTTACAGGATGCTTTTAAATAAATTAGTGAAGCTATAGCGGATCCTTCACTTCAAGAAAAAGCGTAGGCAGCAGTCACTGGAGAAAATTGTACATAAAGGGTCAGTTGGTCGGTGGTAAATAAAATCCTACACAACATTTATTATATTAATATGGATTTATTCTGTGAAAATTTTAAATTCAACAAATATAAAACTTTTTACAAACATTTTATAGAAAATTTATTTTAGCATAAATGTGTTAATTTTTAGCATTATTTTTAGTCACCTTTTCTAATAATTTTGGTATATTTCACCATATTTCTTTTGGTATATTTTACCAAGTTTTTGCTTAAATAGCATTAGCATTTTCTTCAAAATTTTTTACATAAGTGTTTTGGCTAAATTACGAAAACTACTTCGTCGGTTGTAGTTTTAGCACATTTTTGGTAAAATTATGCCAGATTTTTGCTCACTCCGATACAGATTTTTTTTTTGCGTGTAATTTTGAATCCTTGGACTTCATGTTCGGATTCAGTGCAAGATTTAAAA
Source organism: Pegoplata infirma (assembly GCA_963921195.1). Classification (NCBI taxonomy): domain Eukaryota; kingdom Metazoa; phylum Arthropoda; class Insecta; order Diptera; family Anthomyiidae; genus Pegoplata; species Pegoplata infirma. The sequence continues at coordinate 5,492,775 of OY992541.1, forward strand.
AAAATCCTCTCTTTGCTTTAAACATTTTTGGGATTATGAGACTTTTTCGAATAGAAAAACTTTCAGCCTTTAACATTTTTGTTATTATACCCTCCAACTACAGTATGGGGGTATACTCACTTTGTCATTCCGTGTGTAACGCATTGAAATATCGGTCTAGGACCCCATAAAGTATATATATTATTGATCAGTGATCGATTCTAAGACATTCTAGCGATGTCCGTCTGTCCGTCCGTCTGTCCGTCTATCCGTCCGTCTGTGGAAGACACGATACAGCCCAAAATAAAAGCGCTAGACTCCTGAAATTTGGCACATATATGTCTTATGTTCATAGGCTGGTTAAGTTTGGAGATGGGCAAAATCGGGCCAGGGGGGAAAAAGTTCCCCCTTGACGAAGTAAACCAACCCACGAAAAAAGGTAACATTTTATAGTTTTTATACCCTCCAACCACAGTATGGGGGTATACTCACTTTGTCATTCCGTGTGTAACGCATTGAAATATCTGTCTAGGACCCCATAAAGTATATATATTATTAATCAGTGATCGATTCTAAGACTTTCTAGCGATGTCCGTCCGTCCGTCCGTCTGTCCGTCTGTCCGTCTGTAGAAGACACGATACAGTCCAAAATAAATGAGCTAGACTTCCGAAGTTTAGTACGAATATGTCTTATATTCCTAGGCAGGTTAAGTTCGGAAATGGGCAAAATCGGTCCAAGGGGAAAAAAGTTCCCCCTTGAAGAACTAAACCAACCCAAGAAAATACGCATTTTTTGCAGGGTTTTTTGTACTTTTGCTAAGCAAATGCAACATTCTTATCTCAGAAGAAGTTCAAAATCGCAGGGGGAAGGTGCCCCATAACGTCTCCCTCCAACCCCCCCCCAAAAAAAAAAGACGCCCCTGGATATTTTTTATATAGTTTTTTGACATTTTGGAGGGTATAAAAGATTCGGCACAGCCGAATGTAACACTCTCACTTGTTTTTTGTATCTTTGTTACAAATGAAACATTTTTATGCCTGAAAAAGTTCAAAGTCTTGGACTTGGACCCAGGGGATTTGAAAATGACTTTTTTTGGTCCGCCCCCTTTTGTGGGCGTGGATATTAGCAAATAATTTATATAATGATGAAATTGTATATCTTTTGTACAAAAAGCATAGTAATTAAATTTGTAAACATTTTTGACCGGAGAGAAGCTGTCACCAAGGACCCCCGACAAGCCCCCCCCAAAAAAAACGCGCCTGCATATTTTTTTTTATTTTTTTTTTTAAACGTTGGAGGGTATACAAGATTCGGCACAGCCGAATTTAACACTCTCACTTGTTTGAAAAGTCTTTTATTTGTGATTAACAAGCACTGTCGCCAAGTTGGAGGTTTTCCCGCTAAATCAAGCGCTTTTTGTTTGGTTTAAGCGGGGGAAAATGGGTTTTTAGCGGGAACGGTGCTTTAGCGGGAAAATCTAGCGCTTTTATTGGATTTAGTGGGGAAAAATTTAGAGGTTTTTTCCAATTTTTTCAATCAAAAAGACCAAGTTTGTCGAATTTCAGCGCTTTTTTCGTAACTTAGCGGGAGAATTTTATATTTTATTCTTGTGCGTTTTTAGTGAAAAGTCAATTTTGGTAGAAAAAATAATTTGGAGGTTTTTTTTTTAAATTTTTATTTTTTTGTCAATCAAAAATGACAAGTTTTTCGGTTTTCAGCGCTTTTTTTTCGTAATTTAGCGGGAGAATTTTAAATTTTCCCCGCTAAATTTTTATTTGGCGGTTTCTAGCGCTTTTTTAGTGAAATTTAGAGGATTTTGGTGAGAAATAGTTGGCAACAGTGTTAACAAGGACAGTGACGGCGTTTACAGATAACAATGACGGCGGCATAAACATACTTGGCGGCGTCATCAAAACGGCAGGCTTTGTATCGGTTTTTTTTAGAGTTGGAAAATGTAAATAAAAGAAAGATACAGAGTTGTATCTAACTTTACCAGATTGCGTTTGCCGATTAGAGTCTATAATAGTGCATTTATAGTGCGTTTACATTGGAATTCTAATAGTGCATTTCACTGGCTCCAATCCAGTTTCAATCTATTAGATTGCCCATACAAATTTATTTTTTTTAATCTAGTAGTTTATAGTGCGTTTACATTGGATTTCTAATCTACTAAATTGCGATTTTAATCTACTTTGCAATCTGTACCGTTTACATTGGCATTTTTATACCCTCCAACCACAGTATGGGGGTATACTCACTTTGTCATTCCGTGTGTAACGCATCAAAATATCGGTCTAGGACCCCATAAAGTATATATATTTATGATCAGTGATCGATTCTAAGACATTCTAGCGATGTCCGTCCGTCCGTCTGTCCGTCCGTCCGTCCGTCCGTCTGTCCGTCTGTAGTTAACACGATGCAGTCCAAAATAAAAGAGCTAGACTCCCGACATTTGGCACGAATATGTCTTATGTTCATAGGCAGGTTAAGTTCGTAAATGAGCAAAATCGGACCAGGGGGAAAAAAGTTCCCCCTTGAAGAACTAAACCAACCTCTGAAAAATACCATATTTTTACATGATTTTTTGTGTTTTTGTTTAACAAATGCAACATTTTTATGCCACAAAAAGTTCAAAGTCCTGCATTTGGACCCAGAGAATTATAAAATGTCGTTTTTTCTGCCCGCCCCCTTTTATGGGCGTGGAATAAAACATTTTTTTAAAATAATGATTATCTTGTATTTCTTTAGTGCAAAAAGCATAAGAATGAATTTTTAAACACAAATTCGATGGAAAATTTGCCCCCCCCCTCAATTACTACAAGCAACCCCCTGACCCCCCCTCCCCCCCAAAAAAAATAGAACGCCCCTGCATTTTTTTTTTTTTTTGCATGTTGGAGGGTATACAAGATTCGGCACAGCCGAATTTAACACTCTTACTTGTTTACATTTGAGAAGATTAAGATTGGCATTTATAACAACAAGTTGGTAATAAATGTGTGTGACTGCGTCAAAAGACAGCGACGGTAATTAGTCGTCGTATGATTAACAAGGACAGTGACGGCGTTTACAAATAACAATGACGGCGGCATAAACACATTTGGCGGCGTCATCAAAACGGCTGGCTTTGTGTCAGTGTTTTTCAGTGTTGGAAAATGCAAATAATGGAAATACAGAGTTGTATCTAACTTTACCAGATTGCGTTTGCCGATTAGAGTCTAAACTACTAGATTGAAAAAAATAAATTTGTATGGGCAATCTAATAGATTGAAACTGGATTGGAGCCACAATCTACTTTAAGCTAGCTTAGAGGACCAGTGTAAATGCACTATAAAGAAATGCAAGTTTATCATAATTTAAAAAAAAAAAATATTCCAAAAAAACGACATTTTCTAATTCTCAGGGTCCAAATGCAGGACTTTGAACTTCTTGTAGCATAAAAATGTTGCATTTGTTAAACAAAATCACAAAAAAATCAGAGGTTGGTTTAGTTCTTCAAGAGGGAACTTTTTTGCCCCTGGTCCGATTTTGCCCATTTACGAACTTAAATTGCCTAGGAACATAATAAATATTTGTGCCAAATGTCGGGAGTCTAGCTCTTTTATTTTGGACTGCATCGCGTACAGACGGACGAACTTCGGTAGAATGGCTTAGAATCGATCACTGATCATAAATATATATGAAGGGCTTACTGCAAGAAGTTGATAAGCAATATTTTTTTTCGTGGTTTTCGCCTTCTCCTGATGTTCAATTGACAGATTTTTGGTAGAAGTCTTGCTTTAACCCTTCGTACAAATATATTGAGAATAAAAGTTTTGCAAAAGTTCTATTTTCTACATTATTTTAAAAGTCTTAAGGCAAAAACTACCATAAAATGAAATGTTGCTTATCGAGTTTAAAATGAGGTAGTTAAGGTTGTAGGTCTCGTCGAAAAGATCACAAAAATGCCCATCAAAGTTGCAAGCAGAGCTTCGAACGAATTAATTCTATTGAGAATTAATTCCTAAAAAGTTCAATTCTGTTTTAAAAAGTTTTGAATTATCATTCCTTACTAGCATTTAACACGAATTAATTCAAAGGCTTAATTCTCAAAGCTTAAATAAAATTGAATTAATTCCCAAGAGAATTAATTCTTTGCAAGCTAATCATTCAATTGAATGATCAAAATTGTTCATCATTCAAATCTATTACAAATTGAATGATGATTTTTATACCCTCCAACTACAGTATGGGGGTATACTCACTTTGTCATTCCGTGTGTAACGCATCAAAATATCGGTCTAGGGCCCCATAAAGTATATATATTTATGATCAGTGATCGATTCTAAGACATTCTAGCGATGTCCGTCCGTCCGTCTGTCCGTCTGTAGTTAACACGATGCAGTCCAAAATAAAAGAGCTAGACTCCCGACATTTGGCACGAATATGTCTTATGTTAATAGGCAGGTTAAGTTCGTAAATGAGTAAAATCGGACCAGGGGGAAAAAAGTTCCCCCTTGAAGAACTAAACCAACCTCTGAAAAATACCATTTTTTACATGAATTTTTTGTGTTTTTGTTTAACAAATGCAACATTTTTATGCTACAAGAAATTCAAAAACCTGCATTTCGATCCAAAAAATTAGAAAACGTCGTGTTTTTCGGGCCGCCCCGTTTTATGGGCGTGGAATAATTTTTTTTTAATATTGATAAACTTGTATTTCTTTAGCGCAAAAAGCATAAGAATTAATTTTTAAAAACATATTCAAATTTTAAAGTTATTGTCAAAAAACGTTTTTTTTGGGGACTTTTCTCACTAAACCACATGTAACTTAAACATTTTTCAACCGATTTTAAATTTTTCAACTGTTTTGGATAGTCTATACATATAAGAAAGATATGTATTGATTTTTTCAACAATATCAAATTTTTTGTTATTTTTTGAAAAAACTTTTAAGTTTATCGATTTTTTTCTGCTGTAGTTTGTTCAACAACATTTATTTAAATAAACGTATTCCTAAAGAAAATTTAATTGTGAATACGATGAGCTTTATGCCAACAAAAAAAATCGGATAACAATTGACAGAGTTGTGATAATTTTTCTAAAAAAGAAAATTGCCGTGCGGATAACCCAGGCAAAAAATACAAAAATAAACGAACATACTGAGAGGTCGCGTATCATTATTTTAAAGGTTTTTGACCTCCTGAATTGGAACTTGACCTTGAAATTGCGCTATCTTATTAATTTTTGAGAAAGATTATTCTAGCTCAAGGTCATATTTCTTTTACTAATCGTTACGATGATATTGTCAAAGTAACAATTTTCAAGAAATGCTATTGAATGGAATCCTCAAGGTAGCCGAAGAAGAGGAAGACCATCACACACATGGCGTCGCCAAATTGAATTGGAAGCTGCCGGAATGAACAAGAGCTGGAACGAGATTAAGGCACTTGCGTTGGACAGAATTGAATGGAATAGATATGTTATGGCCCTATGCTCCTTATAGGATCGACGGGAATTTATTATTATTATTAACAATTTTCAAGAAACTTTTTATAAAGTTGTTTGTTTTAAATTGATTGGTTTGGTCATTTTGCTCAGACTTACTCGACACGTGTTTCGGAATTCGTCAAATTCCATTATCAAGAGTATTTAGCAAATTGACAATCGTTCGTGGCAAAACATAAAGACTTATATTCGTATGTAAATAGTCATAACGAGAAATGTACTAAATACACAACATAATACAGCTCTAAATTTCAAACGAAAAGTCATAACCAAACCTTCACTATTTAATTCAAACATACCTTCATATATACAGCTTGTATAATATAATCTTAATAATAATAATCTTTCTCAAAAATAGAATTTTAAAGGTCGAATAATAAATAATTTTTATTAATTTAAAAATTAAAACAGAAGCTATCTTATTAAGTTTTTGATATATCAATTTATGTTAAATATCTCAAAAACTGACGAGATAGAGCAATTTAAAGGTCAGATTCGGATTCAGTGCGCCAAAAACCTTTAAAAACATTGTACATGATCATTTATGATAAATTTATTTTTTTTTTTGCATGGGTTATCTGAACGGCGATTTCCTGCAAAATCTTAATTTTCTTTTTTAGAAAAATTATCACAACTCTCTCAATTATTATCCGATTTTTTCAGGATAAAGCTTATCGTATTTAGAATTAATATTTTTTTTAAAAAAAAAAAACCTCATAAATATAAAGGTTGTTAAACGAACTATAGCAGAAAAATATTGATAAACTTGAAAAATTTTCAAAAAATAACAAAAAAAGTTGATTCTATAGAAAAAATCAATAGATATCTTTCTTTTACGTATTGACCAATTCACACACATGGAAAGCCCTATCCTTTTTCTATCCAAAACAGTTAAAAAATTTAAAATCGGTTGAAAATTTTCTAAATTACACAAGGTTTAGTGAGAAGTCACAAAAAAACGTTTTTTGACAATAACTCTAAAATTTGAGGGTGTCTGGCAAGTTTAATGGGCATTTTTGTAATCTACGCGAAAAGGCCAACAACTTACACAGAAAAGAAAATCGTCAAATTTAACCAAACATGATATCAACCAAACATTTAGTAAAAACGGCCGCCTGTTAGTCCATTACACAAAACTTCGATTTTGTTTTCAACAAACTCAGTCAAGTAATTTTATTTCAAAATTCTTTTATCATGTCAACAAAAAGTGTTTGTATTAGTTGAATTTCTTTGTTGAAAAAAAAAATTCATTTGTCAGATCAACAAATTGTGTTTGTTGGATTTCTCTGTTGAAAAAAAAATTATGATTTTTTACTTTTGTCAGATCAACAAATTGTGTTTGTGTTTGTTGAATTTCTTTGTTGAAAAAAAAACAAAATTCTTTTTTCAACAATCAAAATTTACAAACGTTTGTTGATATTACAAATTTCAGTATAGGAGCACTTTCAGTAAAAAAATTAATTCTATTTACAAATATGGGGGTCAATATAAGAATTCGTTTTTTTCTGTGTATACTATCTCACATCAGAAGTATTTTTTCACTGTAGCACAGTGTTATTATTAGCATCAACTTTAATTTTTGTTTGTATAACGTAACTATTTTATTTGTGATTATTGTTTTTATACCCTCCAACCACAGTATGGGGGTATACTCACTTTGTCATTCCGTGTGTAACGCATTTAAATATCGGTCTAGGACCCCATAAAGTATATATATTATTGATCAGTGATCGATTCTAAGACATTCTAGCGATGTCCGTCCGTCCGTCCGTCTGTCCGTCTGTCCGTCTGTAGAAGACACGATTCAGTCCAAACTAAACGAGCTAGACTTCCGAAGTTTGGCACGAATATGTCTTATATTCCTAGGCAGGTTAAGTTCGGAAATGGGCAAAATCGGACCAAGGGGAAAAAAGTTCCCCCTTGGAGAACTAAACCAACCCAAGAAAAAACGCATTTTTTGCAGGGTTTTTTGTACTTTTGCTGAGCAAAGGCAACATTCTTATCTCAGAATAAGTTAAAAATCGCAGGGGGAAGGTGCCCCCTAACGTCTCCCACAACCCCCCCCCCCCCCAAAAAAATAAAGACGCCCCTGGATTTTTTTCATATAGAGTTTTTTTACATTTTGGAGGGTATAAAAGATTCGGCACAGCCGAATGTAACACTCTCACTTGTTTTTTAATTGATTTGTATGTTTTACTTAATAAGGGACACCCTAACCTTTTTTTCAGAGTAATTGATAACAACCTTTTTATATCCTCCAACTACAGTATGGGGGTATACTCACTTTGTCATTCCGTGTGTAACGCATCGAAATATCGGTCTGGGACCCCATAAAGTATATATATTATTGATCAGTGATCGATTCTAAGACATCCTATCGATGTCCGTCCGTCTGTGGAAGACACGATGCAGTTCAAAATAAAAGTGCTAGACTCCTGAAATTTGGCACATATATGTCTTATGTTCATAGGCTGGTTAAGTTCGGAGATAGGCAAAATAGGACCAGGGGGAAAAAAGTTCCCCCTGACGAAGTAAACCAACCAATGAAAAAATGTAACTTTTTATAGGGTTTTTTGTATTTTTGTTACACAAATGAAACATTTTTATGCTTGAAAAAATTCAAAGTCTTGGACTTGGACCCAGGGGATTTGAAAATTAGTTGTTTTGGTCCGCCCCCTTTTATGGGCGTGGATATTAGCAAATATTTTATATAATGATGAAATTGTATATCTTTTGTACAAAAAGAATAGTAATTAAATTTGTAAACATTTCTGACCAGAGAGAAGGTGTACCCAGGGACCCCCGACATGCCCCCCTTCAAAAAAAAGACGCCCCTGCATTTTTTTTAATTTTTTTTTTAATGTTGGAGGGTATACAAGATTCGGCACAGCCAAATTTAACACTCTCACTTGTTAACATTTACATTATCACTAGAAGAGATCTTAATTTAAATAACTCTTACTCTCATTCGAGTTATCAATGTGTTGTTATTGTTTTTTTATATTTTTTTGATTTTACTAACGGTAAGTTAAAAGCATTATTAATTTTTGTCATTCTTGATGCAATATTCATTAAATAATGACCTTTTAAATTAACAGCGCATTCGTCTCGTTACTTTATAAAAAATAAATTAATAACTGCTAAGAAGCAAGAAGACCATTTATTGGACTATTCCGACTAGCACTTTATGAGGACAAATACTGGCGTTAATTCAGCCTTATTTGACCCATAAAAATAATTAAAACTAAAAATAATTAATACAGGCAAAGCCTTTATTACAATACAAAATTTTCGACCGTAAATTTTTCTATAGAAAATTTTCGACAGTAAATTTTTCTATAAAAAATTTTCGATAGCAAAATTTTCTATTAAAAAAAGTAAATTTTTCTATAGAAAATTTTCCATTGTAAATTTTTCTATAGAAAATTTTTGATAGTAAATTTTTCTATAGCAAATTTCGGATAATAAATTTTTCTATAGCAAATTTCGGATATTAAATTTTTCTATAGCAAATTTCGGATATTAAATTTTTCTATATCACAAATCTAGTCAAATGTGGCAGCGGCTTTAAATAAAGTCGAGAGAAAAGCTAATGGAATAATATTTATAATGCATAACTTATGGTCAGTCGAAATTACCTATTTTCCTATTCACTACCGTAAAGGTTTACAAATTTTTTTCAATCAAAAATTTTTATTGTATTTTTTTAGTATTTTGAAATTTTTTTAAAAAAACCCTTCGTTAGATTAGAGGTAAATAAAAACAAGTAGAAAAGTTAAATTCGACTTTGCCGAATCTATGAATACCCTCCACAATGCATTTTTTTAAAGTGTAGTACATTTTTTAACGTGAAAAAATTAACAATTTTGATTAGAAATATTTTATTTTGAGTAAAAAACTATTTTTTTGTCATTTTTTTTTTTTTTTTAAATTACAAATTTTTTTTGAGTGTAAAATTTTTTTCGAGTGTAATATTTTTTTTTACTGTAAAAATATTTCTGAGTGAATGCACGTACATGTATGTACACAAAATATTGTAATTTTTGTAAAAAAAAAAAAAAAATTTTTGTGTAAATTTTTTTTTTGAGTGTAAAATTTTTTTTGAGTGTAAAATTTTTTCTTTGAGTGTAAAATTTTTTTCGAGTGTAATTTTTAAGTTACCAATGCTTTTAAAACTAAACAAGTTTAAAAAGCATTGCTTTAAAATTAAACAAGTTTGAAAAGCAATGTTTAGTTACCACCAATGCTTTTAAAACTTGTTAAAACACGTGGCATTTTAGATGAAACTAATCTGAAATTCAGGGGTTGGCTTATAACTTTTGAACCACTGGACCGATTGAGCTGAAATTTAAAACCAAACAGACCCGGGGAACGGCAAAGATACATGCCAAGCTTCAGTAGTCTTATTGTTGTCTTTCGAAAGTTATCGTGTTTTTTATCTCGTAAATTCGCGAAACACCCTTGCCGAAATTTACTCTTTTGCTCATAACTTTTGAACCACTGGACCGATTTGGCTGGATTGCAATACCAACTGACCAGGTAAATGACAAACATATATGCCAAACTTCAGTAGCCTCTGTGAAGTCTTTCAAAAGTTAGCGTGTTTTCTACGGACGGACAGACAGACAGACAGACGGACGGACGGACATCGCTAGATCGACTTAAAATCGATCGAGGATCATAAATATATATACTTTATGGGGTCCTAGACCAATATTTCGAGGTGTTACAAACGGAATGACAAACTTATATATACCCTCTATCACTAGAGTGGAGGGTATAAAAATAATACTCAGCCTATTTTTGTTAACAAGCGTATATTTTGTAGGATCCCCTGCGTGCGTGCCTGCCCCATACAATGGTTGGAGGGTACAAACAAAAAAAAACTTGTATGGATTCGAAATACGACAAGGCAAATACGACAACCGTGATACGGTCCATTAATAAGTTAAGTTATAAAAACGTTTAAACATAGTTCGTAATTACGGATTTTTATTGTGCAAGTATTTTTTACAAACCTGAGCAGGAAGATCCATGTCTGGAAATTTGTGTCTTTTGCTGATGCTGCAATGGCCAACTAATGGCCGAAGACACTATTGCGTCTACTCCGGATCCGACCGCAGTTGCACTTTGCAATTTACGATTTTGCATTTCGGCATATAGTTCTTTTGTGGTTTTTACTTTTTTAGATCCAGCACTTAAAGATGATATTAGCATTTGCGAAGACAAACTCGTTTCTTTAGCAATAACAGAATCTACTCCTTTAGAACCCTTTTTGCGTCCTCTTTTCTTTGGTAGTTTTATAATTTGTTCGGATGATAAATCAGTCGTTGTCAAATCAATCGACTGATGCTGAGGCTGAGATATAGTAGCAGATGGTGCTGTAGCAAAAACATTATCTGTTGAAGAATTTCCCTTGTTGGACATATTTGACATGGACTTATCATTGCTGTCTTGTTTTACTTGAACTGCATCAATATTTTGCTTACTTATATTACTTGTGTCTTTTATAGCATCGACAACAACATTGAATTGTGAATCACGGCTGTTGGAATTGCTGTCGCTCGAATTTGTTGCAATGCCAATGCCACTAAAAGGCGTAAATTTGCTTTTGTTCGGCGAGGCAGAGAGGTTACTTGTAGCATTTATATTCATATCACTATTGTAATTCAAAACATCACAAAGTGCTGATGTTGCACTAGTATTTTGTTTAAATTTTCCAGCAAATGTAAGATCGGATTTTTTCATTTTGGTTAAAGTCGTCAATTCACTTTGACCAGTAGTGTAAACGTTTTTGGAAATAGCTTCCGTGGAGGGGAACACCGAGCTCATGGAACTGTTAGACAACGAGAGAATTTCTGAAAGTAAAAAAATATATAAATTAGATATGTTGGTATATTCTCCTTTTACCGAATTTTTTTTTTTTTTTTTCTTTTTTTTTACGAACGGTCCCACCTCACACTTACCCGCCCCAACCGACCGAGAGGGCTCGTTCCCATGACGGGGGAACACGTACACACCATGGTCCGAACCATAGCGGATTAGGCTGGATAAGTAAGGATAGTAATAAACCAACTACAAACTCTTAGTCATCAGTCGGTTTATTATATGGACACTAAATACATTTATATACAATTACTACAACTACAAAATTTCTACAGATAATTTAGTATTAATAATCCTAAATTAACTATAAACGTTCAAAGAAATTAAAATAATCATCGTCACGCAATCTATTCAAATATGTCAAAATAGTTGATTTCACAAGAGCATAATTCTCCGAAAAGTCAACAAACCTGTATAACGAGTTAAAATCAGTACACATCCTACACTCAAAATAATTCTACAGTAAAAAAATTAGTAAGTGCGTTGGTAATCCAAATCTACTAATAAGTTACCAATTACCAGTATTACAGTAGTTTTTTTAGTATCTTAAAAGTGCTAAAATTAGTATTTCTTACTGTTTATGAGTAATTTTTGTTAGTAGTCGGTTGTACTAATTTTTTTACTATTTTTAGTTCATAAAAGTACTAATATACAGTAATTTATTAGGTTTTTAATTTTTTTTTGTTAGTAATAATTCCGTAAGGGGGCGCTTGTTTACAAGCAGAGCTACCAACTGTTTTTGCTGCAAAATCGTTAAATTTGAATTCAGTGTTGCCATTATGTTACATTTTGGGTATGTGCTGGTGCTTTTTTGGTTTTGCCGTTTTTTAAATACGCGTTTTTAAAGATAAGGTATTTATGGTGTTTTTTCCATTTTTTTTAATTTGTGATTTTTATATTATCAATAGATTTAGCTGAAATTTGAAAGTTAAGCCCAGACCTAATGAAATTTGGAAAATTTTATCCATGTTTGGACCTTGGCCTCATACAACAACCCCTTTAAATTTGAATTAAGTGACTCTAACAATTAATTTAAATTGTGCCGAAGAGGAACTTACGGTGGTGGCGACTCGCCCCATTTGCTTGCAGACGGCGGCGTTTGCTCTCAATCGTCGGCTTATTTAAATTTTTGGTTATGGAGTTGTATTTTTGTAATGACGCAATCAAAATATGTATTTTTGATAAAGTTAAATAAAGAAAATTGGGGTTTATTTTCGTAAAAATTTCAATACAATTTATTGTTTTTACAAAACCAATTTACACAGAATTTTGAACAACGCTATGCGTTGTGATGGAATGTGATTTCATCTTAGGTGTGAATTAGGTATAAGTTCATGTAGTGTGAACGTGGCCTTACTCTATACAGGATTAATGATTTTTTTGGGATAAGACTAAAAATAATGCATGAACCTTCGTAATGCATGAAAAAAAAAAAAAAAAAAATATGGCCTATGGGAAGCGGTAGGGAACAACTAGTACATATTTTTCCATTTTTTGTGGCTATGCATTACATGGTAATGCATACTGTTACTCCCTGTAGATTTAGTCGCCGATATTCAGTTAAAAGAAGCATATTTCTCTCAAAATTGTTTTATATGTGTTTTTTCCAGTAATTAAAGATTTTAAAAAAATATCCAATCGGTCCATGTTTGGACTTTCCTACTTGTATTTGTGTAAAAACTTTTTGGTACATATTTTCTAATTTTTTTTTACAACTACGTATTTTTTTAAATGTTTAATGACTGTTGTTTTTTTAAACAATTTTGTTTACTGTCAAAATCCAAATCCGGCGACCAAATTTGTCTATCACGTCAGGATTTTGAGTAATTCGCGGTTAAAGTGCCGAAAAAGGTAATTTTTGACCCTTTTTATATTTTTTTATTTTTTATATTTTTTTTATATGCCCAACAAACTGGTAAAGGTATTATGATGTACACTTTTTTTCTCAATTTTTTGTCTTTTCTTGCAAGAGGTGTGTGAGCAAAACAGATATATATTAGTAAAAGAATAAAAACTACATGGAATTTTCGAAGTTGACGTTTTTTATTTCCATTTTATTAATTACACAATGGGCCAAATATCATTATTTGTAAAATAAATTAAACAAATTTAAAAATTCTATGAAAAAATTAAATTTAATGTGAAAGACACGAGAAACCTTCAAAGCATTAATTAAAGCATATTTTTCATAATAAACCTTACAAACCGCGTTGTATACATAGAAAAAAATTAAGTATAAAAATGTTGTTCCAAAAAATTTACGAAATTGTCCCATTGTTCAAACAAAAAAATAACACATTAACAAAAATGCAAATTTTTGCCAAATTTATGCAATAAAACACAATAAAATTATGATATTTAAATAGATTTATTATGCTATTAATTTATTCTCCAATTTTTTGCACATTTTTATTAAAAATAAACAAAATTTTCGATATATTTTGTAATTTTCAAATATTTTTCTTCTGTTTGTTTTGGTTTTTATTTTAATTTTGTTTATTTGTTTTGGAAAAAGAAAAAACTGTCAGTTGAAAAATAATAAAAAGACAAAAATTTTTGTCTTTTTTAAAGTTTTGCTGCTCTTTCTCTGCTTTCAGAAACTTGAAACTTTGACTTGAAATAACTTTTTTGTTTTTATAGTGTTTGTTTTTTACTCATTACAAAACCTATTGGAATATAGTCGCACTTTTTATTCTATTCTTTATCAAGACAAAAAATTGACGAAAACAAGTGTACATCATACCACCTTAAACGTTTTTTTGAGAATTTACAAATAAGGACTTTTGGCCGGAAATCGATCTGTCTGGCCCTCTGTGCATTCCATTAAAGCAGTTCTGTGGCTTGATAATTGAATGTAATAAAAAAAGTTTGTTTAAAATTTAATGTTAATCATTATCTTAATATTACTTGAGTAATATGAATGTAATATTATTTTTACTTTTGATTGTATCAGCTAATTTATTGAATTTATAATAAAAACAAATATTTTTATTTTTTGCTTTTTATCCTTTTTACCTTAAAAAGCACATTTTCCAATTTTTTTTTAATATTCTCTCTTTTCTTGGCGCTGATTTTTGTTTTTGCGTTTTTTTTTTCATATTGATAATGGCAACACTGTTTTTATTAGCGATCATTTGCTCCTTCACAATTCAGCAGCAAGCAGCAGACAGCAAAAAGTAAGAGTAGACTATTTAATTATAATTTCACTAAAATGCCATATTTTTTATTTCTTAACATTGCAAAATCACACATCAAGTTCCAAATACAATAAGTACAGCTTTTATAAATTTATAATTTATAATTAAACAGGTACTTTATATTTTTTGCCGTCTGCTGCTTGCTGCTGCAGTGTGTGCGAACACTACGTTTGCTCGCATTAACTGCAGTGCTACCAACTGTCTTTTCTGTTTGTTTAGTGCGAAAAAGAATTAGAAAAAGTAACAACGCGATACCCAGTCATGGAGTGTTTATAAAAAAAATATATGTTACATTTATTAAATTAAATTGTGTTAAAGTAATTATATATAAATGTTTTTTATTTAAATGTGTTTATAATAAAATTAATATGCATTAATAATAAAACTACGACAGTTTTTTTTTTTAAATCGTTTTTTATTTCAATGATTGTGTAAGAAAAAAATTCAAGCTGAAGAAGAATATGGATACACACACGAATACAAAAAAAAATGTAGGTATAAAAAAGCGCCCTCTGTAGTAAAATGTTTGTACATACATTTGAACATGTATTGAGAATATATTATTTCTTTCTTATATTTTTAGCAATCGTTTACGTGGTACAATGAACGCTACATTTTTTTAAACAGCTTAAGAACACATGTAATAAAGTATATCTTATAACCGAAGTGAAATAATAAAATAAAAAACCGAAGTGAAATAAAATCATTTATATATAATATTTTTCTGACTTTTATTTATTAAAATTGATTTAGGTAGTAATTTTAATCACTAAAATTAATAATTTTATTTACTAAAATTAGTAGTTTTATTTACTAAATAGGACAAAAATTTTAAATATTTATGATTTTTTTAGTAGTAAATTGCAGTAATATTTACTGTTTTGTTAGTATTTCTCATGTACTAGATATTAGTAACAAATTTTAGTAATGATTAGCAACGCCTGCACTAGATCATTTTGGACTAAAACATTAGTACTCGTAGCTAAATTTTTAGTATTAAATACCCACGTTTTTTTTTGAGTGTACGAATAGGATCTGCACACGCATAATTCGTGCGACAAATATCAATATAAAGAAAGCTGTAATATCTAGTAGGCCGAAAAGGGACGTTAAAAAACAACTTCCCAACAAGAAATTCAGAATCAACTTCGCCCTTAATAATCTTCAAAATAAACACAGTATTTAACATAATACGTCTACTCTTCAGAGTAGGAAGTTTTATCAACGCCAATCTTGCATTATATGATGGAAGATTGCTATAGTCCGGACCCCAGTTGAGGTTCCTAAGACAAAAAAGTAAAAATTGTTTCTGTACGGATTCAATCATATCACTATGAACTGCATAATATGGATCCCAAACAATACAACCAAATTCCAAAATTGGTCTTACCAATGAAGTAAATAATTGCCTCGTTATATAGGGGTCAGAAAATTCCTTCGCCCAGCGTTTCATGAATCCAAGAACACCATAGGCCTTATTTACCATAGTCTCCACATGCGCATTAAAAGTCAACTTTCTATCTAAAAGAATACCAAGATCCAAAATAGAATCAACCGATTCCAAAATTGAACCATTTAATAAGTACTGAGAAGTCAAAAACTTCGACCTAGCAAATGTCATGTGCTTACACTTTTTCAAGTTCAGCTCCATGAGATTACAATCGCACCAATTGTAAAATCTATTCAAGTCATGCTGCAGCAATACCTGTCCAACAGGAGAACTGTAAGACAGAAAAAGCTTAACATCATCAGCAAACATCAAAATATTAGAATGAATAATAGAAGATGGGAGATCATTTATAAACAACAAGAATAGGATAGGACCGAGATGACTGCCCTGTGGGACACCAGAAGCAACACTTATAAATCTAGAATGTGTCTGCCTAAAAAGAACGCATTGTTCACGATTTCTCAAATATGAAGATAACCATTTCAATACGATACCATTAAATCCAATTACACTCAACTTATATAGCAAAAGATTATGGTTGACCTTATCAAATGCTTTACTGAAGTCAGTATAAATCGCATCAGTCTGTAGACCTGAAGTAAAACCACTAATGATATTAGTAGAAAATTGAAGCAAATTAGTATTAGTCGATCGACCCTTACGAAAACCATGTTGACATGGCACTAAAATTGAAGATACATGGTAGGACACAATATCAGTGACAAGTTTCTCAAATAGTTTAGGAATTGCACTCAATTTAGCAATTCCCCGATAATTTGAAACGTTCACAACACTTCCAGATTTATGTAGCGGAATTAAAAAGGATTTCTTCCAAAATGAAGGAAAGTAACCCATTTTCAATGAAGAGTTAAACAAAAAGGTCAATGGGGCTGACAGAGTCCCCGAGCAAAATTTTAAAACAGAGGCCGGAACCCCATCGGGACCAGCGCTATACGTAATCCTTAACTTGTTCATGTTTGAGTGAACAGAAACTACGTCCAATAAAGGAAGACTCAGAGAGCTTGCTCTCTGAATCTCAAACGGATACAGAGAGTCCAAGTCATACTCCCTATCAGAGTATGTAGTAGCAAAGAAATCCGCAAATGCGTTCGAAATTGAATAATCATCTGAAAACTCAACATCATTTAATTTAACCACTGTGGGGTAAGTTGAAGAACTCCGCTTTGACTTAACGAAGCGGTAAAAAGATTTAGGATCACGTTTAAAATTCTCCCTAACCTTATCTAAATAAATTGCATACGCCCTACGAGATTCCACATTAAACGAACTTCTAGCCACTGCATATCTACTAAAATCTACATTAGAACCCGATTTTTTATATTTCTTAAACCATTTACTCTTAACATTTTTCAGTTTAGATAAAAGCCTAGACCCCCAAGGGGGACCATTTTCAGATCGAATCTGTATTTTTGGAACTGATTCCAAAAAGCAGTGAAACAAAATTTCATAAAACATATTCAACCTTTTATCAAAATCACGCACCCCTTCAATATCAGTGCAAAATGCCGACCAATTAACATTTGAAAGAAGCGAATCTAACTTCGCAATATTCGCGCGCTCAAAACAAAAAACTTTTCTGTGAGACGAAACAGATAATGGCAAAGTCCCAAAAGGAAACGAATAAGTAATACCTAGAGTTGGGTGATAACAATCCTCAGGAGTTGATACGGGATCAACTCTACTCACCTCACATAACGATGGGTCATTAACTAAAACTAAGTCCAAAGTTCTACGTTTGGAATTTAAAACATAATTCAATTGAAATAAATTTAAATCAGTCAGTGGAGATAAAAATTTTAGCGAAATATCATCTGAAGTCAATGGAATTAATGACTGTGTATCAGGCAAAGAATGCCATGAGACGTAAGGTAAATTAAAATCACCTAAAACAATTATAGAATCAGTATTCTTCATCCTAGAAACAACAAATCCAATAGCATCCAAATGAGTGTCATAAACTAATGAATCAGACAGAGGAGGAATATAAGAACAAGTAACAAAAATAGATTTCTGCCCAAATTTGATAACTTATTCGGTAATGCGTTTTTCCTGTACGTCCAAAGTATCTAATGCAGATTTATCCTTTTCTAAATTCTAATCGTCTTGATTTTGATTCCCCTCGAGTAAATTCACCGTAAAAACTTAATATCGTTGGTTCTATTATAGCTAGAAAGCCAATTTTTGGTTTGTTTTGATGCTCATAATATGCTCTACAAGACCTACCATAACCAAAAAATTTTCGAAAAACAATAAAGGGTTTCCTCCCTTATTTTAAAGTCGTGTTAAAGGGAAGAGAAAATGGGAAGGATGGTATCCCCCGATTTTTTTTTACTTGACAATCTTATAGAGAAAGTCCTAAAGAATATATTCTAAAATTTTTAAGTTGGGACAACAATGGGATCGCTCAAAATCAAAATTTTTCACAATTTCCCGCAAAATCTCCAACTCGCAACACTCTTGAACCTTAAAAATTTAATATATATATCATAAGTGCTATTGTAGCTACAGAGCCCATTTTTGTTTGTTTTAAAGCTTATAGTACGCTCTACAAGACCAACCATAACCAAAAAAATTCCAAAAAAAGGAAGGGTGCCCCCTTATTTAAACGTCGTGGCAAAGGGTGAAGGAACTCTTGCACATTACAAATTTAATATCGTGGACTATATTGTAGCTACAGAGTCCCTTTTTGGCTTGTTTTAAAGCTCTTTATATGCCCTACAATATTATTATCACAAAAAAAATAAAAACAAGTAAAACAGTTAAATTCGGCCTTGCCGAATGTAGTGATGCCCTCCACAATTTCAAAAAGATTATTGCAAAAAACTATTTAAAAGAAAATTAAGTTTGGAAAAAAAAAATTTTTTTGAAAAAAAAAATTCCGCCAAAAACAAATTTGGTAAAAAAAATCCGGGATTTTTTCTTTTTTTGTCAAAAAATATATTCGTACTTGTTTAAATACCATTTGGTGTTCAATTATGTTCACATATGTCAACCAGAAGCCGAATTAAAGCATTTTGTATTTTTAGGTTATGTTGAATGTACTGAAATAGGATAGCCCTACTTAGTCTCACAGGCGCGATGAGTACGACCTCTACTGATGCATTGGAAATACTTCTTAACATTACACCCTTAGATATTCATCTAAAAGAAACTGCGGCGATTACCCTGAATAGACTATGTCAAACAGGATCACTGAGAAGCAGACAAGTTCGACATATGGACCTTATAAGTCACGCTGAACGGAACACTATTACTGATTATTGTACTCCACTTAATGTTGTAAATGGTAGATTGAACATTGAAATCCCATCGTTGGATGATTGGCTCAATGATCAGGTAGAATTCTATCAGATTAATGTCTACACAGATGGTTCTAAAATGACAAGTGGTACTGGTAGTGGCTTCCACTGCGGGGAACTTAACATGGAAGAATCATATCGACTTGATAATGACTGCAGTATTTTTCAAGCTGAAATTTACGCTATTTTCAAAGCAGCTGAGCGGCTTTCAATGTCACCAATATACAGATGTGATATTAGTTTTTTCATTGATAGTCAGGCAGCTTTAATGGCTCTAAAAAATGACAGTATGAGGTCCAAGGTAGTCAGCCGCTGCCACAGAGAGCTTAAGGTTCTCAGCGAGCAGCACAACATTAGACTGTGCTGGGTACCTGGACATAAAGATATACTGGGCAACGAAAAGGCAGATGAACTTGCTAAGCGGGGAGCCAATCTTCCACAGGAATTGGCTGTGAATGACGTCTATCCACCTCTATCTCTAATTTCGCAACGGATCAGACTAGAAGCGAGAGAAACTTGGTTTACCCGATGGGCTGAGTCGGACTGCTGTATTCAGACAAAATCATTATGGGATGAAAATTCGTTGAAACATAGCCAAGTTCTTCTTGATATGGATAGAAGACAACTGAGAATGGTAATTAATTTGATTACAGGCCACAACACCCTGGGTAAACACATGGTAAGAATTGGAAGAGGTAATGATGATACATGCCGATGGTGTAGGGAAGCTGTTGAGGACAGTTATCACTTTTTATGTGAATGCCCTGCACTGTCTTTTAGAAGATTTAAATTCTTTGGCTCTTTCTTCTTTCAGAATTTACATGAAATCCGAGGAATAAATCCATGGACCTTACTGGTGTTTATCAAATTATCGAAGTGGAATGCATAGATGCAACTATTGATTTTTTATCGAAGAAGAAGGGAAACTGGAATCATAATGGGCCACAAGTCGGCCTCTATGGGCATTGGTTTTTTTGCCAATGCCATCCACCATAACCTAACCTAACCTACTGAAATTTTTGAGGTGTGCTTACATTTTCGTTCATAACTTTTGAACCGCTGAACCGATATCGCTCAAATGCAATACCAAACTTCTCGGGAGAACTTCCAATAAATATGTTAAGTTTCAGTCATCTATGTGCAATATTTGTTCGCGACAGCATTTTCCTCAGACGGACAGACAAACGGACATCGCTAGAATGTCTTAAAATACTTTATGGGGTCCCAGATCGATATTTCGATGAGTTACAAACGGAATGACAAACTTATATATACCCTCTATCACTAAGTGGAGGGTATAAAAATGATGGATACCTCTTGTATTAAAAGATCGTGGCAAGGGGTGGGGGAAATGGGGGGATAGTATCCCCCATTTTTATACCCTCCACTTAGTGATAGAGGGTATATATAAGTTTGTCATTCCGTTTGTAACTCATCGAAATATCGATCTGAGATACCATAAATTATATATATATCATGATGCCCGATCGATTTTAAGACATTCTAGCGATGTCCGTCTGTCTGTGGAAAATGCTGTCGCGGACAAAATATTGCACAGAGATGACTGAAACTTAACATATTTATTGGAAGTTCTCCCGAGAAGTTTGGTATTGCATTTGAGCGATATCGGTTCAGCGGTTCAAAAGTTATAAACGAAAATGTAAGCACACCTCAAAAATTTCAGTACATTCAACATAACCTAAAAATACAAAATGCTTTAATTCGGCTTCTTGTTGACATATGTGAACATTAGGGTGCACCAAAAAAACGAAGTTGTTAGATATTGACCGGGACCCCCTCTAGAAATGTGCATTTGGGGGTAAAAACATGTCTCACAAAATTTTAGGAAAATCGGATATGGGTAAGACCTGCCGCATCGGCCCTGAAGTTTGAAAATCGAATTACAAGGGGAAAATATGACTTTTTATCCATTTTCTCCATTTTTCGATATTTTGAGTTAAGTTTGAATTCAAATGGTCACAGAATTGTGATTTGTAGTAAAATGTCTATCGAATAAGGCATTAAAAACTAAAATCGGTTGAAAATCAGCAAAGTTATTACAACTTCCCCAGGCAACTAACGTGTGTCAGACCATTTAATCAAGGGATTCGAGCCCCCTTTTTAAAATTTATTGAAATTATCTACTGTAACAACATTTTTTTATTCTTTAAGTCTCAATGTACTAAGAGGATAAATATTTTTCATATTGCGTTTTGCTAACTTGTTTTAAATAAATGCTAAAGTGGTCTGAATTTTTCAACACTATTTTCAAATCTCCAATTTTAAATTTTTTTGTTAAAGAAATTTTAAAAAATCGACTATTGGAGTTTAAGGATTTGTTAAGCACATATAAAGCAAGGATGGGTACCAATTCGATAAAAGAATTGGTATTGGTATTGGTTTTTAAAATTATATTAGTATTGGTATAGGTATTGGTTTTCATTTTTTGTTGAATTGGTATAGGATTCGGTATTGGTTTTGAATTATTTAGGTATTGGGTATTGGTATTGGTTTTAGCCTCGAATTGGTATCGGTTTTTAATAAGTATTGGTATTTATCTTATATCGGTTTTGGTATTTGAATGCAAAAGGTTTTGTCGTTAATATTAATTAATTTAACTAACGTCGCCCTTCTGTCCGCCCCACAGTGCACACTGGGGCGTTATGGTAGGTTTTTTGGTCAAAAGTCTCTACAGGTCGTAAATGTTAACCGATTTTTTGGAAATTCAGAAAATAAGCCTATATTAAGGTAATTAATAAGTGCCTTGAAAGTTTTTGAAATCGGACCTACAAGGAAACTATTTCAGGGTGGACACTTCATTTTTAACCAAATTTACAGATGTTATAGATGAATCAAATGAAGAGACACTTGTCTTTTGAATATGTATTTGAATTAGAGATGGTCTGTGGTCCCGTAATTTGCGTGACTCAAAAAACCACGTGATTCAGGCGTGAGCGATTTTTATTTAAATCACGTGATTATTGAGCGATTTTCATTTAAATTAAGTGACTATATTAGGGTAGGTTAACCTAACGTAACCTAGGATAATAAATAAGTGCCTTGAAACTTTTTAGTATTTAGTATTTATTTATTTCATTTTCTATAACCTAGCCCATTGGCCATAATCGGTTACTAATTTCTACTTACAAAAATTTGTACTTAAAAGTTATTAATATAAAAATAAAAATATGAACACAGAAGAACTTATAAGTATGTATATATAAATGTAAATAATAGGCATAAACCAATTATTAAAAAATAAAAAAAAAATAAAGTAAAGAGAAGCAAAAATAGCAATTAACCGATCCCAAGGTAGTTTAAATGTTAAAATATAAAAAATATGTAAAAGCTTTAATTTGTAACCAATCTAGATAAAAAAATATATATATTCATCATGTTATAAAACATCATTATGCGACATTACATCAAATATTTTTTTCCTGAATGTATCAACGGAAAAATCAAACGTTTTTTTAATGTTTCCGGTAATTTATTGAATACACGAGCTACTCGAACATGGAATGAACGCTTCAAAAGCGGAGTCAATTTAGGAATTTTTAACTGTTTATTCCTCACAGATCTACCAAATTGAAAAAATTCTACTAAATACACAGGTGTTCCTAATTTATAAACTTTATAAAAATGTAAAAGATTTCTTATTCTTATTCTTATTGGATTCAGACCTACAAGGAAACTTTTTCAAGAATGGACACTTCATTTTAAATAACATTTTAAATCACGTGATGTTGAGTTGAAAAATTCTGAGTGAGTGTCTAGAGAGTGGGTCGAATTTTTGCGTGAATTTTTTTGGAAAAATCCCTTTAAAAAAAAATAAAAAAAAATTGTGGAAACCTCATTTTTAAACTCATTGTTATCAAAAGTTCTACGCCCTTTCAAAAAACTTTCTGGGCCAGAATTATCCTTTCTATCCCAACTTTCCAAAAAATTTGACCGCTTGTGTCCGTTTTCAAAAATCGAACTAAAATAAATTTTATAAAAAAATAAAATTTATAAAATGCAATATTATGTTCAATATCCTATTATATTGATGGTGTGTGGGTTAGATTGACCATTGTACAATCGTCAATCTTACCCACACGCGATCAATAAAATTGTATATTGTACATAATATTGCGTCGTCTGTAGGTACCTTTAAGCCTGACAATGCTCCATTGTGGAAAAGAAGAGGGAGGGTATAAAAAATAAAAATTTCCTTGATTTTCGATAATCTCAAATGAGTAACAAATTACCTAATTTTTATTGGTCAGTTTTTACTCCATTTAGGTCCACTGTACCAATGCGAGAAGAACTTATTTTTCGCCTCTTTTTTTAATAATAATGATAAAATTAAAGTTAAAGCCAACTAAATCAAAAGTGGTTTACAAAAATATATATTTTAAGGCGTTTTAATTTTATCTCTTTTGAGAAAAATTAAAAAAGGAAATTTTATAAAACTAAAGGCCTATTCACACCTGAGGTGAAATCTCGTTCGAACGAGATTTCGATCATATGGTCTGTATCATTTTATACACAACCATATGATCGAAATCTCGTTCGAACAAGATTTCACCTCAGGTGTGAATTGGGTATAAGATTCAATTTTATTTTTCCTTTTTTGGAAAAAGGTACTTTTTTAGTGAAATTAGCACCGGCAGATCTTAAAAATCTTGTCAAAAAAAAATTTTAATATTCCGTTATTCCAGAAAAGCCTGTATTTCAACATACATTTTATGCTTGAAACAATTTCTGTGCTGATTCACATTGCATTTAATGTACATATAAATTGCGGTGGTAAGGGAGATATTTATACCCTACACCACACTATGGTACAGGGTATAATGAGTTTGTGCTGATGTTTGTAACTACCCGAAATATTGGTCCTAGAGCCACCTTTAAGTATACCGATCGACTCAGAATTACTTTTTAAGTCGATTTAGCGATGTCCGTCCGTCCGTCTGCCTGTCCATGTAAACGGTGTAAACACGATACAGGTCGCAATTTTTAATCAATTGACTTGAAATTTAAAACTTAAGCCTCTTTTTGCCCAAGGACGAAGCCTATTGAAATTATAAAAAATCGGTCCATATTTAGACCTAGCCCACATACAAAGGTCCTCTTTAATTTGGCTCAAATGACTCTAATAGCCGTATTTTAATAGGTATCTTTTCGAAATTTGGCAGGTAGTCATGTTTCATCTACACAAATCACCATTTCGAATTTTAAAGAAATCGGACCTGTCCTTCTTGTAGCCCTAGGGTTGCCAGACGGCCTGGAATGGCCTGGATTTTCCAGTTATTTGAGGTCTGGTCCAGTTTCCAGTTAAAACATAATTGATCCAGTTGAAAAGGGATTTCTTTTATTTTAACAATTATTTTTTTTTAAATATTTTTTTACAACTCTGATGATAGAGGGTATATATATAAGTTTGTCATTCCGTATGTAACACATTGAAATATTGGTTTAGGATCCCATAAAGTATATATATTCATTATCCTTGATCGATTTTAAGTCGATCTATCGATGTCCGATGTTTTTTTAATTTTTTTTAAAACTCTAATAGTTTTTTGAATTCTCGTTTAGTTTATAGTTTTTTGTGTATGTTTATGAAAGTTTGTAATCGTCTTTATAAAATATTCCTATGTTTTTGCGACATATATAAATATGTTTGGTAAAGTTAGAAAAAACAAGTTTTTCGTTTTTTTTTTGCTGTAAAAAAATTTAAAACTTTTTTAAACTTAAAAAAAAAAATAAATAGATAAATTTTAAGTAAATTTTTAATTGTGTCAATAAAAAATTTACTCAATTCTTTTTTCAAACATTTAATAAATTTTTATTAAAAATTTACTCAATCCCAGCAAAACTTTGGTAATGGGTAGTGATTGTATAACACATTACCAGGTAATGCATATAACTTATTTGTAGCATTATTTTATGATGTCTTACCAAACATTTGTTCCACAACGTATTATTTTCAAGTGAAAAATAATGCATTACTAATAATTTGCTACGTAATGCATGATTATTGGAAAAAATGTATTTCATATTTGTTACTTCTAAACATTAAATCATGGATGACTTATATTTGGTTACATTATGTATTATTTGAAAGTTTGAAATAATGTATTATTTATAATTGGATGCATAATGCATTACAATAACATAAAAAATAATTATTTTATAAAAAAATGCATAAGTTTTAACTAGAGATGGGCTCACGACATGAAATTTCTAACGACACACACTCACGAGCATATTTTATCTACTTACACTCACTTACAATCACGTGAGTAAATTTAATACAAAATTACTTTTTCACTACTCGTAACACCTTATATGTATATTATCTTCTGGTATGCTATATTATTTCATTTCTAGTAACCTATAAAATATCATATATATTACACCTTACTAGTATTCTTCGTTATAAATTTATGACTTATTTTATACCTTACTGGTATTCTTTGTGATAATGTGGATGCATTACTTTGAGTCTCATCGCCTGTTAAAATCATCAATGCTGCAATGTATAAAATAAGAGTTCCTATACCTTATTTGGTAATCTTAGTTTTGCTGGGATACTATCAAATCGTTTACTGGTGCAAAATTGAGTAATTTTTTACTCAATAGTATTAAAAATTTACTCAAATATTTTTTTTTATTTTTTTCTGTGCACAAAACTATGTCTGGATGGGTCAAATCTGCAAATGATGGTCAGTTGTTGTAGCTCTTTTTTGACTTCGCACGTCCCGGAAATTTTAACTGTCCTCCTAGATTTCCAGATTTGACCACTTTGGACTTAATTTTGTAGGGTTATTTAAAAAGAAAAATATACTCTAACAATCCTCAGGACGATGACGAAAAAGTAATAGAAATGCTTAAAAAAGGCACATTTTGCCGTGGCAAATAGAGACGGCTATTTAGTCCAAAATAAAAATATGTGTCTCACAAATGAAAATCGGTTGATTTTTTTTCAAATTATTAAAAAAAAAAAAATATGTTTGGGTACAGTTACTTTTTCAAAATCCAGCTGAAAATTTTCCATTATCCAGTTATTTGACTTCTAGTATCTGGCAACCCTATGTAGCCCCCATACAAACCACCTTCCCGATTTTCACATAAATCTCTCAAATTTCATGAAAATAGAAAATATTTAATTAAAATTTTGTTTGTGTATGTTAAACGCGTACTTAAATAACCTTATCAAATCTGATTATCATCGGACCAGTTTTGGACTTAGGCTCCTTGTGAAAATTTCGCCCTATATTCAGTTAAAGCAGTTTATTGTCAACAAATAGCCTATTTCACTCAAATTTGATTTGTGAGTGTTTTTTACACGTATTAAAGATTTGACAAAATATATATCTAATTTTCCGGGAAACTATAGTGTAGGGTATTATATGGTCGGTCTTGACCGACTATAATTTTCTTACTTGTTTTTAATTGCAGAAAGATGACACTTAACATTTGTAACAAAATATACCTGAAATCCATCCTTTCATACATAATTTTTTTTTTAAAGGTGATTGAAATGGGTTATCGTGCAGGGGCCCCTTTTTCGATTTTAGATCTTTTTGTAATTACACGGGCAAATTTTTCTTATATGGAGTTCACACTTTCGACCTTAAACAAGTTGTTTAACAAAACACCAGTAACTGAATAAAAACGTAATGGATACAGAACAAATAATTTTTTAAACACGTAACCCTTAAACTCTCAAAAATAGCAAGTGTGAACCGCACATTATGCGTTCTTAAATTCTTTTATAATATGACTGTGCCTCTAATAAAACAAACAATTTTTTTTTCTGGATTCTGGTGTTGTGACATATAATTTTGTAACGAGTGCTTGATTAAAATTTTGGGATTTCCAAAAAAGGACATTAGTATTTTTTTTTACAACGCAACAGTGCAGTGACATTCAATACATGTGTATCACATATTAATAATGTTTGCAAAAGAAAAATTTCGTTACAGAAAAGGTCTAAATTTTTTAAGATCTAATTTTATTAGAGGTCATAAAAATCACGTAACGTGACAAAAAAATATTTGTTTTATGTTTTTATGGCTTTTAAAATTCAAGTAGCTAACTCCTTTTTGTTATATGACTTTGCATGCAAACGATTACTGATCGATGTAACATCTTTTGTGAACATCTGTAGCAATTCGTTAGTCAGGTAAAACCTAATAATGTGATGGAAAGAAAATGTTTGACGTCACAATTAAAACAAACGAAAATAAGAATTCGAAAAACCGAAACAAAACCGATACGAAAGTAGAAAAAAATGAATTGGTATTGGTTTTTTATTGGTATTGGTTTTGAAGAATAAAAGTATTGGTTTTTAATTGGTATTGGTAGTGGGGAATCAGTATTGGTTTTTTATCGGTATTGGTATCGCACAAATAAAGGAATTGGTTTTTAATTGGTATTGGTTTTCAATTTGAATTGGTATTAACGGTTATTGGTTAGGGTGGATCGAATTTGGCTTTTTGGCGAATTTCGTTCCGGCTCACCGACAGATGTGTTGGAATAGACCTAAAAACAATGTGGTTAAATTTTCATGCAGATCGTGGTCATCTTCCGCTGCCGAAATGACGTTGAAAATCCGCGATTTCTTAAAAAATAGTATTTATTTCAAAAAATTGCCAAAATTACAAAAATCACTTAATCTTCTTTTTTATTTCAGTCAATCTTTTCAATTCGATCATATTTTCTTAGAAAAAAATTTCAGCTTAATAGGACATTGTTAACCCCTCTAAAACGGTTGCCGAAAATGACCCATTCATTTTGCCCTAAACTCAAAACCACCAAATTTAAAAAAGAATTTTTTTTTTTGATTTTAAGTTGCACAATCTAATGTTTTTATTGCATTTATTTCAAGTATACAGTGGGCGACAATACATTGGAAACTTTTTTATAGTAGATGAAATTTGTTAAAGACAAAGTTAACAAAACTAAACGTTATAATTATCAAACAAGTATTATAAAAAAATGTTATGTAGGTAATTTATCAAGCTTTAATTTAAGCTTAATAGCGTCCAGATTGGGAAAATAATGAATGTGTTACGAGGGTCGATGTGGAAAATGAAAAAATTTATAGACATTTTTCAGAGCATTTTTAAAAAATATTTCCAAATCGATTTTACAAAAAATTGGTGGTCAAAAGAATTGGAGGTCAAAAAATGTGGATTTTTGCTACTGTACTTAAAAAATTCCACTGTTTGTTTGGGTTGCTGGAAAAATTATTTGATCACTGAGTAAAAACTATTGGACCTTTTTTTAAATTTCTGATGTTTTAACTTGGAAAAAATCCACCTGGAAATATTTTTTAAAAATGTTCTGAAAAATGTCTATAAATTTTCCCTTTTTCACATCGACTCTCGTAACACATTCATTATTTTTCCAATCTGTACGCTATTAAGCTTAAATTAAAGCTTGATAAATTACCTACATAATATTTTTTTATAATACTTGTTTGATAATTATAACGTTTAGTATTGTTAACTTTGTCTTTAACAAATTTCATCTACTATAAAAAAGTTTCCAATGTATTGTCGCCCACTGTATATAAGTTCGTTTGACAAAAAATTTTTTTGAAAAAATACGAGATTCTTAAACAGCGCGTGTAACGGTCTGTTTCCAGGACATTTTGGGAAAATTGCACTTTTTTTTAAAACTCAACATTTTTAGTTAAGAACTTTTCATTTTACACCAGATTTATTATAAATTATAAAACCTAATATAAAAATGTTGGATTTTAAGAAATTCTTTAACCCTAAACAGCTTTGGGCCCTAAATGACCCATGATGAACATGCATCTAGCAATAAACCGCTTTTGGCGGTCGACTAACCATTGGAAACATATTTTTCAATTAAAAATGGGAGCGTGAGTAAGGATGGGAGCGTGAGTAGAGATGGGAGCGTGAGTGAATTCGACCAACTCACGCTTACGAAGAAAAAAAAATTTCTTACGCAAGAAATTTTTTAATTTTGCATACATTTTACGCAGGATTACATGAGTGTCACATTTTAATCTCACTCAAGCTGAATTTTGACGTGTTTCATTTTTCCGTCACCATAATAATCATGCAAACTCACGAAATTTTACTCACGTTTAACAGTGCAATTTTAAAAATAATATTTTTAATGCAAATGAAACAAAAAAGTTCAAATATCATTCAAATAGTATCCCGCTTAAATGCACCCACCCTTAAAGCATTTTTCGTACCCACCATTAACCATTTATTTATATCTGACAAAAAAAGTAATTCACATTTAAATAAGAATATTTCTGAATAATTTCAATAGACTATTTACTTGCTATATTCTGACATTTAAGGGGATAATGCTTTCGGTTTGGGAGCATTTAAATGGGAAATAATACTTAAACTTGTTTAAAAATATATATGGATCACTTTTTTATTTTGCATTAAAAATATAATTTGTACAAATGCACACGTGACACAAATTTCACGTGATTCACTCGTAAGCGTGAGTGAAATTTCGAGAGATTGCATGATTTTTTATGGTGACAGAAAAATAAAACACGTCAAAATATAGTTATGTTGAGTTTTCGTAAGCGTGATTATAGCGTGAACGAGTTTAATATGTTGCAATCACGTGATCCTGCGTAAAATGTATGCAAACTTAAAAGAGCGAAATTTTTTTTCTTCGTGAGCGTGAGTTGCTCAAATTCACTCACGCTCTCATCTCCACTCACGCTCTCATCTCCACTCACGCTCCCATCTTTACTCACGCTCCCATTTTTAATGGAAAATATATGTTCCCAATGGTTAGTCGCCCGCCAAAAGCGGTTTATTGCTAGATGCATTTGTTCATCATGGGTCATTTAGGGCCCAAAGCTGTTTAGGGTTAAAGAATTTCTTAAAATCCAACATTTCTATATTAAGTTTTATAATTTATAATAAATCTAGTGTAAAATGAAAAGTTTTTAACTAAAAATGTTGAGTTTTTTAAAAAAAGTGCAATTTTCCCAAAATGCCCTGGAAACAGACCGTTGCACGCGCTGTTTAAGAATCTCGTATTTTTTCAAAAAAAATTTTTGTCGAACGAACTTATATATACTTGAAATAAATGCAATAAAAACTTTAGATTGTGCAACTTAAAATCAAAAAAAAAAATCTTTTTTAAATTTGGTGGTTTTGAGTTTAGGGCAAAATGAATGGGTCATTTTCGGCAACCGTTTTAGAGGGGTTAACAATGTCCTATTAAGCTGAAATTTTTTTCTAAGAAAATATTCTCGAATTGAAAAGATTGACTCAAATAAAAAAGAAGATTAAATGATTTTTGTAATTTTGGCAATTTTTTTAAATAAATACTATTTTTTAAGAAATCGCGGATTTTCAACGTCATTTCGGCAGCGGAAGATGACCACCGATCTGCATGAAAATTTAACTACATTGTTTTTAGGTCTATTCCAACACATCTGTCGGTGAGCCGGAACGATATTCGCCCAAAAGCCAAATTCGATCCACCCTAGTATTGGTATCGAAAAGGTATTGGTACCCATCATTGATATAAAGGAATAAAAACCCCAAAAATTGTAGGATTTGCTGTTTTCATTTGGCTATTACAGTGATGTAATTTCGGCGGATTTCGGGAAAGTAGTGATTTTTGGCACTTTTTTAGCTTTTATTTATACCCTACACCACACTGTGGTACAGGGTATAATGAGTTTGTGCTGATGTTTGTAACTACCCGAAATATTGGTCCTAGACCCACTTTTAAGTATACCGATCGACTTAGAATCACTTTTTGAGTCGATTTAGCGATGTCCGTCCGTCCGTCCGTCTGTCTGTCCATGTAAATGGTGTAAACACGATACAGGTCGCAATTCTTAATCAATTGACTTGAAATTTGAAACTTAAGCCTCTTTTGGCCCAAGGACGAAGCCTATTGAAATTGGAAAAAATCGGTCCATATTTAGACCTAGCCCCCATACAAATGTCCTCTTTAGTTTTGGCTCAAATGACTCTAATAGCCGCATTTTTATAGGTATCTTTTCGAAATTTGCCAGGTAATCATGTTTTATCCACACAAATCAACATTCCGAATTTTAAAGAAATCGGACTAGTTCTTCTTGTAGCCCCCATACAAACCACCTTCCCGATTTTCACATAAATCTCTCAAACTTCATGAAAATAGAAAATATTTAATTAAAATTCTGTTTGTGTATGTTAAACGCGTTCTTTAATAACCTTATCAAATCTGATTATCATCGGACCATTTTTGGACTTAGGTCCCATGTGAAAATTTCCCCCGATATTCAGTTGAAGCGATTTATTGTCAACAAAAAGAAGCCTTTTCCACTCAAATTTTATTAGTGAGTGCTTTTTACACTTATTAAAGATTTGATAAAATATAGATCTAATCAGTCCATGTTTGAACTTGGGACCCATTTTCCGGGAAACTCTGGTGTAGGGTATTATATGGTCGGTCTTGACCGACTATAATTTTCTTACTTGTTTTTTTTTTGTTTTTTTTTACAGACTTCATATGTTTTGGACCGAATTATATCAACACGAGACAGAATACTTCAATTCGCAAAATTAGGGCGAAATTGAGATATAAAAAATTGCCCCTGTTAATAAGGGTCAAAGGTCAAATTTTAGAAATTTTGAATTTTTAAACATTAACAGATTTGCTAGGCGGATTTTGCTGAATCTACTTGATGTTATTTTAATTGGTCTAAACTATATGGCAAATAATTAAAATTTAGAAATTTAACCCTTAAGTGCTGTTGGGGCCTATAATTTTTTTCATTTAATGGAGATAATGTAAGTGTATTTTGTTCAAAGGGTCGAATAGGGCCCACCAGCACCAAAGGGTTAATATGCTGAATTTAAATAAAAATACATATGTTAAGACCTTTTATAATGACATCAAGTAGTTTCATATATTTCCACTCAGAAAATCTGTTAATGTTTAAAAATTCAAAATCTTCTAAAATTTGACCTTTGACCTTTAGTTGGGGCAATTTTTAATTTCTCAATTTTGCTCTAAATTTGCGAATTGAAGTATTCTATCTCGTGTTGATATAATTCGGTCCAAAACATATGAAGTTTGTAAAAAAAACAAAAAAAATAAATAAAAGCTAAAAAAAGTGCCAAAAATCACTACTTTCCCGAAATCCGTCGAAATTACATCACTGTAATAGCCAAATGAAAACAGCAAATCCTACTATTTTTGGGGTTTTTATTCCTTTATATGTGCTTAACAAATCCTTAAACTCCAATAGTCGATTTTTTAAAATTTCTTTAACAAAAAAATTAAAAATTTAAAATTGGAGATTTGAAAATAGTGTTGAAAAATTCAGACCACTTTAACATTTATTTAAAACAAGTTAGCAAAACGCAATATGAAAAATATTTATCCTCTTAGTACATTGAGACTTGAAGAATAAAAAAATGTTGTTACAGTAGATAATTTCAATAAATTTCAAAAATGGGGCTCGAATCCCTTGATTAAATGGTCTGACACACGTTAGTTTACTGGGGAAGTTGTAATAACTTGGCTGATTTTCAACCGATTTTAGTTTTTAATACCTTATTCGATAGACATTTTACTCCAAATCACAATTCTGTGACCATTTGAAATCAAACTTAACTCAAAATATCGAAAAATTGAGAAAATGGATAAAAAGTCATATTTTCCCATTGTAATTCGATTTTCAAACTTCAGGGCCGATGCGGCAGGTCTTACCCACATCCGATTTTCCTAAAATTTTGCGAGACATGTTTTTACCCCCAAATGCACATTTCTAGAGGGGGGCCCGGTCAATATCTAACAACTTCGTTTTTTTGGTGCACCCTAGTGAACATAATTGAACACCAAATGGTATTTAAACAAGTACGAACATATTTTTTGACAAAAAAAGAAAAAAATCGCGGATTTTTTATACCCTCCACATAGTGATAGAGGGTATATATAAGTTTGTCATTCTGTTTGTAACTCATCGAAATATCGATCTGGGACCCCATAAAGTATATATATTTATGATGCTCGATCGATTTTAAGACATTCTAGCGATGTCCGTCTGTCCGTCTGTCCGTCTGTCTGTCTGTTGAAAATGCTGTCGCGGACAAAATATTGCACAGAGATGACTAAAACTTAACATATTTATTGGAAGTTCTCCCGAGAAGTTTGGTATTGCATTTGAGCGATATCCGTTCAGCGGTTCAAAAGTTATGAACGAAAATGTAAGCACACCTCAAAAATTTCAGTACATTCAACATAACCTAAAAATACAAAATGCTTTAAATCGGCTTCTGGTTGGCATATGTGAACATAATTGAACACCAAATGGTATTTAAACAAGTACGAACATATTTTTTGACAAAAAAAGAAAAAAATCGCGGATTTTTTTAACAAAATTTTTTTTCGCGGAAATTTTTTTTCAAAAAAAAATTTTTTTTTCAAAAGTAATTTCCTTTTAAATAAAGTTTTTTACAATAATCTTTTTGAAATTGTGGAGGGTATCACTACATTCGGCAAGGCCGAATTTAACTTTTTTACTTGTTTTTTACTAAAATTTTTTTGCGGAAATTTTTTTTTCGAATTTTTTTTTTTTTTTTAAAGTAATATCCTTTTAAAAAAAGTTTTTTGCAATAATCTTTTTGAAATTGTGGAGGGTATCACTACATTCGGCAAGGCCGAATTTAACTTTTTTACTTGTTTTACCTTGGTTTTTTTAAAGAGTAAGTTCTAGAGAGCATATTCTGGAATTTTTATCTTGGGACAACAATGGGAGGCGTAAGAATGTCGCGAATTGTTGATTTTGGAGGAAAATTTTGAAAAATTTTGATTTTTGTCGATCCCATTGTTGTCCCAACATAAAAATTGTAGACTATGGGTGGTATGAATAAAAATAAGACATTACTTTTTACTATTTACTTTTACCAAAGTAATTTCTTGGGTGGTATGAATAAAAATAAGACATTACTTTTTACTATTTACTTTTACCAAAGTAATTTCTTAAAGTATTTGCTTAATTTTATATGAATAAAAAAAACTTAACTAAATTTACCCGAAAATTCGGCTAAGTAATTTCTAGCAATCAGAAGTGTCAATAACAAAAAATAAACAAAAATAAATAATCCAAAAAATTTTATTTATTCCCAAGTAAAAAAGTTTTGATAAAGTCAAATATAATTTTATAAACACCATATATAATTATATGGAATTTGATGCGAAAAATGAGTCGATAAAGCCATATAAAATTCTATCAATGTTGATTAAATTTTAATAAAATTTGATATAATTTTATGCGAAAATTGGCCCCCTCTATTTGATATAAAAACAACAAAATTGTTTAATCATATATAATTATATAAAATTATATCAAATTATATAAAAATTTATATAATTATATAGAATTACATAAAATTATATATAATTATATATATTTTGATATAATTATATATAATTTGATATAATTTTATGTAATTTTATATATTTTTATATAATTTGATATAATTTTATGTTATTTTATATAATTATATATAATAATATCTATTCGATAATTTTTCTAAATTTATAAAAAAATTGGGGGCCAATTTTCGCATAAAATTATATCAAATTTTGTTAAAATTTAATCAACATTGATAGAATTTTATATGGTTTTATCGACTCATTTTTCGCATCAAATTGTATATAATAATATATGATGTTTATAAAATTTCATATAACTATATCAAAACTTTTTTACTCGGGTTTTTAAAACTTTAAAATCGTGTTGTTCTCATGTAAATTATTTAATTAAATTGGGCCATAAAATAAAAATGTGCTTAGCCAAACTGTTGTTTTAAGCTTGGTACCAGCCTAAGCGCCTTAAATAAATAATGTGATTTTGCACCCTACTGAAGTGATTAAAATATATTGTTCAGGTAAGTGTAATAGTAAGATTTGGTGATTCTGGACAAAAAGCTTCTACACATTTGTAACCCAAATGTGCTTTTTGTCCAAAAAGATTAATTAAGATTATCAAAAATAGAACAACTAAAAATTTTATTTTGTTTTATCTGCAGATTGACAATTTTTGTACTCTTTAGGAAGGCAAGGAAAATTAGTGAATGAATGGGCGTAGCCAAACATTTCTTCTCTTGTTGAGCATCGGCATCCATACAAATACGGACAATTTGCAAAGACAATTTGCAAATGGTTAACATCAAGCTTTCAAAATATGAAAGTGTTGTAACATGATTGACAGTTTTCTATAAAAGCTGTCTGATTTTAAGACACTTTTCTAATGTGGAAATCTTGAAGTCAAAAATTTCAGGTTTCCTTTACAAAAAGTCTCAGACCTAGAAAAGTTTTCTTATAGAAAGTCTAATTATAAGACATTTTTCTCATATTCGAAGAAAGTTTTGTCAAAGAAAATGTCTTTGATTTTAAGGCTTTTTCTTACAAAAAAGTTTAAGTTTCTAATATATTTTTCTTGTATAAAAAGTCTTAAAATCCAAAGCATTTTTCTTAAAGAAAACGTTGTAGATTCTGGAACTTTTTTTAGAAAAAAGGTCCTAGATTCTGAAACATTAAAAAAAGTAATCGCAGATTTTGTGAAATTTTTTTAATAAAAAAACGGGCAGATCTAAGTCATTTTTCTTATAAAGAAAGAAGCAGATTCTCAGAAATTTTTCTCTTAGAAATTTTTCTTATATGGATTCTGACACATTTTTGCTAGGGATGTCGCGAATATTCGTCACTATTCGATATTCGGCATGTTTTTTGACTATTCGGTTAAATAAATTATCGGTAACAGATGCCGAATATTCGGCAAAATTTAAATTAGTTAAAAAAACACTTTTTATTAACGTTTGACTCTTTTTCGTAGTAATTTCACTTTGTTATACCCTCCACTTAGTGATAGAGGGTATATATAAGTTTGTCATTCCGTTTGTAACTCATCGAAATATCGGTCTGGGACCCCATAAAGTATATATATTCATGATGCCCGATCGATTTTAAGACACTCTAGCGATGTCCGTCTGTCCGTCTGTCTGTGGAAAATGCTCTCGCGGACAAAATATTGCACAGAGATGACTGAAACTTAACATATATATTGGAAGTTTTCCCGAGAAGTTTGGTATTGCATTTGAGCGATATCGGTTCAGCGGTTCAAAAGTTATGAACGAAAATGTAAGCACACCTCAAAAATTTCAGTATATTCAACATAACCTAAAAATACAAAATGCTTTAATTCGGCTTCTGGTTGACATATGTTAACATAATTGAACACCAAATGGTATTTAAACAAGTACGAACATATTTTTTGACACAAAAAGAAAAACATCGCGGATTTTTTTTTTACCAAAATTTTTTTTCGCGGAAATTTTTTTTCAAATTTTTTTTTTTTTCAAAAGTAATTTCCTTTTAAATAAAGTTGTTTGCAATAATCTTTTTGAAATTGTGGAGGGTATCACTACATTCGGCAAGGCCGAATTTAACTTTTTTACTTGTTTTTTATACAAAAAAAATTGAGCACTTGATTAAAATAAGGTACCAGAAAAAATAGTGTCAACAACAGCGTTGTTGTCTCTTAATCTGGTACTTTTTTTTTAATATTTTACATAGGTAAAATACAGGCGTAGAATAATTAAATTATTCGGCAAATATTCGTATTCGGTTCCAACCGAATAGTAAATATTCGGTAAAATCCCGAATACACTATTCGCGACATCCCTAATTTTTGCTATAGAAAAAATCGTAGATTCTGTAACATTTTCTTACAGAAAAAGTCGCATATTCTAAGATATTTTTTAATCGAGAAAGTCGCAAATTCTTGGACATTTTTCTGATAGAAAAAGTCGCAGATTCTGAGATGTTTTTCTTATAGAAAAAGACGCAGATTCTGAGACAATTTTCTTATAGAAAAAGTGACAGATTGTGAATCTCAGTTTCTTACATATTTGTCTTATAGAAAATATCGCAGACTCTGTGATATGTTTCTTTTAGACAAAGTGTCAGTTTCTCAGTCGTTTTTAAAATTCTTACACGTATGCTTTCTATAGAAAACTGCCAATTTTAAGTCATATTAGTTTGAAATTTAAAAAATTTAGTTAAATTTGCAGATCAATAAAGAGAAATCGCTAAAAATTGCATTTTTATGCTTTAATTTGATTTTTTCAATAAAGTTTTTACAAAATGAGGAGAAATAAAACTTAAACTGTTTGAAATGTGTCCTTAAATATTTTAAATCCATAAATTCTTAAATCCACGAATAATCCGTGCCACAACTTACTTATTACTAGTGTGGCCTTAAATATTTGTCTAGTCACTTGGACTACTAATATTACTTGTGTAGAGTGAAAGTGAATTAAAGTGAATGTAATGCATTTAATGATGGTTTAAATTGAAATAATTATGTATTTGTTTATGTTTTTTATACCCTCCACTTAGTGATAGAGGGTATATATAAGTTTGTCATTCCGTTTGTAACTCATCGAAATATCGGTCTGGGACCCCATAAAGTATATATATTCATGATGCCCGATCGATTTTAAGACATTCTAGCGATGTCCGTCTGTCCGTCTGTCCGTCTGTCTGTCTGTTGAAAATGCTCTCGCGGACAAAATATTGCACAGAGATGACTGAAACTTAACATATATATTGGAAGTTCTCCCGAGAAGTTTGGTATTGCATTTGAGCGATATCGGTTCAGCGGTTCAAAAGTTATGAACGAAAATGTAAGCACACCTCAAAAATTTCGGTACATTCAACATAACCTAAAAATACAAAATGCTTTAATTCGGCTTCTGGTTGACATATGTTAACATAATTGAACACCAAATGGTATTTAAACAAGTACGAACATATTTTTTGACACAAAAAGAAAAAAATCGCGGATTTTTTTTTTACCAAAATTTTTTTTCGCGGAAATTTTTTTTAAATTTTTTTTTTTCAAAACTAATTTCCTTTTAAATAAAGTTGTTTGCAATAATCTTTTTCAAATTGTGGAGGGTATCACTACATTCGGCAAGGCCGAATTTAACTTTTTTACTTGTTGTTTTTATATTTAACCAGTTTAGAAAATTCCGCTAAATTCTTGTTTTTCGCGAAATTAAAAATTTTTTAGTCTACTCAAGAGTAGACTAAATTTTTTTAAGAAAATACTTAATTTTTTCGCTTTTATTCATATCAAACCAAGTATTAGCTTTTTTCGGCTAAGTATTTGCTGTTTATTTTTTTTTAGAATACTAAATGAAGTAAATTCTTAAAATCAAAATAATTTAGCAAACCGTATAAGCATTTAGTAAATGCTAGTTTTTATTCATACCGCCCTTATGTTCATCAGGACTTGTACTTTGAGAATACCAAGTAAAAAAAAATCGGGGGATACTTTCCCCCCATTTCCTCCACCCTTTGCCACGACCTTCAAATAAGGGGGGCACCAATTTCTGTTTTTGGAAAATTTTTTGGTTATGGTAGGTCTTGTAGAGCGTATTATAAGCTTTAAAACAAAAAAAAAATGGGCTCTGTAGCTACAAAAGCACTTATGATATTAAATTTTTAAGGTTCAAGAGTGTTGCGATTTGGAGATTTTGAGGGAAATTGTGAAAAATTTTGATTTTGAGCGATCCCATTGTTGTCCCAACATCAAAATTTTAGAATATATTCTTAAGGATGTTCTCAATAAGATTATCAAGAAAAAAAAATCGGGGGATACCATCCTCCCTATATCACGACCTTAAATAAGGGAGGTAACCCTTACTTTTTTCTAAAATTTTTTGGTTATGATAGGTATTGTGGAGCATATTATGAGCTTCAAAAAAACCAAGAATGGTCTTTCCAACGATATTAAGTTGTTACGGTGCAAAGTGCCGCGACTAGGAGATTTTGGGGGAAATTTTTACCCTCCGTATTTTCGCCCACTGTTTACTTAGAGGGCTGAAAATAAGTGTGCGTCAGTTTATCACTCATTGTCAGTGTTACAACTAAACTAAACCAAATTTCATCAAAATCGGAGGGGGTCACGAACATTTTTAGCTATTTTTGATTGATTTCACTAAAAATGACCCATAAATATATTAAATAATATATAACTATATCTAAATTTTTTTGTCGGGTGTTCACATATTTTTCATATGTGATCACATATGAAACATGTATGTGCATTAGTTGTTTTTAGTATAAGAAGATAAATTAAAAATTTTTGGGTTTTCAAAAATTAACCCTTGTAAGTCTTTCGGGATCAAAATGACCCAATTTTCACAAAATGACCCCTAAAACACGAAAATCAGCCGCAATTTTCCAAATTTACTGAAATAAACCAATGTAAACCCATATTTATATTCTATTCTATCATAAATACTCAAATATGAAATACTGTCTTTCTAGGATGTCATTCACCAGTTTCACGGTAATGCCAAAAATATGCATTTTATTTGGCGTGGTTCTCAAAACTGATATTTTGGTTTTTTCAAAATTTTCTTAAACAAAATTAGGAAAAATGCTGAAAAAACCACAGAATCTTATAAAATATATATTAACATATAAAAAAAAAAAATTTGCGGGATATCCCTCGGATAGTTTGGCGGGGTCATCGATTTAAACTCAGCGGATTTCGAGGAAAATGCCTTTTTTGCCCACAATTTATTGAATATGGAAAAAATTTGATAAATATTTTAAAATTTGACAAAGTCAAGGTCATAAATTATTAAAAAACTATGTTAGACATTAACCCTAAACGTTTTAGGAAAATAGAATAATTTTAACCCGGTTTTTATTCGGGTCAAAGGTCAAATTTAGGGATATTTGGATTTTTTTGGAAAAAGGCATCTAAATATGAAATGTTTATTGCGATTTTTTATAAAACTTAGTATAATTATTGTACGAGCTCAGAAAAATAATTATTTAATTTTTTTAAAATTAACCCATAAATGAACATGGGTCAAAATGGCCCAGCACATTTAAATTTCTTTATATAGATTTTTATATTTTCTTTCGATTTTTATAAAACTTGTTATGATTATGTGCGAGGTCAGAAAACTTATTATTTGTTTTTTTTTTTAATTAACCCATAAATGAACATGGGGTCAAAATGGCCCAGCACGTTAAAAATTCTTAATATAGTTTTTTTTATTTTTTTTTCTATTTCTATTAAACTTGTTATTATTATTATGCTACGTCTGAAAAAATAATTATTTGATTTTCTTAAATTAACCCATAAACGAACAAGGGGTCAAAATGACCCAGCACGTTAAAGTTCTTAATACAGTCGAACTCGGTTATAACGAACTCGGTTGTAACGAATTCTCGGTTATAACGAACTAATTCTAAAGTCCCGACATTTTGGCAACAATTTTCACACAAAATACCTCTTTTATAACGAACTCGGTTATAACGAATCCTCGGTTAAAACGAACTATTTATTATGGTCCCACGAACACAATTTCATGTATATTTACCTTTTTATAACGAACTCCCATAAATATTTTGAAATTTGCAGCAATTTTGTTTACCAAACTCACAATAGGTTAGAAATTATTGGTTCATATTATAATTTTGATAATTTTTTTTACATTTTTAATGTTTTTTTCTCAACGAGTAGTTTACTTTCAAAAAAACGTCAAATAAAACAAAATTGGAACTTATTTTTTTGGAAATAAAACAAGGTTGATATAAAATATACCCCGCTTATAGCGAACTTCGCTTATAACGAACTATTTTTACTGGTCCCTCGGAGTTCGTTATAACCGGGTTCGACTGTATATATTTTTTTTATTCTATAAAACTTGGTATAAACATTGTGCAAGGTCAGAAAACTAATTATTTGATTTTTTAATTAACCCATAAATGAACATGGGGGCAAGTTAAAAATTCTTAATGATTTTTTTTTTTCGATTTCGATAAAACTTGGTATAACCGTTGTTCGAGGTCAGATATTTTTTTTAATTAACTCATAAATGAACAATGAAAATCAAATAATTATTTTTTCAGACGTCGCATAAAAATAATATCAAGTTTAATAGAAATAGAAAAAAAAATAAAAAAAAACTATATTAAAAATTTTGAACGTGCTGGGCCATTTTGACCCCATATTCATTTATGGGTTAATTAAAAAAAATCAAATAATAAGTTTTCTGACCTCGCACATAATCATAACAAGTTTTATAAAAATCGAAAGAATATATAAAAATCTATATAAAGAAATTTAAATGTGCTGGACCATTTTGACCCATGTTCATTTATGGGTTAATTTAAAAAAAATTAAATAATTATTTTTCTGAGCTCGTACAATAATTATACTAAGTTTTATAAAAAATCGCAATAAACATTTCATATTTAGATGCCTTTTTCCAAAAAAAATCCAAATATCCCTAAATTTGACCTTTGACCCGAATAAAAACCGGGTTAAAATTATTCTATTTTCCTAAAACGTTTAGGGTTAATGTCTAATAGTTTTTAATAATTTATGACCCTGACTTTGTCAAATTTTAAAATATTTACCAAATTTTTCCATATTCAATAAATTGTGGGCAAAAAAGGCATTTTCCTCGAAATCCGCTGAGTTTAAATCGATGCCCCCGCCAAACTATCCGAGCGATATCCCGCAAAAAATTTTTTTTATATGGTAACATATATTTTATAAGATTCTGTGGTTTTTTCAGCATTTTTCCTAATTTTGTTTAAGAAAATTTTGAAAAAACCAAAATATCAGTTTTGAGAACCACGCCAAATAAAATGCACATTTTTGGCCTTACCGTGAAACGGGTGAATGACATCCTAGAAAGACAGTATTTCATATCTGAGTATTTATGATAGAATAGAATATAAATATGGGTTTACATTGGTTTATTTCAATAAATTTAGAAAATTGTGGCTGATTTTCGTGTTTTAGGGGTCATTTTGTGAAAATTGGGTCATTTTGACCCCGAAAGACTTACAAGGGTTAACTTTTGAAAACCCAAA
Organism: Pegoplata infirma; assembly: GCA_963921195.1. Taxonomy (NCBI): domain Eukaryota; kingdom Metazoa; phylum Arthropoda; class Insecta; order Diptera; family Anthomyiidae; genus Pegoplata; species Pegoplata infirma. The sequence goes on from OY992541.1 coordinate 5,535,018, forward strand.
AATTTTTAATTTATCTTCTTATACTAAAAACAACTCGTGTACCACTTTTTAACAATATATTAAAAAAACAACACCATTTATTTAATGTTTTTCATCAAAATATGGCTATTTTTTTACCTTTGACCTCGATGCGCCTCGTGTTAACGTTGTACGATTTGGCTGAAATTTTTAGCATAGCATTTTTAGACCAAATGTAATAAAAATTAGGGGTGCACTCCTTCAAATTCGAAGTTTTGCAAAATAGCTGCCACCCTAATGTGCATATATGAAAATTTTTCACCGGGAATACATAATTTTATCTAGAAACATATAGTGTCAGATATAAACATATACAAATCAATATTCCTATACAATATTGTATATGACTATATCATTTCTTTTTTACTCGGGTAGATAAAAAAAAAATTCATACAAAATTCTACATATTTTATCTTATGATATAAAATTATATCAAATTAGATAAACCCAATATTCGGATCAAAAATGATCATGGGTGATTCCATGTCAAACCGCACAGAAAATATGATTTTCGGATTTGTCACCTCCGATTTTAATGAAATTCGCAAAAAATATTTCACATGCGTTGTTTTCATAAAATGATTACCTTACAGGCTCCAAAAATTTTTAGTTTTCGAAATATGGCGTCTTGAAAATTGGCAAAAACGTCAAATTTTCAATAAGGTGCACATACAAAGTCACCCATAACTTTAAAACTATAAAACCCACAATTACCAAATAGGTACCATTTGAAAGCTGAAAGGATTACCTTAAAAGTGACATGCACAATTTTTTCTTGTAATGAAAGGTCAAAGGTCATATTTCAATGTCTAATGTTCAAAGACCTATATCTCAAAATCCGATATTTTTAAAATTCTCAAAAAAATATATGATAACAATCAAGTCTTTCCCTACATTTGTATCAAAATTTCAGGGTGGACACTCATATGGTTCCAAAGTTACAGAAGAAAACGTGCTCAAAGGCAAGGTTTTTTCTGCGAGTTCATATAAAAAATATTGCACAAACAAAACAATATACATAGTCGTAAACAAAGGTGCGGGCACAGACTAAATACAGACTCGACAGTAGAGTTTTATAAGAAACAAGTAAAAAAGTTAAATTCGGCCTTGCCGAATGTAGTGATACCCTCCACAATTTCAAAAAGATTATTGCAAACAACTTTATTTAAAAGGAAATTACTTTTGAAAAAAAAAAAATTTCCGCGAAAAAAAAATTTGGTAAAAAAAAAATCCGCGATTTTTTCTTTTTTTGTCAAAAAATATGTTCGTACTTGTTTAAATACCATTTGGTGTTCAATTATGTTCACATATGTCAAGCAGAAGCCAAATTAAAGCATTTTGTATTTTTAGGTAATGTTGAATGTACTGAAATTTTTGAGGTGTGCTTACATTTTCGTTCATAACTTTTGAACCGCTGAACCGATATCGCTCAAATGCAATACCAAACTTCTCGGGAGAACTTCCAATATATATGTTAAGTTTCAGTCATCTCCGTGCAATATTTTGTCCGCGAGAGCATTTTCCACAGACAGACAGACAGACGGACAGACGGACAGACGGACAGACGGACATCGCTAGAATGTCTTAAAATCGATCGGACATCATGAATATATATACTTTATGGGGTCCCAGACCGATATTTCGATGAGTTACAAACAGAATGACAAACTTATATATACCCTCTATCACTAAGTGGAGGGTATAAAAAGGGGGAAAAACTAAGCGATTTTAGGAGAAACCACAGCGGTTTTTAGTCTGTTTTACGCTAACATGGCAACACTTTCTACGACTTAGGAGTGAGTGAAACAACAAAAACCGATCTGGCATCCATTTTTCTTATGGCACGTTATATCAGTTTTCTCTTTCTAACCTAATTCGTAGAATAATTTGAAAACATTAACCATATGGTTAAAGAATACTTTTTTGACACCTGTCACTTTTGTCGAGTCTGTATTAGTCTGTGGTGCGGGCCTAGAACAAGGCGTAATACTTTTTATGTATTTTGAGTTATATTGCAGGGGTTTTCTTGTTTTTTTACAAGGAAAGTCCTCGAAAATGAACATACCTGATTTCTTTAAAATTTATACACAAGCGAGAAAAAATAAATCTAAAATCAACCAGTCTGAGCTTGTCGGCCTAAATTCAGGTTAAACGGGATTAAAAATTACCCATTTTCAGTTATTTTAAAGTTTAGGTACTTTATATTGATGCCACATATAACAGATCGGTTTAATTCGAAACCTATATTCTTCCACAGTAGGGAAATAGGAATGGGGTGGGGGAACCGTATGTTCAAAGCGGAATAAAGCTCATAAACAAGAATATAATCAAGCATAAAAATGGTTTAAAAATGAAAACACTAATCTTTCGAACTTCTTTGAATTTTTGCCTTATTTTATTTTGGACACACTAATAAAGATATTTTTTTTTTTTAAATTCGGATGAAACCCGACCTATAAGAAAAACTGATAATAAAAAATTAATGTGATTGCTTAATTTAAATAGAAAATAGTACCAACAATGAATTTGGTTTACAAAAACTATACATTTTTAACAAAAAAAATTATGCAACAAATAAAATGTCTCAAACAGACGCCAAAAATTTTTTTTTATACCCTCCACTTAGTGATAGAGGGTATATATAAGTTTGTCATTCTGTTTGTAACTCATCGAAATATTGGTCTGGGACCCCATAAAGTATATATATTCATGATGCCCGATCGATTTTAAGACATTCTAGCGATGTCCGTCTGTCCGTCTGTCCGTCTGTCTGTGGAAAATGCTCTCACGGACAAAATATTGCACAGAGATGACCGAAACTTAACATATTTATTGGAAGTTCTCCCGAGAAGTTTGGTATTGCATTTGAGCGATACCAAAGTAATTTCTTGGGTGGTATGAATAAAAATAAGACATTACTTTTTACTTTTACCAAAGTAATTTCTTAAAGTATTTGCTTAATTTTATATGAATAAAAAAAACTTAACTAAATTTACCCGAAAATTCGGCTAAGTAATTTCTAGCAATCAGAAGTGTCAATAACAAAAAATAAACAAAAATAAATAATCCAAAAAATTTTATTTATTCCCAAGTAAAAAAGTTTTGATAAAGTCAAATATAATTTTATAAACACCATATATAATTATATGGAATTTGATGCGAAAAATGAGTCGATAAAGCCATATAAAATTCTATCAATGTTGATTAAATTTTAATAAAATTTGATATAATTTTATGCGAAAATTGGCCCCCTCTATTTGATATAAAAACAACAAAATTGTTTAATCATATATAATTATATAAAATTATATCAAATTATATAAAAATTTATATAATTATATAGAATTACATAAAATTATATATAATTATATATATTTTGATATAATTATATATAATTTGATATAATTTTATGTAATTTTATATATTTTTATATAATTTGATATAATTTTATGTTATTTTATATAATTATATATAATAATATCTATTCGATAATTTTTCTAAATTTATAAAAAAATTGGGGGCCAATTTTCGCATAAAATTATATCAAATTTTGTTAAAATTTAATCAACATTGATAGAATTTTATATGGTTTTATCGACTCATTTTTCGCATCAAATTGTATATAATAATATATGATGTTTATAAAATTTCATATAACTATATCAAAACTTTTTTACTCGGGTTTTTAAAACTTTAAAATCGTGTTGTTCTCATGTAAATTATTTAATTAAATTGGGCCATAAAATAAAAATGTGCTTAGCCAAACTGTTGTTTTAAGCTTGGTACCAGCCTAAGCGCCTTAAATAAATAATGTGATTTTGCACCCTACTGAAGTGATTAAAATATATTGTTCAGGTAAGTGTAATAGTAAGATTTGGTGATTCTGGACAAAAAGCTTCTACACATTTGTAACCCAAATGTGCTTTTTGTCCAAAAAGATTAATTAAGATTATCAAAAATAGAACAACTAAAAATTTTATTTTGTTTTATCTGCAGATTGACAATTTTTGTACTCTTTAGGAAGGCAAGGAAAATTAGTGAATGAATGGGCGTAGCCAAACATTTCTTCTCTTGTTGAGCATCGGCATCCATACAAATACGGACAATTTGCAAAGACAATTTGCAAATGGTTAACATCAAGCTTTCAAAATATGAAAGTGTTGTAACATGATTGACAGTTTTCTATAAAAGCTGTCTGATTTTAAGACACTTTTCTAATGTGGAAATCTTGAAGTCAAAAATTTCAGGTTTCCTTTACAAAAAGTCTCAGACCTAGAAAAGTTTTCTTATAGAAAGTCTAATTATAAGACATTTTTCTCATATTCGAAGAAAGTTTTGTCAAAGAAAATGTCTTTGATTTTAAGGCTTTTTCTTACAAAAAAGTTTAAGTTTCTAATATATTTTTCTTGTATAAAAAGTCTTAAAATCCAAAGCATTTTTCTTAAAGAAAACGTTGTAGATTCTGGAACTTTTTTTAGAAAAAAGGTCCTAGATTCTGAAACATTAAAAAAAGTAATCGCAGATTTTGTGAAATTTTTTTAATAAAAAAACGGGCAGATCTAAGTCATTTTTTCTTATAAAGAAAGAAGCAGATTCTCAGAAATTTTTCTCTTAGAAATTTTTCTTATATGGATTCTGACACATTTTTGCTAGGGATGTCGCGAATATTCGTCACTATTCGATATTCGGCATGTTTTTTGACTATTCGGTTAAATAAATTATCGGTAACAGATGCCGAATATTCGGCAAAATTTAAATTAGTTAAAAAAACACTTTTTATTAACGTTTGACTCTTTTTCGTAGTAATTTCACTTTGTTATACCCTCCACTTAGTGATAGAGGGTATATATAAGTTTGTCATTCTGTTTGTAACTCATCGAAATATCGGTCTGGGACCCCATAAAGTATATATATTCATGATGCCCGATCGATTTTAAGACACTCTAGCGATGTCCGTCTGTCCGTCTGTCTGTGGAAAATGCTCTCGCGGACAAAATATTGCACAGAGATGACTGAAACTTAACATATATATTGGAAGTTTTCCCGAGATGTTTGGTATTGCATTTGAGCGATATCGGTTCAGCGGTTCAAAAGTTATGAACGAAAATGTAAGCACACCTCAAAAATTTCAGTATATTCAACATAACCTAAAAATACAAAATGCTTTAATTCGGCTTCTGGTTGACATATGTTAACATAATTGAACACCAAATGGTATTTAAACAAGTACGAACATATTTTTTGACACAAAAAGAAAAACATCGCGGATTTTTTTTTTTACCAAAATTTTTTTTCGCGGAAATTTTTTTTCAAATTTTTTTTTTTTTTCAAAAGTAATTTCCTTTTAAATAAAGTTGTTTGCAATAATCTTTTTGAAATTGTGGAGGGTATCACTACATTCGGCAAGGCCGAATTTAACTTTTTTACTTGTTTTTTATACAAAAAAAATTGAGCACTTGATTAAAATAAGGTACCAGAAAAAATAGTGTCAACAACAGCGTTGTTGTCTCTTAATCTGGTACTTTTTTTTTAATATTTTACATAGGTAAAATACAGGCGTAGAATAATTAAATTATTCGGCAAATATTCGTATTCGGTTCCAACCGAATAGTAAATATTCGGTAAAATCCCGAATACACTATTCGCGACATCCCTAATTTTTGCTATAGAAAAAATCGTAGATTCTGTAACATTTTCTTACAGAAAAAGTCGCATATTCTAAGATATTTTTTAATCGAGAAAGTCGCAAATTCTTGGACATTTTTCTGATAGAAAAAGTCGCAGATTCTGAGATGTTTTTCTTATAGAAAAAGACGCAGATTCTGAGACAATTTTCTTATAGAAAAAGTGACAGATTGTGAATCTCAGTTTCTTACATATTTGTCTTATAGAAAATATCGCAGACTCTGTGATATGTTTCTTTTAGACAAAGTGTCAGTTTCTCAGTCGTTTTTAAAATTCTTACACGTATGCTTTCTATAGAAAACTGCCAATTTTAAGTCATATTAGTTTGAAATTTAAAAAATTTAGTTAAATTTGCAGATCAATAAAGAGAAATCGCTAAAAATTGCATTTTTATGCTTTAATTTGATTTTTTCAATAAAGTTTTTACAAAATGAGGAGAAATAAAACTTAAACTGTTTGAAATGTGTCCTTAAATATTTTAAATCCATAAATTCTTAAATCCACGAATAATCCGTGCCACAACTTACTTATTACTAGTGTGGCCTTAAATATTTGTCTAGTCACTTGGACTACTAATATTACTTGTGTAGAGTGAAAGTGAATTAAAGTGAATGTAATGCATTTAATGATGGTTTAAATTGAAATAATTATGTATTTGTTTATGTTTTTTATACCCTCCACTTAGTGATAGAGGGTATATATAAGTTTGTCATTCCGTTTGTAACTCATCGAAATATCGGTCTGGGACCCCATAAAGTATATATATTCATGATGCCCGATCGATTTTAAGACATTCTAGCGATGTCCGTCTGTCCGTCTGTCCGTCTGTCCGTCTGTCTGTCTGTTGAAAATGCTCTCGCGGACAAAATATTGCACAGAGATGACTGAAACTTAACATATATATTGGAAGTTCTCCCGAGAAGTTTGGTATTGCATTTGAGCGATATCGGTTCAGCGGTTCAAAAGTTATGAACGAAAATGTAAGCACACCTCAAAAATTTCGGTACATTCAACATAACCTAAAAATACAAAATGCTTTAATTCGGCTTCTGGTTGACATATGTTAACATAATTGAACACCAAATGGTATTTAAACAAGTACGAACATATTTTTTGACACAAAAAGAAAAAAATCGCGGATTTTTTTTTTACCAAAATTTTTTTTCGCGGAAATTTTTTTTAAATTTTTTTTTTTTCAAATTGTGGAGGGTATCACTACATTCGGCAAGGCCGAATTTAACTTTTTTACTTGTTGTTTTTATATTTAACCAGTTTAGAAAATTCCGCTAAATTCTTGTTTTTCGCGAAATTAAAAATTTTTTAGTCTACTCAAGAGTAGACTAAATTTTTTTAAGAAAATACTTAATTTTTTCGCTTTTATTCATATCAAACCAAGTATTAGCTTTTTTCGGCTAAGTATTTGCTGTTTATTTTTTTTTAGAATACTAAATGAAGTAAATTCTTAAAATCAAAATAATTTAGCAAACCGTATAAGCATTTAGTAAATGCTAGTTTTTATTCATACCGCCCTTATGTTCATCAGGACTTGTACTTTGAGAATACCAAGTAAAAAAAAAATCGGGGGATACTTTCCCCCCATTTCCTCCACCCTTTGCCACGACCTTCAAATAAGGGGGGCACCAATTTCTGTTTTTGGAAAATTTTTTGGTTATGGTAGGTCTTGTAGAGCGTATTATAAGCTTTAAAACAAAAAAAAATGGGCTCTGTAGCTACAAAAGCACTTATGATATTAAATTTTTAAGGTTCAAGAGTGTTGCGATTTGGAGATTTTGAGGGAAATTGTGAAAAATTTTGATTTTGAGCGATCCCATTGTTGTCCCAACATCAAAATTTTAGAATATATTCTTAAGGATGTTCTCAATAAGATTATCAAGAAAAAAAAATCGGGGGATACCATCCTCCCTATATCACGACCTTAAATAAGGGAGGTAACCCTTACTTTTTTCTAAAATTTTTTGGTTATGATAGGTATTGTAGAGCATATTATGAGCTTCAAAAAAACCAAGAATGGTCTTTCCAACGATATTAAGTTGTTACGGTGCAAAGTGCCGCGACTAGGAGATTTTGGGGGAAATTTTTACCCTCCGTATTTTCGCCCACTGTTTACTTAGAGGGCTGAAAATAAGTGTGCGTCAGTTTATCACTCATTGTCAGTGTTACAACTAAACTAAACCAAATTTCATCAAAATCGGAGGGGGTCACGAACATTTTTAGCTATTTTTGATTGATTTCACTAAAAATGACCCATAAATATATTAAATAATATATAACTATATCTAAATTTTTTTGTCGGGTGTTCACATATTTTTCATATGTGATCACATATGAAACATGTATGTGCATTAGGGTGGCAGCTATTTTGCAAAACTTCGAATTTAAAGGAGTGCACCCCTAATTTTTATTACATTTGGTCTAAAAATGCTATGCTAAAAATTTCAGCCAAATCGGACAACGTTAACACGAGGCGCATCGAGGTCAAAGGTCAAAAAATAGCCATATTTTGATGAAAAACATTAAATAAATGGTGTTGTTTTTTTAATATATTGTTAAAAAGTGGTACACGAGTTGTTTTTAGTATAAGAAGATAAATTAAAAATTTTTGGGTTTTCAAAAATTAACCCTTGTAAGTCTTTCGGGATCAAAATGACCCAATTTTCACAAAATGACCCCTAAAACACGAAAATCAGCCGCAATTTTCCAAATTTACTGAAATAAACCAATGTAAACCCATATTTATATTCTATTCTATCATAAATACTCAAATATGAAATACTGTCTTTCTAGGATGTCATTCACCAGTTTCACGGTAAGGCCAAAAATATGCATTTTATTTGGCGTGGTTCTCAAAACTGATATTTTGGTTTTTTCAAAATTTTCTTAAACAAAATTAGGAAAAATGCTGAAAAAACCACAGAATCTTATAAAATATATATTAACATATAAAAAAAAAAATTTGCGGGATATCCCTCGGATAGTTTGGCGGGGGCATCGATTTAAACTCAGCGGATTTCGAGGAAAATGCCTTTTTTGCCCACAATTTATTGAATATGGAAAAAATTTGATAAATATTTTAAAATTTGACAAAGTCAAGGTCATAAATTATTAAAAAACTATGTTAGACATTAACCCTAAACGTTTTAGGAAAATAGAATAATTTTAACCCGGTTTTTATTCGGGTCAAAGGTCAAATTTAGGGATATTTGGATTTTTTTGGAAAAAGGCATCTAAATATGAAATGTTTATTGCGATTTTTTATAAAACTTAGTATAATTATTGTACGAGCTCAGAAAAATAATTATTTAATTTTTTTAAAATTAACCCATAAATGAACATGGGTCAAAATGGCCCAGCACATTTAAATTTCTTTATATAGATTTTTATATTTTCTTTCGATTTTTATAAAACTTGTTATGATTATGTGCGAGGTCAGAAAACTTATTATTTGTTTTTTTTTTTAATTAACCCATAAATGAACATGGGGTCAAAATGGCCCAGCACGTTAAAAATTCTTAATATAGTTTTTTTTATTTTTTTTTCTATTTCTATTAAACTTGTTATTATTATTATGCTACGTCTGAAAAAATAATTATTTGATTTTCTTAAATTAACCCATAAACGAACAAGGGGTCAAAATGACCCAGCACGTTAAAGTTCTTAATATATATTTTTTTTATTCTATAAAACTTGGTATAAACATTGTGCAAGGTCAGAAAACTAATTATTTGATTTTTTAATTAACCCATAAATGAACATGGGGGCAAGTTAAAAATTCTTAATGATTTTTTTTTTCGATTTCGATAAAACTTGGTATAACCGTTGTTCGAGGTCAGATATTTTTTTTAATTAACTCATAAATGAACAATGAAAATCAAATAATTATTTTTTCAGACGTCGCATAAAAATAATATCAAGTTTAATAGAAATAGAAAAAAAAATAAAAAAAAACTATATTAAAAATTTTGAACGTGCTGGGCCATTTTGACCCCATATTCATTTATGGGTTAATTAAAAAAAATCAAATAATAAGTTTTCTGACCTCGCACATAATCATAACAAGTTTTATAAAAATCGAAAGAATATATAAAAATCTATATAAAGAAATTTAAATGTGCTGGACCATTTTGACCCATGTTCATTTATGGGTTAATTTAAAAAAAATTAAATAATTATTTTTCTGAGCTCGTACAATAATTATACTAAGTTTTATAAAAAATCGCAATAAACATTTCATATTTAGATGCCTTTTTCCAAAAAAAATCCAAATATCCCTAAATTTGACCTTTGACCCGAATAAAAACCGGGTTAAAATTATTCTATTTTCCTAAAACGTTTAGGGTTAATGTCTAATAGTTTTTAATAATTTATGACCCTGACTTTGTCAAATTTTAAAATATTTACCAAATTTTTCCATATTCAATAAATTGTGGGCAAAAAAGGCATTTTCCTCGAAATCCGCTGAGTTTAAATCGATGCCCCCGCCAAACTATCCGAGCGATATCCCGCAAAAAATTTTTTTTATATGGTAACATATATTTTATAAGATTCTGTGGTTTTTTCAGCATTTTTCCTAATTTTGTTTAAGAAAATTTTGAAAAAACCAAAATATCAGTTTTGAGAACCACGCCAAATAAAATGCACATTTTTGGCCTTACCGTGAAACGGGTGAATGACATCCTAGAAAGACAGTATTTCATATCTGAGTATTTATGATAGAATAGAATATAAATATGGGTTTACATTGGTTTATTTCAATAAATTTAGAAAATTGTGGCTGATTTTCGTGTTTTAGGGGTCATTTTGTGAAAATTGGGTCATTTTGACCCCGAAAGACTTACAAGGGTTAACTTTTGAAAACCCAAAAATTTTTAATTTATCTTCTTATACTAAAAACAACTCGTGTACCACTTTTTAACAATATATTAAAAAAACAACACCATTTATTTAATGTTTTTCATCAAAATATGGCTATTTTTTTACCTTTGACCTCGATGCGCCTCGTGTTAACGTTGTACGATTTGGCTGAAATTTTTAGCATAGCATTTTTAGACCAAATGTAATAAAAATTAGGGGTGCACTCCTTCAAATTCGAAGTTTTGCAAAATAGCTGCCACCCTAATGTGCATATATGAAAATTTTTCACCGGGAATACATAATTTTATCTAGAAACATATAGTGTCAGATATAAACATATACAAATCAATATTCCTATACAATATTGTATATGACTATATCATTTCTTTTTTACTCGGGTAGATAAAAAAAAAATTCATACAAAATTCTACATATTTTATCTTATGATATAAAATTATATCAAATTAGATAAACCCAATATTCGGATCAAAAATGATCATGGGTGATTCCATGTCAAACCGCACAGAAAATATGATTTTCGGATTTGTCACCTCCGATTTTAATGAAATTCGCAAAAAATATTTCACATGCGTTGTTTTCATAAAATGATTACCTTACAGGCTCCAAAAATTTTTAGTTTTCGAAATATGGCGTCTTGAAAATTGGCAAAAACGTCAAATTTTCAATAAGGTGCACATACAAAGTCACCCATAACTTTAAAACTATAAAACCCACAATTACCAAATAGGTACCATTTGAAAGCTGAAAGGATTACCTTAAAAGTGACATGCACAATTTTTTCTTGTAATGAAAGGTCAAAGGTCATATTTCAATGTCTAATGTTCAAAGACCTATATCTCAAAATCCGATATTTTTAAAATTCTCAAAAAAATATATGATAACAATCAAGTCTTTCCCTACATTTGTATCAAAATTTCAGGGTGGACACTCATATGGTTCCAAAGTTACAGAAGAAAACGTGCTCAAAGGCAAGGTTTTTTCTGCGAGTTCATATAAAAAATATTGCACAAACAAAACAATATACATAGTCGTAAACAAAGGTGCGGGCACAGACTAAATACAGACTCGACAGTAGAGTTTTATAAGAAACAAGTAAAAAAGTTAAATTCGGCCTTGCCGAATGTAGTGATACCCTCCACAATTTCAAAAAGATTATTGCAAACAACTTTATTTAAAAGGAAATTACTTTTGAAAAAAAAAAAATTTCCGCGAAAAAAAAATTTGGTAAAAAAAAAATCCGCGATTTTTTCTTTTTTTGTCAAAAAATATGTTCGTACTTGTTTAAATACCATTTGGTGTTCAATTATGTTCACATATGTCAAGCAGAAGCCAAATTAAAGCATTTTGTATTTTTAGGTAATGTTGAATGTACTGAAATTTTTGAGGTGTGCTTACATTTTCGTTCATAACTTTTGAACCGCTGAACCGATATCGCTCAAATGCAATACCAAACTTCTCGGGAGAACTTCCAATATATATGTTAAGTTTCAGTCATCTCCGTGCAATATTTTGTCCGCGAGAGCATTTTCCACAGACAGACAGACAGACGGACAGACGGACAGACGGACAGACGGACAGACGGACATCGCTAGAATGTCTTAAAATCGATCGGACATCATGAATATATATACTTTATGGGGTCCCAGACCGATATTTCGATGAGTTACAAACAGAATGACAAACTTATATATACCCTCTATCACTAAGTGGAGGGTATAAAAAGGGGGAAAAACTAAGCGATTTTAGGAGAAACCACAGCGGTTTTTAGTCTGTTTTACGCTAACATGGCAACACTTTCTACGACTTAGGAGTGAGTGAAACAACAAAAACCGATCTGGCATCCATTTTTCTTATGGCGCGTTATATCAGTTTTCTCTTTCTAACCTAATTCGTAGAATAATTTGAAAACATTAACCATATGGTTAAAGAATACTTTTTTGACACCTGTCACTTTTGTCGAGTCTGTATTAGTCTGTGGTGCGGGCCTAGAACAAGGCGTAATACTTTTTATGTATTTTGAGTTATATTGCAGGGGTTTTCTTGTTTTTTTACAAGGAAAGTCCTCGAAAATGAACATACCTGATTTCTTTAAAATTTATACACAAGCGAGAAAAAATAAATCTAAAATCAACCAGTCTGAGCTTGTCGGCCTAAATTCAGGTTAAACGGGATTAAAAATTACCCATTTTCAGTTATTTTAAAGTTTAGGTACTTTATATTGATGCCACATATAACAGATCGGTTTAATTCGAAACCTATATTCTTCCACAGTAGGGAAATAGGAATGGGGTGGGGGAACCGTATGTTCAAAGCGGAATAAAGCTCATAAACAAGAATATAATCAAGCATAAAAATGGTTTAAAAATGAAAACACTAATCTTTCGAACTTCTTTGAATTTTTGCCTTATTTTATTTTGGACACACTAATAAAGATATTTTTTTTTTTAAATTCGGATGAAACCCGACCTATAAGAAAAACTGATAATAAAAAATTAATGTGATTGCTTAATTTAAATAGAAAATAGTACCAACAATGAATTTGGTTTACAAAAACTATACATTTTTAACAAAAACAAGTGAGAGTGTTAAATTCGGCTGTGCCGAATCTTTTATACCCTCCAACACGTAAAAAAAAAACAGGGGCGTCTTTTTTTTTTTTTGGGGGGGGGGGGGTAAAGTTGGTTGGACACAACCTCCCTGGATCCAACTGCAAGACTATGAACTTCTTTTGACATAACAATGTTTCGTTTGCTAAGCAAAAGTACAAAAAACCTTTAAAAAATGGCTTTTTTTAGAGTTTTTTTTAGTTCTTAAGAGGGGAACTTTTTTCCCCCTGAACCGATTTTGCCCATGTTCGAACTAAACCAGCCCAATACCATGAGACATCTTCGTGCCAAATTTCAGGAGTCTAGCGCTTTTACTTTGGACTGTATCGTGTCTTCCACAGACGGACGGACGGACGGAAGGACGGACGGACGGACGGACGGACGGACAGACGGACATCGCTAGAATGTCTTAGAATGGATCACTGATCAATAATATATATACTTTATGGGGTCCCAGACCGATATTTCGATGCGTTACACACGGAATGACAAAGTGAGTATACCCCCATACTGTGGTTGGAGGGTATAAAAATTATGCAACAAATAAAATGTCTCAAACAGACGCCAAAAATTTTTTTTTATACCCTCCACTTAGTGATAGAGGGTATATATAAGTTTGTCATTCTGTTTGTAACTCATCGAAATATTGGTCTGGGACCCCATAAAGTATATATATTCATGATGCCCGATCGATTTTAAGACATTCTAGCGATGTCCGTCTGTCCGTCTGTCCGTCTGTCTGTGGAAAATGCTCTCACGGACAAAATATTGCACAGAGATGACCGAAACTTAACATATTTATTGGAAGTTCTCCCGAGAAGTTTGGTATTGCATTTGAGCGATATCGGTTCAGCGGTTCAAGAGTTATGAACGAAAATGTAAGCACACCTCAAAAATTTCAGTACATTCAACATAACCTAAATATACAAAATGTTTTAATTCGGCTTCTGGTTGACATATGTGAACATAACTGAACACCAAATGGTATTTAAACAAGTACGAACATATTTTTTTGATAAAAAAAGAAAAAAATCGCGGATTTTTTTTTTTACCAAAATTTTTTTTCGCGGAATTTTTTTTTTCAAAATTTTTTTTTTTTTTTTTAAGTTATTTCCTTTTAAATAAAGTTTTTTGCAATAATCTTTTTGAAATTGTAGAGGGTATCACTACATTCGGCAAGGCCGAATTTAACTTTTTTACTTGTTTCAAATGAAACGGATCTGATATAAGTGGCATCAATGTACCTAAAAGTTAAAATTACTGAAATTTGTCATTTTTGACTCCCGTTTAACCCTTTAAAACTAAATTAAGACCAATAAGATCAGACAGATCGATGTTAGATATTTGTTGTCTTTCATGGGCATAAATTTCAAAGAAATTACGTATGTTCACTTTGAAGATTTTCCTTGTAAGAAAACAAGAAAACACTACGATAAAATTTAGTTTTGATAGTGAAATCAAATTCAGGAGGTCGAAATATTAATAAATAATGGGTTCAGTTTTTAGGTCCGTCCCATTGTTTGTTTACTGCTAGCAGCATGCTATGCTGCTTCGTGTGTGTAAGCTTTTGCATATGAACTCGTAGAGAAAATATTGACTTCAAGCACGTTTTCCTCTGTAACTTTGGAACCATATGAGTGTCCACCCTGAAATTTTGATACAAATGTAAAGAAAGACTTGATTGTTATCATATATTTTTTTGAGAATTTTAAAAATATCGGATTTTGAGATATAGGTCTTTGAACATTAGACCTTGAAATATGACCTTTGACCTTTCGTTACAAGAAAAAATTGTGCATGCCACTTATAGGGTAATCATTTCAGCTTTCAATTGGTACCTATTTGGTAATTGTGGGTTTTATAGTTTTAAAGTTATGGGTGACTTTGTATGTGCACCTTATTGAAAATTTGACGTTTTTGCCAATTTTCAAGACGCCATATTTCGAAAACCGAAAGGTTTTGGAGCCAGAAAGGTAATGATTTTAGGAACACTGTCCATTTGCAATATATTTGGCAAATTTTATTTAAATCAAAGGTGACAAATCCGAATGCTGTGTGGTTTGAGCTGGATTTGCCCTCATATTTAATCTAATATAACAAATTTTGAGTTATTTTGATCCACCAATTTCATCATCTTATTTTATCCAAATATGTGTTGGGCCATATTAAATTTTATATGGCTCAATTTCAAAATATATATGGACCTGTAAATTTTTTTTTAGTCGGGGTTCTATAGATCCAATCGGTGCATGTTTGGACTGGCAACGCATATTCCGGAAACAGTGCCGCTTTTAGGGGCCACACTTTTCAGTCTTTATTTTAGAATCGGTGGAAAACATTTTGGTACCATATTTTTTATCTGCAATGCATTGTTTGATTTCTGATGCATGTTTTTTGAGGCCATAATTATGCATTAGAGGGTTAAAAATAAATTTCTTTCTTGTTTATGCTTAAACATACCTAAAAAGAACTTACCCGAAATGTTGGATATAGTAGGACAAGCGGAATGAGACTTTTCTTCGGCTATATCGGGAACACGTTGGAGATATGAGATATTAGTTGTGGTATTATTATCTTCGCAATCATGTAATGGTTGATTTTGGCGCATATCACGTTCTTTACGTTTCTTTTCTTTTTTAGGTTTTTTCGTAGACGGCTTTGTTAACGAAAATGGCAATGAAGCGTTATTGGCATCTTTTGAAACTAATGAACTCATGCTTGAATTAGAATCTTGTAAGTCAATAACAATTGGAGGAACATTTTTTGATGAGGTAAAAGCGCTAACGGCTTTGGAAGGCATACAAATTAAATCTGAATTTGAATTAGAATTAGAAGAATGTTCAATTATAAATGTTTCCATTGGTTTTGTTGTTGAGCCTGAATCACACTTGTCCCGTGATTTCCGTACTGATAATGAATTTGAACTGGCAAATCCTGTTAACAAATTTGCAAAACTTGTTGGTTGTTGTGGAGGCTGCTTATCATACGAAATTTTCTCAAGTCTTTTTTTCTTACGTACTGTTAAATTTCCACCTTTTGTTAGAAGTGAAACTGGAGCGGGATTAGACATGGTGGAGTTTAAAAACTCATTAGGGTTTGACTTTTCCATAAAACTTTGTGGTGACGTTGGCTGAGAATGACAAGGCTGATGTGGCTGCTGCTGGTTTTGCTGTTTCGTATTGTGATGCTGGGGGCGTTGATACAAAAATTGTGGATCGCGGTATTGAGGTGTTGTTAAATGAGAAGTAGAAACTGCATTGTCTGTGACCGTTATATTTATGGGAGCTGCTGTAGGTAGTATGGAATTTGATGTACCAGATACCGTAGTTCCCACAGTCCCTATAGTTTCATTTGTTTGCTGAATGCCTACCATTTCCCGCCATTTCTTGAGAAGCGATTTGGCGCGTCGTGCCAAATTATCGCTTTTTGTGCGTCTTCTAAGCTGGTTTATATATTTTGCCAATCTGGTGGCCTCCAATTGCTCCTTTGTAATCGTGGCGCCCTCAAGAGCAGAAATAACAGACAAAACCGTTTCCATGCTAACCACCTGTAAGAAAAAGTAGGTTTTACAAGTAGAACATACATGTCATTCAAAATGTATCTTACATCATAGTTTTGATCAAGTGCTTGTGATAAACGCAAAGTAAGATCAAGAATATGCTTATGGTTCATTTATGGGTTTCAAGCAGAAATATATATCCTTTATGTCCTGCTTCTCCCTTTCCTTTTATACAAGAACTTTAAATATGATGCTGCTAGTCGCTGTGTTAAAAACAAAAAAAAACAGACTAAATTAAAAACCCTTTTATAAAATATATGCATAAAAACCTTATAGTTAATGAAATATTTGTTGGAATGTCAATCTTCGTTATTAAAACTTCTCCCAAAAGATTTACGGGAAAACCTCAATTAATTTTAGGCACTGATGGCAAGTAAGTAGCACAAATTTTACTTCAATAATAAAAAAGACCTGCGGAATATAAACAGATACAAACAATTGAGAAGCCGATTACGATGTTATATACATGGAATGAACGCTCCAAAAGTGGAGTCAATTTAGGAATTTTTAATTTAACTTCCTCACAGAACGACCAAATTCAAAAAATTCTACTAAATACAAAGATGTTCCTAAATTATAAACGTAATAAATATGTAAAATATTTCTCCACTATGGTGGAGCAAATCTATTTTTTTTACGAATTTCGAAAACGTTAGGGTCGGGAAAGTTGCCTTTTATGGTCGATATTAAAACACAAAAATATTTAACATGTAGGATAATGGCTTTGGGTTCCTTTTTTGACTTGAAGATCGGAAAGTTCTGAACAAAGTGTTAAAAAAAAATTAACTTTTTTTTTCTTAAAAAATTTGTTTATATTCGCACATTACTCAAAAGTGTTATTACCCGAGTAAAAGAATGATTTGACACAATATATGATTCAAAATGCTTTGATATTTTTCAGTCTCTACCCCTGATTTTTGGCCCATTCTTTGAACCAAACGAGTTAAATGATTTGTTTTGGAACAATTTAATATTACGAACCTTTTCATCATAGATGTCCCATCCGCTATTAAGCTTAAACTGGGTTTTCGATTATAATTCCTACAATGGGCAGCCGTACCTATTATCCTAAATTATTATCGAGTATAAAAGAGGCTAAAATAAATCAAGAATGGACAGAATTATTAGTATACCCATCACTTAGTGATAGAGGGTATATGTATGTATATAAGTTTGTCATTCCGTGTGTAACTCATCGAAATATCGGTCTGGGATCCCATAAAGTAATATATTCATGATCCCCGATCGATTTTAAGACATTCTAGCGATGTCCGTCGGTCCGCTTGTAGAAATGGTGATCACGACCAAAATACTACACGGATATGACTGAAACTTAACATATTCATTGGAAGTTTGGTATTGCATTTCAGCGATATCGGTTCAGCGGTTCAAAAGTTATGCACGAAAATGCAAGGACACCTCAAAAATTTTAGTATATTCAACAAACCTAAAAATATAAAATGCTTTAATTCGGCTACTGGTTGACATATGTGAAGATAATTGAAAACCAAATGGTATTTAAACAAGTACGAACATATTTTTTGACAAAAAAATAAAATAATCGCGGATTTTTTTACCAAATTTTTTTTTTCGCGTAAGTTTTTTTTTTCAAAAATTTTTATACCCTCCAACCACAGTATGGGGGTATACTCACTTTGTCATTCCGTGTGTAACGCATCGAAATATCGGTCTAGGACCCCATAAAGTATATATATTATTGATCAGTGATGCATTCTAAGACATTCTAGCGATGTCCGTCTGTCCGTCCGTCCGTCCGTCCGTCCGTCTGTGGAAGACACGATACAGTCCAAAGTAAAAGCGCTAGACTCCTGAAATTTGGCACTAAGATGTCTCATGGTATTGGGCTGGTTAAGTTCGAAAATGGGCAAAATCGGTTCAGGGGGAAAAAAGTTCCCCTCTTAAGAACTAAAAAAAACTCTAAAAAAAGCCATTTTTTAAAGGTTTTTTGTAATTTTGCTTAGCAAACGAAACATTGTTATGTCAAAAGAAGTCCATAGTCTTGCAGTTGGATCCAGGGAGGTTGTGTCCAACCAACTTTACCCCCCCTCCCCCCCCAAAAAAAAAGACGCCCCCGTTTTTTTTTTACGTGTTGGAGGGTATAAAAGATTCGGCACAGCCGAATTTAACACTCTCACTTGTTTTTTTTCAAAAGTAATTTCCTTTTAAAAAAAGTTTTTTTGCAGTAATCTTTTTGAAATTGTGGAGGGTATCACTACATTCGGCAAGGCTGAATTTAACTTTTTTACTTGTTTTTATTTATTTTTTGCATTTTTTAAAAATATTATTTAAGAACTTAAAGTTTAACACAATTGAAAATAACTTTTAATTCATTTAAAGCATTATTCATTATTTTTTCCAGAAAAATTCAATACTCTTCTTACTTTTCTGCCAATAAAAATTTAAATTAAATCAGAATCGTGAAAAACTATACAGATTATTAAATCCCGTTTAATTACTGATAATTTTTCAGTTGAAGCTAAACAATGAGACATTTATGAAAAAGTTTATAACAAGTAATAAAATTTAAGCTCGTCGTCCCTATTACTTTTTCCAACACTGTATGTACTTTATGGAGTCCCAGACCGATATTTCGATGAGTTACAAACGGAATGACAAACTTATATATACCCTCTATCACTAAGTGGAGGGTATAAAAATAAATTTGTAAGCTAGCTTATGCCCAATTCACACCTAAGGTGAAATCTCGATCGAACGAGATTTCGATCGTATGGTTGTGTATAAAATGATACAGACCATACGATCGAAATCTAGTTAGAACAAGATTTCACCTCAGGTGTGAATAGGCCTTTAGAGGACCAGTGTAAATGCACTATTAATCTACTTTGAAATCTGTACCGTTTACAATGGCATTTTTATACCCTCCAACCACAGTATGGGGGTATACTCACTTTGTCATTCCGTTTCACTGATAGCAACTTTTTTTGACAAAAACCGGCTAAATCAAGAAAAAAAATCTCCAGAAAACACCAGATTCAAAAACAGAAAAAAAATTTAACCCATACTGTGGTTGGAGGGTATAAAAAGTCTCACAATATCTAAATCTTCGATAGGATATAATTATCAAAACCTGATACTTTTTTCAGAAGCTGAAAAATTTTCTTTCTGAGACCTGCATTAGAAAAATTTGCAGTATGATTATTTGTTTCTATAGAAAATATTTATGTCTCTGGACATGATTCTTGTTAAATCGATAAATTTATATAAAGTCTATGTAAGGAATGACTCTAAAATTAACGGATTTTTCTTTTAGAAACCAGAATTTTTAAATTTTTTAAAATTTCTTTAATAATTTTTTGGAGTAAATTTTTTTATAATTTCATTTCTCTGAAACATTTACATTCAGTTACAGAGACATAATTGAGAATATCCTCTGAATCAGTTTCATTGTGTTTTAGAGACAAAGCGTTGATAACGAATTGTAAAAATGAACTAACAAGGGAAGTATCTCAACCCTTATGAACCGATTTGCCTGAAACTTAAAATATATACTAAAGAGACGATTTTAAGGTTGGGGTGTCTCGGCTTATCGGCCATATCGGTGTTTAAAAATTTCGTTGTCCCCTTATGAAACCATTTGGACCTTCGGGAAAATTTTGATAACTTCCGAACTAACAGGAATATCATCAAGGGCAAAAATACGGGTCGACTTAAATTTAATAAAGATTATTTCTTATCCATATGGATATCGAAGGTCTATGTCTTCACATAAGTACCCCCCAAAATTTACACATTTTCCTGAAAAAATATTTAAAGAAGCCGAATTTTTACAAGGTTATGCCACCATTGGATAGGCATTAAAAAAACCTTTATTATTTATATATATGAAAACATCATATAGTTTCTTAAAAAGAAATGGCTGAAAAATCCAAAAAACGATTTTTTCGCCATTTTTTGACCCATGTTTTGAACCCCTAAGTCTCCGATATGGCCGATAAGCCGAGACACCCCAACCTTAGAATTGTCTCTTTGATATATATTTCAAGTTTCAGGAAAATCGGTTCATAAGGGTTGAGATACTTCCCTTGTAAGATGAATTGGAATAATGATGAATTTTTATACCCTCCACTTAGTGATAGAGGGGGTATATATAAGTTTGTCATTCCGTTTTTAACTCACCGAAATATCGATTTGGGACCCCATAACGTATATACATTCATGATGCCCGATCGATTTTAAGACATTCTAGCGATGTCCGTCCGTCCGTCTGTCTGTCCATGGAAAATGCTGTCACGGACATATATTGCACAGAGATGACTGAAACTTAACATATTTATTGGAAGTTCTCCCGAGAGGTTTGGTATTGCATTTGAGCAATATCGGTTCAGCGGTTCAAAAGTTATGAACGAAAATGTAAGCACACCTCAAAAATTTCAGTACATTCAACATAACCTAAAAATACAAAATGCTTTAATTCGGCTTCTGGTTTACATATGTGAACATAATTGAACACCAAATGGTAATTAAACAAGTACGAACATATTTTTGACAAAAAAACATTTTTTTCGCGGAATTTTTTTTTTCAAAAAATTTTTTTTTTTGAAAAGTAATTTCCTTTTAAATAAATTTTTTTGCAATAATCTTTTTGAAATTGTGGAGGGTATCACTATATTCGGCAAGGCCGAATTTAACTTTTTTACTTGTTATTATTAAAACAGATAAAGCGATGTGAAATAACATATTCTCTTAAAAATACTTTTCGACATATTACGTCCGTTTTTATACCCTCCACTTAGTGATAGAGGGTATATATAAGTTTGTCATTCCGTTTGTAACTCATCGAAATATCGGTCTGGGACCCCATAAAGTATATGGGGCATTCCAAGCCAAATCACTCACTTTTAGACCCGACCCCTTTCGATTTATTTTATTTTTGGATATGTTTTAGTACTTATTAAATGCAACTTGGACACCAATTTTCAGCCTTTTATTTCAAGATGGTATTGAGTAATCAATTTTTCAAAATGGCGATTTTCTCAAAAAAATTAAAAAATTTATATTTTTAATTAATTTTGACCATTAAAAAATACAGATATTTTAAAAAAAGTTGGACAACGTTTTGTATGTATTTAAATGTAGTTTTAGAAAAAAAATATGAAAAAATTATCCGAAGTAATTATCACTTATTTTTTGACGTTTAAAAATTAAAATCGACTTTTTGAAAAAGTCCGAAACCTTCGATTTTTTTGTAAAAAACTATAAAAATTCTACTCTAAATTACGCAACTTTTAAGCCATAATTCTAGATGTGATCACAATTCTTTCTATTTTTTTTTCAAATTCTTAAAATTGCACCTTTTATTTTTTGGCTCTGATCTATTTTATATGGAGCTCCAAAAAAAAAAAATTGGTAGATATTGGCCCTAGCTTACCCTAGATATATTCATTTTGAGGTAGAAATACGTCTCACAAAAATTTAGGACGATCGGAAATGGGTAAGGCATTTAGCATGGCCCTTGAAGTTTAAAAAACGGATTACAAGGAAAAATATGAATTTTTTTCTGTTTTCGCAATTTTTTTGGAATTTTAAGTTATGTTTTAATTCAAGTGATTAAAGAATTATGATGTGGAGTAAAATGCCTTTCTAATAAGGTACTAAAAACTAAAATCGGTTGAAAATCAGCCAAGTTATTACAACTTCCCCAGGCATCTAGCGTGTGTCATACCACTTGATTAAAGAATACGAGTCCCTTTTTTTGAATTTATTGAAATTTTCTACTGTAATAAAATTTTTTCATTATTTATGTTTCAGTGTAATATTTTTTTGTTTTTTTCCAAATTTTAAAACAAAAAAAAAAAAAAATTTTTTAAATAGAGATTTCAAAAGGGTGTTGAAAATGCAGGCATTTTTAGCATTAATTTAAAAAATGTTAGCAAAACACAATATGAAAAATACTTGTCATCTAATTAAATTTGAACTTGAAGAATAAAAAAATGTTATCACAGTAGAAAATTTCAATGAATTTAAAAAATCGGATTGTATTGCTTAATCAGGTGGTTTGCCATATGTTAGATGCCTGGGGAAGTTGTAATAACTTGGCTGATTTTCAACCGATTTCAGTTTTTGGCACCTTATTAGAGAGGCATTTTACTCCGTATTATAATTCTGTAACCATTTGAATTTAAACTTAACTTAAAATACCAAAAAAATTAAAAAACAGAAAAAAGTTCATATTTTTCCTTGTAATCCGTTATCTAAACTTCAAGGCCCAAGCGGAACACCTAATCCATGTCCGATCGTTCTTAATTTTTATGAGGCGTATTTTTACCTCGAAATGAATATATCTAGGGTAAGTTAGGGTCTGTATCTACCAATTTAATTTTTTTGGAGCACCATATAAAATAAATCAGAGTCAAAAAATAAAAGGTGCAATTTTCAAAATTTGAAAAAAAATAGAACAAATTGTGATCACATCTCGAATTATGGCTTAAAAGTTGCGTAATTTAGAGTAGAATTTTTATAGTTTTTTACAAAAAAATCGAAGGTTTCGGACTTTTTCAAAAAGTAGATTTTAATTTTTAAACGTTAAAAAATAAGTGATAATTACTTCGAATATTTTTTTTAATATTTTTTTCTAAAACTACATTCAAATACCAACAAAACGTTGTCCAACTTTTTTTAAGATATCTATATTTTTAACTGGTCAAAATTAATTGAAAATTTTAATTTTTTAATTTTTTTGAAAAAATCGCCATTTTGAAAAATTGATTACTCAACACCATCTTGGAATAAAAGGCTGAAAATTGGTGTCCAAGGTGCATTTAATAAGTACTAAAACATATCCAAAAAGAAAATAAATCGAAAGGGGTCGGGTCTAAAAGTGAGTGATTTGGCCTGGAATGCCCCATATATATTCATGATGCCCGATCGATTTTAAGACATTCTAGCGGTGTCCGTCTGTCCGTCTGTCCGTCTGTCCGTCTGTCTGTCTGTCTGTCTGTCTGTCTGTCTGTCTGTCTGTCTGTCTGTCTGTCTGTCTGTCTGTCTGTCTGTCTGTCTGTCTGTCTGTCTGTCTGTCTGTCTGTCTGTCTGTCTGTCTGTCTGTCTGTCTGTGGAAAATGCTCTCGCGGACAAAATGTTGCACAGAGATGACTGAAACTTAACATATATATTGGAAGTTCTCCCGAGAAGTTTGGTATTGCATTTGAGCGATATCGGTTCAGCGGTTCAAAAGTTATGAACGAAAATGTAAGCACACCTCAAAAATTTCAGTACATTCAACATAACCTAAAAATACAAAATGCTTTAATTCGGCTTCTGGTTGACATATGTTAACATAATTGAACACCAAATGGTATTTAAACAAGTACGAACATATTTTTGACAAAAAAAGAAAAAAATCGCGGATTTTTTTTTACCAAAATTTTTTTTCGCGAAAATTTTTTTTAAATTTTTTTTTTTTTTTTTAAGTTATTTCCTTTTAAATAAAGTTTTTGGCAATAAGCTTTTTGAAATTGTGGAGGGTATCACAACATTCGGCAAGGCCGAATTTAACTTTTTTACTTGTTTTTTTTAAAATAGTTCTTTTTTTCTCGAAACTATTTTTGTTTTTTGTTTTAAAGGTACTAAATAAGATTTTTATGGTGTTAATAAACATTATAAATAGTGTAATCGCATTCATAAGGATTTTATATATTTTTTTGACAAAATATTTGGATTCTTAGTTTTTGCGGGAATTCCCGGGATCCCGAGACATTTAAAAATGAATTCCGCTTTTCAGGGAAATGAAAAACAAGATTTTTATTCAAAAAGTATTGACCGGTCGCTTTACAAGTCTGCTCGTCTAAACGGCTCTTTAATAATAACAAAAATTTAGAAAGTGTGGAAAATTTTAAGTTTTTTATATTGTTAAGTTGTGGCTGGTAAAATAGCTAGATTTCCCGCTGCCCGCTAAATCACTTTTTTCCCCCGCTAGACGCAAAATAAAAACGCTAGTTTTAGCGGGAAAAACACCAAATTGGCAACAGTGTTCCGTTTGTAACGCATGGAAATATCGGTCGGGGACCCCATAAAGTATATACAGTGGGCGACAATACATTGGAAACTTTTTTATAGTAGATGAAATTTGTTAAAGACAAAGTTAACAATACTAAACGTTATAATTATCAAACAAGTATTATAAAAAAATATTATGTAGGTAATTTATAAAGCTTTAATTTAAGCTTAATAGCGTCCAGATTGGGAAAATAATGAGTGTGTTACGAGGGTCGATGTGAAAAAGGAAAAAATTTATAGGCATTTTTCAGAACATTTTTAAAAAAAATTTCCGGGTCGATTTTTTCCAAGTTAAAACATTAGAAATTTAAAAAAAGGTCCAATAGTTTTTACTCAGTGATCAAATAATTTTTGCAGTAACCCAAACAAACAGTGTAATTTTTTAAGTACAGTAGCAAAAATCCACATTTTTTGACCTCCAATTCTTGTGACCACCAATTTTTTGTAAACAAAGAAAAGATGTTATTGTTTATTAATTTTAGTACACTTAAGTATATGCTAAGGATATATTAAGATAGTTTTAATTTTTCTTTGTTAACAAAAAATTGGTGGTCAAAAGAATTGGAGGTCAAAAAATGTGGATTTTTGCTTCTGTACTTAAAAAATTCCACTGTTTGTTTGGGTTGTTGGAAAAATTATTTGATCACTGAATAAAAACTATTGGACTTTTTTTTTAAATTTCTAATGTTTTAACTTGGAAAAAATCGATTTGGAAATATTTTTTAAAATTGCTCTGAAAAATGTCTATAAATTTTTTCATTTTCCACATCGACCCTCGTAACACATTCATTATTTTCCCAATCTGGACGCTATTAAGCTTAAATTAAAGCTTGATAAATTACCTGCATAACATTTTTTTTATAATACTTGTTTGATAATTATAACGTTTAGTTTTGTTAACTTTGTCTTTAACAAATTTCATCTACTATAAAAAAGTTTCCAATGTATTGTCGCCCACTGTATATTATTGATCTATGATCGATTCTAAGACATTCTGTGAATGTCCGTCTGTCTGTAGATAACACAATGCAGTCAAAAATAAAACAGCTAGACTCCTGGAGTTTGGCACAAATATGTCTCAAGTTCTTAGGCAGGTTAAGTTCGTGAATGGGCAAAATCGAGCCAGGGGGAAAAAAGTTCCCCCCTAAAGAACTGAACCAACATCTGAAAAAATTCACTTTTTTACATGTTTTTTTGTATTTTTGTTAAATGAAACATTTGGTATATTTATCGCGATGGGAAGGTGCTCTCAAAGTCCCCCACTGACACCAATCACCCCACCCCTCCCCCCCCCCCCCCCCCAAAAAAAAACGCCCTGACAAATTTTTTTTTTTTTTATTTTTTTACATTTTGGAGGGTATAAAAGATTCGGCACAGCCGAATTTAGCACTCTTGTTACATTTGAGAAGAGTAAAGGTACCTACAGACGACGCAATATTATGCACAATATTCAATTATATTGAAGGTGTGTGGCTTATATTGACGATTGTACAATGATCAATCTTACCCTCACACCATCAATATAATTGAATATTGTACATAATATTGCGTCGTCTGTAGGTACCTTAAGATTAGCATTTATAACAAGATGGTAATAAATGTGTCTGACTGCGTCAAAAGACAGCGACGGTAAACATACTTAGCGGAGCCATCAAAACGGCAGGCTTTGTTTCGGTGATTTTTAGTGTTGGAAAATGAAAATATGAAAATGGTATCTAACTTTACAAGATTGAGTTTGCCGATTAGAGTCTAATCGGCAAACTCAATAAATTCTTCAAATGTGAAGAAAATAAATTTGTATGGGCAATCTAATAGATTAATAGTGGATTGGAGCCATAATCTAATTTAAGCTAGCTTAAAGGACCAGTGTAATAGTGCATTTACACTGGTCCTCTAATCTAGCTTAAAGTAGATTATGGCTCCAATCTAGTTTCAATCTATTAGATTGCCTATACAATTTTTTTTTTTTTTTTTTCACTCTAGTAGTTTATAGTGCGTTTACATTGGATTTCTAATCTAGTAAATTGCGATTTTAATCTACTTTGCAATCTGTACCGTTTACATTGGCATTTTTTACATTTGAGAAGATTAGGATTGACATTTATAACAACAAGTTGGTAATAAATGTGTGTGACTGCGTCAAAAGACAGCGACGGTAATTAGTCGTCGTATGATTAACAAGGACAGCGACGGCGTTTAAAAATAACAATGACGGCGGCATACACATACTTGGCGGCGTCATCAAAACAGCATGCTTTGTGTCGGTGTTTTTCAGTGTTGGAAAATGCATATAATAGAAATACAGAGTTGTATCTAACTTTACCAGATTGCGTTTGCAGATTAGAGTCTAAACTACTAGATTGAAAAAAATAAATTTGTATGGGCAATGTAATAGATTGAAACTGGATTGGAGCCACAATCTACTTTAAGCTAGCTTAGAGGACCAGTGTAAACGCACTATTAGGCTCTAATCAGCAAACGCAAATCGGCAAAGCTCGATACAACTCTGTATTTCTATTATTTATTGCCAACTGGTTATTTTACACACATTTATTGCCAACTGGTTATTTTAGTTCCAATTCTAATAGTGCGTTTACATTGGATTTCTAATCTAGTAAATTGCGATTTTAATCTACTTTGCAATCTGTACCGTTTACATTGGCATTATTTACAATTGAGAAGATTAAGATTGGCATTTTTAACAAGTTGGTAATAGATGTGTGTGACTGCGTCAAAAGACAGCTACGGTAATTAGTCGTCGTGTGATTAACAAGGACAGTAAAGGCGTTTACAAATAACAATGTCGGCGGCATAAACATACTTGGCGGCGTCATCAAAACGGCAGGCTTTGTGTCGGTGTTTTTCAGTGTTGGAAAATGCAAATAATAGAAATACAGAGTTGTATCTAACTTTACAAGATTGGGTTTGCCGATTCGAGTCTAAACTACTAGATTGAAATAAATAAATTTGTATTGGCAATCTAATAGATTGAAACTGGATTGGAGCCACAATCTACTTTAAGCTAGCTTAGAAGACCAGTGTAAATGCACTATTACACTGGTCCTCTAAGCTAGCTTAAAGTAGATTATGGCTCCAATCCAGTATTAATCTATTAGATTGCCCATACAAATTTATTTTCTTCACATTTGAAGAATTGATTGAGTTTGCCGATTAGGCTCTAATCGGCAAACTCAATCTTGTAAAGTTAGATACCACTCTGTATTTCTTCTTCTTCTTCTTCTTTGGTGTAGCAATGCTACACCTTGTCCACGTATGGACGAATAAAAGGTGACCGAGACACGAAGTCTATGTGCCACCTTTGTGGGGATATAATTTTTGTGGGGTTTTAACACGTGGGAAACTCCGGACACAATACGACCATTGCCCTCACAATGGAAGAGTGAAACGACGCTTCCCTAACACGTGCGTGTGTTTGAGTATGGTTAGACACCGTTGTCTAACGGTACTCGCGGAGAAATAACCAATACTAGCGACCGACAAACACAAACACGTTTCTAAATTTATAAAATAATTTCAGCGACGAATAGATGCTTCTCCGACGCGATCTCGATTAAGACTCATCGCTCTGTATTTCTATTGTTTTCATTTTCCAACACTGAAAAACACCGAAACAAAGCCTGCCGTTTTTATGGCTCCGCTAAGTATGTTTACCGTCGCTGCACTGTTGCCAACTATTTTTAACCAAAAACCTCTGAATTTCACTAAAAAAGCGCTAGAAACCGCCAAAAATAAATTTAGCGGGGGAAATTTAAAATTCTCCCGCTAAATTACAAAAAAAAAAGCGCTAAAAACCGAAAAACTTGGCATTTTTAATTGACAAAAAAAGAAAAATTAAAAAAAACCTCCAAATTATTTTTTCTATGGAAATTGTCTTTTCACTAAAAACGCGCAAGAAACTGCCGAAAAAAATTTAGCAGGAAAATATAAAATTCTCCCGCTAAGTTACAAAAAAAGCGCTTAAAATCAACAAACTTGGCGTTTTTGATTAAAAACAAGTAAAAAAGTTAAATTCGGCCTTGCCGAATGTAGTGATACCCTCCACAATTTCAAAAAGATTATTTCAAACAACTTTATTTAAATGGAAATTACTTTTGAAAAAAAAAAAAAATTGAAAAAAATTTCCGCGAAAAAAAATTTTGGTAAAAAAAAAATCCGCGATTTTTTTTTTTTTGTCAAAAAATATGTTCGTACTTGTTTAAATACCATTTGGTGTCCAATTATGTTCACATATGTCAACCGGAAGCCGAATTAAAGCATTTTGTATTTTTAGGTTATGTTGAATGTTCTGAAATTTTTGAGGTGTGCTTACATTTTCGTTCATAACTTTTGAACCGCTGAACCGATATCGCTCAAATGCAATACCAAACTTCTCGGGAGAACTTCCAATATATATGTTAAGTTTCAGTCATCTCTGTGCAATATTTTGTCCGCGAGAGCATTTTCAACAGACAGACAGACGGACAGACGGACAGACGGACAGACGGACAGACGGACAGACGGACAGACGGACAGACGGACATCGCTAGAATGTCTTAAAATCGATCGGGCATCATGAATATATATACTTTATGGGGTCCCAGACCGATATTTCGATGAGTTACAAACGGAATGACAAACTTATATATACCCTCTATCACTAAGTGGAGGGTATAAAAAAGAAAAATTGGAAAAAATCTCTAAATTTTTCCCACTAAATCCCAACAATAAGCGCTAGATTTTCCCGCTAAAGCACCGTTCCCGCTAAAACCAATTTTTTCCCGCTAAATCCAAACAAAAAGCGCTAGATTTAGCGGGAAAACCTCCAACTTGGCAACAGTGCGTCGCTGTCTTTTGACGCAGTTGGCAATAAATGTATGGGACTGCATCAAAAAACAGCGACGGTAATTAGTCGCCGTATGATTAACAAGGATAGTGACGGCGTATACAATTAACAATGTCGGCGGCATAAACATACTTTTCGGCGTCATTAAAATGGCAAGCTTTGTGGCGGTGTTTTTCAGTGTTGGAAAATGAAATCAACAGAAACGCACTATAAATGCACTATTAATGCACTATAAGCCTTTCAGAAAAACTTTTAAGTTAAAACAAGTAAAATAGTTAAATTCGGCTTTGCCGAATGTAGTGATACCCTCCACAATTTCACAAAGATTATTGCAAAAAACTTTTTTTAAAAGGAAATTACAGAAAAAAAAAAAAATTTCCGCGAAAAAAAAAAGGCATATGACCAGAATACCGAAATCACTCCCAGCATAATAAAACTTTGTGTATCTACTAAGGGGTCTTTCCTACGTCGCGTGAACTTCTGACTTTGGAGGGGTCACGCCCTCTTTCGAGTGGGCGGGCCTTCAAAGTTTAAACGTTTTTCTTAAATATCTTAAAAAGTACTTATCCGATTTGGATGAAATTAGTATCATTCGAAAGCTTAAATAAATTCCTTTCGAATTTCTTAACATGAAGAAACTTCATTAACCCTTTAAGCGCCAAAACGCGATTTTAAGTTTTTATTTTTTTTAATTTTCAAATATTTCAAAAATGTTACGTATACAAGGCCATAAAGAGTGCACATGGGTTTGTAGCTAAGGTTCTAAGCTTTCATTTAGACTTTTATTCGACTCTCTAACTCTTCTAACACCAGAGATATTAGGGGTTAAAGTTTTGGTGCAATTTTTTTTTAAACTTTTTTGCAGCAGTTTTCTAGTTTTTACATTTGCTTGAATATCTTAAAAAGTACTTATCCGATTTGTTAAGCTCCAAAACACAATTTTAAGTTTTTTAATGTTTTTAAATGTATCGTATATAAGGTCATAACCCCCATTCACATTATGGGGAGTAAGTCCAAAGCAATTTTAATCCCCGTTATCTGCAGAGAGGGTGGGTTTAATGCATGGAGTTTGTAATCCCTAAGCCCGGCCGAAGGCCGGCAACGCAGAAAAACTTTTAAGTAAAAAAAATTTTTTTTTTTTTTTAATTTTGGGGATTATGACCAACTTGTATAGAAGACATAATCCCCATAATGGGGATTATGGCCATTTGTTACGTGGTCTTTATCCCCATAAATCTGGGAATTATGTCCGTTTTTTATTGGGGTTATGTCCAAATAATTTTCGGTCATAGTCCCCACTACCATTATGGGGATTATGACCGAAATGAATGTGGTCATAATTCCATAACGGAAATGGGGATTATGTCCGTGGGAATTATGTCATGTCACCTAGAAAATTGCAACGAAAAAGCTAAAAAAAACCACAAAAACTTTAACCCTTTATATCTCTGGTGTTAGAAGAGTTAGAGAGTCGAATAAAAGTCGAAATGAAAGCTTAGAACTTTGGCTACAAACCAATGTATACTCTTTATGGCCTTACCCAGCAGAAATAAATCGAGATTTTGGCGACACAGCATCTGTTTATAGCATACCGTAGCGCATCCAAAGAGCGCTCTTAGGGATGCAGTAAAAGGAAGGGGAAAAAATTTTATTTTTTTTTTAAGATTTTTTATATAAAACTTATAATGTGTAATTATTTTTTGATAAAATTTCACACTTGCTTTCCTTTTTACTATTTTTAACACTTTTTGAATAAAAAACATGAGTTTTAGACAAAGACACATGATTTGACTGCATCATTATTGCGCATTAATCAGCGCTGCAAAGAGCGCTTCAATCATAACATCTTTGACCGCTGTTTCCAAAAAAAATCCCATAAAAAATGTGAAAATTAAAATTTCCGATATTTTTTTGATGTTCACTTCCGATTTTTTTTTTTTTTCATTTTGTTTCACATAAATAAAGTTTTGTAAAGTAAAACGAATGAATTTTTTTGTTATATTTTATAAAATTTTAGTTATTTGATTTCAACTTTGAATTTACAGCATCTTTATTCTGCTTAAATCAGCTCTACAAAGATACATGAATTCACTGCATCTTTAATCTGCTTAAATCAGCGCTAAAAAGATACATGAATTTACAGCATCTTTATTCTGCTTAAATGAGCGCTCTAAAGACACGTGATTTCAGTGCATCTAAAGAGCGCTGTTTCTGTGTATCCAACTAGCGCTCTAAAGTGGGACATCGCCTTAGGGAATCATGCATGAATTCAGCGCAATTGGATGCGCTCCTTTACTCAAGTTCCCCTTCCAAAAGCTGCTGAACGTTCAGCAAAATTTCTGCTGGGTATATACGTAACATTTTTGAGATATTTGAAAATTAAAAAAAATAAAAAATTAAAATCGCGTTTTGGCGCTTAAAGGTTTAATGAAATTTCTCCATGTCAAGGAATGTTCGAAAGGAATTTATTTAAGCTTTCGAATGATACTAATTTCATCCAAATCGGATAAGTACTTTTTAAGATATTTAAGAAAAACGTTTAAACTTTGAAGGCCCGCCCACTCGAAAGAGGGCGTGACCCCTCCAGTTTGACTGCACATTTTTGCTCTGTGAGATCAAAGGTTAAAAGTTAAAAAAAAATAAATAAAAAAATCGCAATTTCGGTAAAGTGGTTTAGTTCCAAAAAAAATTTTTGGTAAAAAAAAAAAAAAATCCGCGATTTTTTTTCCTTTTTTGTCAAAAAATATGTTCGTATATGTTTAAATACCATTTGCTGTTCAATTTTGTTCACATATGTCAACCAGCAGCCGAATTAAAGCATTTTGTATTTTTAGGTTATGTTGAATGTACTAAAATTTTTGAGGTGTCCTTACATTTTCGTTCATAACTTTTAAACCGCCGAACCGATATCGCTCAAATGCAATACCAAACTTCTCAGGAGAACTTCCAATAGATGTGTTAAGTTTCAATCATATCCGTGTAGTATTTTGGTCGTGATCACCATTTCCACAGACAGACGGACATCGCTGGAATGTCTTAAAATCGATCGGGGATCATGAATATATATACTTTATGGGGTCCCAGACCGATATTTCGATGAGTTACAAACGGAATGACAAACTTATATATACCCTCTATCACTAAGTGGAGGGTATAAAAAAATGTTCACGTTTTTGTTCGAAAGTTATTTCTTTAAACCTTCTTATAAACGATAATTTCATTCGGACCGGATAAGTACTTTTTAAAATATTTAAGCAAATGTGAAAGCAAGAAAATGTGAAAAATTAAAAAAAAAAGTGGAAACAACTCTATTTTACTGGCAATCGCACCGAAAATGCGATTTTTTTTTTAATTTTTTAAGCTTTGATCTCACAGAGTAAAAATTTGCAGTCAAACTTTAAAGTCCACGCCCTCTTTCGAGTGGGCAGGTCTTCAAAATTTAAAAGTTTTTCTTAAATATCTTAAAAATGTACTTAAGTGATTTGGATGAAATTATCATTCGAAAGCATGAAGAAATTCCTTTCGAACATTTTTTTAAATGTAAAAATTTCATTAACGCCTTAGCGTTAATGAAAATTTAATTTTTAAATATCTTACAAATGTAACGTATATAAGGTCAAAAAAAGTACACATATGTGTGTAGCCAAGTTCCTAAGCTTGAAGAAATACCTTTCAAAAATTCCTTTACATGAACAAATTTCATTAACCCCTTAAGCGGCAAAAGGCGATTTTAAGTTTTTTTTTTTTTTTAATTTTTAAATATCTTACAAATGTTACGTATATAAGGCAATAAAAAGTACACATATGTAGGTGTGTAACCAAGTTCCTAAACTTTCATGTGGAGTTTTATTAGACTCTCTAACTCCTCTAACACTAGATATATAAAGGGTTAAAATTGTTTGTGCTCCATAAGTTCAGCACAATCGGCTTCTCTAAATAAAGCTTTTCTGCGTTCAAACTCCATAGGTTCAGCCCAAACGGCTTACAATTAGTTAAAAAAAAAACTTTCTGCGAAGCGGCCTTCGGCCGGGCTTAAGGATTACAAACTCTATAAATTGCTTTAGCGGCTTCGCCAAAGAAAGCTTTTCTGCTCCATAGGTTCAGCCCAAAAAATATCAGCAAAACTTAAGCCTTAATATCTTTAGTGTTACAAGAGTTATAGATTCAAATAAAAGTCCAAATAAAAGCTTAGGAACTTATCTACACACCGATGTGTACTTTTTATGACCTTGCATACGTAACATTTGAGAGATAATTAAAAAAAAATAAACAAGTGAGAGTGTTAAATTCGGCCGTGCCGAATCTGTTATACCCTCCAACATGCAAATAAATAAAAAAAAAATTGCAGGGGCGTTTTATTTTTTTTTGGGGGGGGGGGGGGGGGGGGGTGTTTAAGAATTCATTCTTATACTTTTTGCTCTAAAGAAATACAAGTTTAACATTATTTAAAAAAAAAAAATATTCCACGCCCATAAAAGGGGGGCGGATCGAAAAAACGACATTTTCTAATTCTGTGGGTCCAAATGCAGGACTTTGAACTCCTTGTAGCATAAAAATGTTGTATTTGTTAAACAAAAACAAAGAAAATCATGTAAAAATATGGTATTTTTCAGAGGTTGGTTTAGTTCATCAAGGGGGAACTTTTTTCCCCCTGTTCCGATTTTGCTCCTTTACGAACTTAACCTGCTTAGGAACATAAGACATATTCGTGCCAAATGTCGGGAGTCTAGCTCTTTTATTTTGGACTGCATCGTGTTAACTACAGACGGACAGACGGACAGACGGACGGACGGACGGACGGACATCGCTAGAATGTCTTAGAATCGATCACTGATCATAAATATATATACTTTATGGGGTCCTAAACCGATATTTTGATGCGTTACACACGGAATGACAAAGTGAGTATACCCTCATACTGTAGTTGGAGGGTATAAAAACCGTTTTGGAGTTTAACGTGTTAATAAAATTTTTGCATGTAAAGCAATGGTTCCCAACCTTTTTATGTCACGCCCCACTTTAAAGTTTAAAAAATTGCCTTGTTCCCCCTACACTCAAGCAAAATTTATTAAGTTTTCTAATTTTTGTTTCTAGTGAAAAAATACTACTAGCTAAGCAAAGTTTTTGTAAAATAATCATTTAAGCTAAGTTTTTATTAAAAATTTTAAGCAATAAACAATATTTCTGTAGTTAATTTTGCTTAAAAACAATAGTTTTTGTAGTTAAGTTGACTAAAAAAAATCTTAAAAATTTGCTCATTGCCCCCTCAAACCTTTAAATTGCCCCCCAGTGCACTGTGGCCGAAATCACTGATCTAGCGGCGCTGAAGTCAAAATTAAAATATTAAGATCGATAAATGTTTTTGCACTGCATCGTTTACCTATACTTAACAGAAAAAATTTACGTTCCTACTTTTGTTTTGCTTTCAATATTCGCACAGCTGTAAGCTGTCAAATATACATTTTCTGCAATTTGGGGCCTAATTACTTAGTGAGTTTTTCTTGACACTTTTAAGTCAATTGTTTATACATTTTGAGCCAAAAAGTTTTAATTGAATGTAAAAGGTATGTTTTAACTAAAAAATAAATGTTTGTGGCCTGTGTGTATCCAGTTTATTATTAGTGCATTATAGGAGTTGGCATTTGTGATAAACTATAGTTTCATGGACTGCAACTTTTGAAATTCGATCGTATTCGGTCCAATTCCTGTTTTGTTTATTATTTAGGGTTAATCTTGTTGTGACGTTTCAGTATGGCGTGCTAGTTCGCGCAAGTTGTTCGGTTTTTTAGGGTCCATCTGCCTATCCAAATAAACAGTATAAACGCGATACAGACTATAATTTTCAATCGATTTGGCTAAAATTTTAAATTTAAGATTTTTTATCAAAATAACAAAACCTATTAAATTTTTGACAAAATCGGTCCATGTTATCCCATAGCCCCCATGTTAATTACCCCTTCCAGTTTCACTTAATAAGCCCTAACAATAGTATTTTAACAAATATCCTCTTGAAATTCGACTGTTAAATATTTTTTGTAGCCAAAAATAATCACTCTAAATTTTAATGGAATCGGAACATTTTAACTACTAGTCCTCATACAGACCACCCTCCTGATATTCACATAAATTTCCCAAAAAAACAAAAAAAAAACTGAAATAAATAAATATGGTTAAAAATTAAATTCTTTTTAAGTTTTATAATCACAAATATGCATTGGGTTTATTATTTTGCATTTCCGCATTAAGCGCCGCTAGATTGGGTGTCTCGGCCACTGTGCAGTGGGTCGAGAATCAAAGGTTGGGAACCATTGATGTAAAGGAATGATAGTAAGGAATTTTTTCAAGCTTTCGAATGATACAAATCCAAATCAGATAATTACTTTTTAAGATATTTAAGAAAAACTTTGTAACTTTAAAGTCCCGCCCACTCAAAAGAGGGCGTGACCCTCCAAAGTAAGAAGTTCAAGCGACTCAGGAAAGACCCCTTAGTCGATACACAAAGTTTTAATATGCTAAGTGTCATTTCTGTATTCTGGTCGTATGCCTAATTTAATTTCGGGTTTTTCTTTATTTTTTTTTAATTTGTGTCTAAAGTCTGTGCATAAAATAGTAATTTCTTAATAAAGTCCAGAAAAGTGCCAGAAAAGAAAACGCCAATAATTTTGCTTGGTCATTTGACATTTGTTTGATGTACTGTCAATGCCCATGACAGTAAACTAAAAAAAAAATAGTGATACCTAAAGGTTATATGATTATTTCTACTGATGTTCGTTTTCTCCCAATCTGCACAAAGTTAAAGAAGACTTTTAAAATAGTGAACACAACTTATTTACAACGTAATATCTTACCACTTAATTTCAATAAAATCTATGGTTCCTTTAAGCATATCCCGCCAACAAAAAGAAACCTTTCATTGAGTCTATACATACATTGAGTGCGAAAAAAAGTTTTTCTCATAATAAACGAATATCATATACCCATTGAATACTGCCATCATATTGTTTAACCTGTGCTTATATATTATTAAAAACATATGTAAATCTTACAACACAAACTTTTGGTCGCTGAGCAATGTCGCCAATATCACACAGATGTAGAGGCCACCACACTTCTTTAATTTTGTTTTTTCTTTTACAAAACAAAAAATATTATTTAAATTGTACAGAAAACTATCACATTATTTTTGTTTAATTATTTAAATGCTCACAACGAAAAAAAATCACAACAAATACAATTTGTTAAACAAAAAAAAAGCTAGACTAGAAGAACGTTGTAGTAGCCATAGTAGATGGCATAGCATGCTACGCAAAATTTTTGTACCTCATTGTAGTTTTTTTTAATTAATTGTAAAAGGATAGAAGATAAAAAGAGAAAGTAGTACAATATATTGAATGGACAGCTCATTACAGTATCGCTAACTGTTGATAAACAAAAATCGCAAAGTTCATTAAAGTAAAAACCTTGTTGCCAAATCAAAACTTAGAGTTTCTTCACAATACAGCAGCAAGCAGCAGACAGCAAAATTTGTACATGTATTTTGTTGTTGCGCCAACAAAAAAATACATGTAAAAATTTTGCTGACTGCTGACCACAGACTAATACAGACTCGACATAAGTGACAGGTGTCAAAAAAGTATTCTTTAACCATATGTTTAATATTTTCAAATTATTCTACGAATTAGGTTAGAAAGAGAAAACTGATATAACGCGCCATAAGAAAAATGGATGCCAGATCGATTTTTGTTGTTTCACTCACTCCTAAGTGTGCAATTACAATTCTGGCGTTGGCTTTGAATTTTGTGTAAAGAGAGGGCTTTTGATTTAAACAAAGGCTTTGGCTTTGAATTTTGTTCTGGCGTTTGTTTGTATACTCACACACAAAGAATAACAGAAATATAATTATTTGGTGGAAGCAAAATAAATTTTTCCTGAAAGTTATATTTTTTCGGTGAAACATAATAAAACTGCTTTGGTTTTTTTATTGATATTTTTTTATACTTGTTTTTTTTTTTATAATAATTGGCGGTAAATTATATTTTACTTTCTTTTATATGTACTTTTCTTATAATTTTGCAATACACAGATGTGTTTCATAAACAAGACGTGTTTCATAAACAAAATCAACCCTTTTTTTTGTAAATGACTGGCAATGCCAAAGCAAAAAAAAATACTCACGAGAGAGCAAAACCAAGAAAATAGAATTGATTCTATTCTGGCTTTGAAACGCTAGCGTTGTCTTTGAATTTTGTTCTACATACAAAATGTATGGGAACAAGCAAAATTCAAGGCCAACGCCAGAATTGTAATTGCACACTAAGTCGTAGAAAGTGTTGCCATGTTAGCGTAAAACGAACTAAAAACCGCCGTGTTTTCTCCTAAAATCGCTTAGTTTCCCCCCATTTTTTCTTATAAAACTCTACACGCAAAAAAAAATCTGTGTCAGATTGAGCAATCCTACTTGGTAAAAATTTTTTCATACCAAAAAAAAAATTTTACCAAGTTTTTGCTAAAATTATGCTTGTCGATGTTAAAGTAACATAATTACTTTTTTATGTAAAATAACCAAGTAGCTTGCACAATAACGCAAATTACTTGCACAAAAATTTATCAAAAGAAAACAACAAAAAAAAAAAACAAATACAGACCGCCATATTCATTTTGTATTTTTGTGTGCGTGCTTCGTTTATTTTTTGTGTTATAAAAACGTAAAAAGGAAATTGATAAATAAAATTTAAATAAATTAATAAATAAATATAAATAATTAGTAGTAGTTTTTTAAAAGATAAATAAAAAGCTGAAGTTAATTTTGCTGTCATAACTTAAAACACCATTCATTTAGCAAAACCAATGGAGTCCCAGACGTTTGTTTCAATGAATTACAAATGGAATGATAAAGTGAGTATACCCCTATTCCGAAGACACCAATAAGGTTTAATAGATTTTTAGTTAAAAATTAGTGTTTGGAAATAATTTTCTATTTTTACAGGGTACTGCTAAATAAATTTTTGAAGCTATGGCGAATCCTTCACAACAATAAAGAGCGTGTGCACCAGTCCTTGCTTTAGTTATAAAATTAAAATCTAACAAGTAAGAAAGCTATATTCGGCTGTGCCGAATCTTTAAATACCCTCCACCAATGTAATGATTTAAAAAACAAAAAAGTTTGTTTAATTTATACCTCAGGAAATAAAAGTACCAAAAAGTGTACTTTCGGTACTTTTAATGAAAGGTACTTTTTATAAAAGGTACTTTTAATGAAAGGTACTTTTTATAAAAGGTACTTTTTATAAAAGGTACTTTTTATAAAAGGTACTTTTTATAAAAGGTACTTTTTATAAAAGGTACTTTTTATAAAAGGTACTTTTTATAAAAGGTACTTTTTATAAAAGGTACTTTTTATAAAAGGTACTTTTTATAAAGGGTACTTTTTATGAAAGGTACTTTTTATAAAAGGTACTTTTTATAAAAGGTACTTTTTATAAAAGGTACTTTTTATAAAAGGTACTTTTTATAAAAGGTACTTTTTATAAAAGGTACTTTTTATAAAAGGTACTTTTTATAAAAGGTACTTTTTATAAAAGGTACTTTTTATAAAAGGTACTTTTTCTAAAAGGTACTTTTTCTAAAAGGTACTTTTTATAAAAGGTACTTTTTATAAAAGGTACTTTTTATAAAAGGTACTTTTTATAAAAGGTACTTTTTATAAAAGGTACTTTTTATAAAAGGTACTTTTTATAAAATGTACTTTTTATAAAAGGTACTTTTTATAAAAGGTACTTTTTATAAAAGATACTTTTAAAGGTACTTTTTATAAAAGGTACTTTTTATAAAAGGTACTTTTTATAAAAGGTACTTTTTATAAAAGGTACTTTTTGAAAACGGTACAGAAAAATAGTACCAAAAGTACTTTTTTACCCATTTTACCCCCGTAGAATCAGCATTGGCAAAACCCGAGCCTTAGTGAATCCTTTTTCCGAAAGGTGAACCGACACTGCAACTTTGCATTTTCTAGTACCATTATTTAAGGAAATATAAAATGTAACAAAAGTACATATTTTTACCCTTTTCACCCTATTAGAAACATCATTGGCAAAAACCCAGCCTTAGGGGATCTATATTCCGGGAGGTGAACATACAATCAAAACTTCAATTCTATGTGACATTTTTTTAAGGAAATATAATAGGTACCAAAAGAACAGATTTTTTCCCTTTTTACCCCCTTAGAATCAACACTGGCAAAAATCAAGCCTTAATGGATCTATATTCCGGGAGGTGAATATACAGTCCAAATTTCAAGTCTCTATGATAATTATATCAGGAAATTTAAAAAGTACCAAAAGTACAGTTTTTTACCCTTTTTACCCCCTTAGAATCAACATTGGCAAAACTTCGGCCATAGTGGATCTATATTGCGGGAGGGTAACATACAGTCCAAATTTCAAGTCTCTATGATCATTATATCAGGAGATTTAAAAAGTACCAAAAGTTCAGTTTTTTACCCTTTTTACCCCCTTAGAATCAACATTGGCAAAAATCAAGCCTTAGTGGATCTTTATTCCGGGAGGTCAACCTACAGTCCAAATTTCAAGTCTCTAACTTCAGCGGTTTGGGCTGGGCGATGATGAATGTGTATGTCAGTCAGTTACATTACTCTTTTATATATTTAAATTTTCCGGATTTGGGCGATTTTTGCCATATAGTTTGTTTCTGTCTTTTATTATTTAACAAAATTTATTTTTTTTAATGAAAATATTTTTTTTTTAAGAAATCTGAACAAAATTGAATTTTGGCGATATTTTACATCCGATTTGGCGACAAAGCCAAAAAAAGTCTGGCAACCCCGTTAATATGACGAAGCAAAAAATGGACACACACACACACATGCCACAGACTAATACAGACTCGACATAAGTGACAGGTGTCAAAAAAGTATTCTTTAACCATATGGTTAATATTTTCAAATTATTCTACGAATTAGGTTAGAAAGAGAAAACTGATATAACGCTCCATAAGAAAAATGGATGCCAGATCGGTTTTTGTTGTTTCACTCACTCCTAAGTCGTAGAAAGTGCTGCCATGTTAGCGTAAAACGGACTAAAAACCGCTGTGTTTTCTCCTAAAATCGCTTATTTTTTCCCCATTTTTTCTTATAAAACTCTACTGTCGAGTCTGTATTTAGTCTGTGCACATGCTATGTATTAATTTTTTTATTATTACTTAACGAATTTTTTTTTTATTAAATTTAGATTTTGTTTTACATATTTTATAGTTTTTTTGTAAAGATTTTTTTCTTTTTCTCCGTTTTTTTTCATTTCCGTATTCTTTCTTATGTACATATCTACACAAAATATGAGTTAATTTAGGGTTATGTTGAAAACCAATAAGACTTTTTCCACAAAGTCACTCATAACTT
Organism: Pegoplata infirma; assembly: GCA_963921195.1. NCBI lineage: Eukaryota > Metazoa > Arthropoda > Insecta > Diptera > Anthomyiidae > Pegoplata > Pegoplata infirma. The sequence goes on from OY992541.1 coordinate 5,576,069, forward strand.
TTAAAGTACTTAACCGATTTCAAAAAAAAAATACATGAGTTTCTTCCTAGGAAAATTCCGCAACTTTTGGTACCCCAAGCGTTTAAATCGCTTCCGGATTATTGCCAAAAACGTGATTTCAACAGACAGACAGACAGACGGACGGACAGACAGACAGACAGACAGACAGACAGACAGACGGACATCGTTAGATCGACTTAAAATCGATCAAGGATCATGAATATATATACTTTATGGGGTCCTAAACCAATATTTCAATGTGTTACATACGGAATGACAAACTTATATATACCCTCTATCACCAGAGTGGAGGGTATAAAAACTCATTTATATAGCAAAGCCAATGGAGTCCAGACCTGTGTTGATGAGTTACAAATGGAATGACAAAATGTAAGTGTTCCTCCTAACCAAAAGACCAATGGGGTTTACTCGTTTTTTAAATTAAAAATTTATGTTTTGTAATAATTTTCTATTTTTACAGGATGCTTTTAAATAATTTCGTAAAGCTATAGCGGATCCTTCACTTCAAGAAAAAGCGTAGGCAGCAGTCACTGGAGAAAATTGTACATAAATGGTCAGTTGGTCGGTGGTAAATAAAATCCTACACAACATTTATTATATTAATATGGATTATTCTGTGAAAATTTTAAATTAAACAAATATACAAATTTTTACAAAAATTTTATAGAAAATTTATTTTAGCATAAATGTGGTAATTTTTAGCATTATTTTAAGTCACCTTTTCTAATAATTTTGGTATATTTCACCATATTTCTTTTGGTATATTTTACCAAGTTTTTCTTAAATAGCATTAGCATTTTCTTCAAAATTTTTTACATAAGTGTTTTGGCTAAATTACGAAAACTACTTCGTCGGTTGTAGTTTTAGCATATTTTTGGTAAAATTATGCCAGATTTTTGCTCACTCCGACACAGATTTTTTTTTGCGTGTACTGTCGAGTCTGTATATAGTCTGTGGCGCCGCGTCACAGACTAAATACAGACTCGACAGTAGAGTTTTATAAGAAAAAATGGGGAAAAACTAAGCGATTTTAGGAGAAAACACAGCGGTTTTTAGTCCGTTTTACGCTAACATGGCAACACTTTCTACGACTTAGGAGTGAGTGAAACAACAAAAACCGATCTGGCATCCATTTTTCTTATGGCGCGTTATATCAGTTTTCTCTTTCTAACCTAATTCGTAGAATAATTTGAAAATATTATCCATATGGTTCAGAACAGAGTCATAGAGTAGTCCAACAAATGGCGTTTGAAAAAGTAGTAAACAAAAACCATATGGTATTGTTTACGAAATTTTATCACAAATCGAAATGTGAGCGAGATGGAAGATACCAGTTTTACAGTGAGAATGCAGATTGTTTTTTGTCTCTCTTTGCTTTGCGTTTGAACTTTAGTTTGGCATTGCCGGAATTTTCCAATTATCTTTGGTGATGCCAGATCTACAAAACGGTCGATGGATTACTATGTCACTATGGTTCAGAACTACTTTTTTGACACCTGTCACTTATGTCGAGTCTGTATTAGTCTGTGGCCGCGTTGTCAAAATTTCAATACAATTTGTTGTTGTAACAAAAACAAATTACACAGAAATTTTGACAACGCGGCGCGTTGCGTTTTACAAAATTAGGGGGTTAGTCTATGTGCTGACCATAGAAAAAAGTAGAATTAAAACAGAGTCGTATTTCTCTTGAATAAGTATTAGTGACAACACATTATGTAACTTTTGACGTTTAATAAAAACAATGCAACATAAAGGAGAACAACAACAAAGCAAAAAACAAAAGAGAAGAAAAAGATTTTAAACTTTCAATAGTGCGTACACGCAAAAAAAACCTTGGGTCCGATTTCATAATAAAAGGTTCCAATTTTACCAAGCAGATAGGGAGGAATCCCATTAAACAAGTTATTTTAAGATTTTGCCAAAACGCTTAGGAACATCCCAGTAAACAAAATTTTAACTACATTTGCACAAAAATGCTTGGTAAATATTGCCATATATGTCTTATAAAAAAAACGTTAATGCTTAATAAAAATAATCAATTTTGTTTTGTATAAAAAATAAAAGAAATTTAGTTATATTTTTTTCCATTATTTATTTATTTAATATAACTAAAATTAAATACAATAAAAACAATACAATACATACAATATAATAAAATATATACAATACAATTATACAATATAAAATATAATATAATAAACACAAAACTTACAAATCTAAACTGCATCTTCCATCGGGCGTCGAACATAAAAAGTCGTATACCTAGAAAAAAAAGAACAATTATAAGTTAAATAATTTCACATAAATATAAAAATAAATTTAATACAAACCTTGTCGAAATATACATGTTTGTTTATATATTTAGTTTATTTCTTCACAAGCCCATTTGGATAGACGCTTGAAAATAGAGTTGTTAAACGAACTAGTTTAATTGAACTAGTTCAAATGAACTGCAAATTTTTTCGTACATGTATTGGGTCTCCTTTATATGGAGTTCACACTAGCGACTTTAAACAAGTTGTTTAACAAAACACCAGTAACAGAATAAAAACGTAATGGATACAGAACAAAGACTTTTTTAAACATCTCACTTTTAAACACTTCAAAACAGCAAGTGTGAACGCCGTATTATACGCCCATGCAAAACTTTACCAAGTTTTAACAAAAATAAATCAATTTAGTAGCGGGTAATAATAAACAAGTCGTTTAGCATAATGTTTAAAAGTACTTGCAATGTGCCAAGCAAGCTTGGTAATATTTGTAAACAACATAAATATGAAATTTTAGCTTTGACAGAGGAAAACAAAACAAGGCTTGCGAAAAATCTTAAAACTCTATAGAAAAAAAAATTACCAAGCATGATTGCATAATTTTACACACGGGATTTTTTTGCGTGTATTTTCTTTAAAAAAACGTTGAATAAAGCAAAATAAATAATAAATTTAACTAAATGAAAGAAAAATTCCATTTTTTATAAACAAAAAATATAATTTGATATTAAATACGTGTGAGATGAGGAAGTACAAGCATTTTGCCACCATATTGTAAAATACATCAAATACAACAATGCGTACCTTCTAATCTTTTCTATGCTGCTGACTGACACTTAAGTCACAGACTAATACAGACTCGACATAAGTGACAGGTGTCAAAAAAGTATTCTTCAACCATATGCTTAATATTTTCAAATTATTCTACGAATTAGGTTAGAAAGAGAAAACTGATATAACGCGCCATAAGAAAAATGGATGCCAGATCGGATTTTGTTGTTTCACTCACTCCTAAGTCACAGACTAATACAGACTCGACATAAGTGACAGGTGTCAAAAAAGTATTCTTTAACCATATGGCACAGACTAATACAGACTCGACATAAGTGACAGGTGTCAAAAAAGTAGTTCTGAACCATATGGTTAATATTTTCAAATTATTCTACGAATTAGGTTAGAAAGAGAAAACTAATATAACGCGCCATAAGAAAAATAGATGCCAGATCGGTTTTTGTTGTTTCACTCACTCCTAATTCGTAGAAAGTGTTGCCATGTTAGCGTTAATCGGACTAAAAACCGCTCTGTTTTCTCCTAAAACCGCTTAGTTTTTCCCCATTTTTTCTCATAAAACTCTACTGTCGAGTCTGTTTATAGTCTGTGCATATGGTTTATATTTTCAAATTATTCTACGAATTAGGTTAGAAAGAGAAAACTGATATAACGCGCCATAAGAAAAATGGATGCCAGATCGGTTTTTGTTGTTTCACTCACTCCTAAGTCGTAGAAAGTGTTGCCATGTTAGCGTTAATCGGACTAAAAACCGCTGTGTTTTCTCCTAAAATCGCTTAGTTTTTCCCCATTTTTTCTTATAAAACTCTACCACAGACTAATACAGACTCGACATAAGTGACAGGTGTCAAAAAAATATTCTTTAACGATATGGTTAATATTTTCAAGTTATTCTACGAATTAGGTTAGAAAGAGAAAACTGATATAACGCGACATAAGAAAAATGGATGCCAGATCGGTTTTTGTTGTTTCACTCACTCCTAAGTCGTAGAAAGTGTTGTCATGTTAGCGTAAAACGGACTAAAAACCGCTGTGTTTTCTCCTAAAATCGCTTAGTTTTTCCCCATTTTTTCTTATAAAACTCTACTGTCGAGTCTGTATTTAGTTTGTGACTCTACTGTCGAGTCTGTATTTAGTCTGTGCCTAAGTCGTAGAAAGTGTTGCCATGTTAGCGTAAAACGGACTAAAAACCGCTGTGTTTTCTCCTAAAATCGCTTAGTTTTCCCCCATTTTTTCCTGTAAAACTCTACTGTCGAGTCTGTATTTAGTCTGTGCTTAAGTCACAGACCATATAGACATGCAACACGAGTGCTTATTTTGGTACTTTCAATATGGACGCATACAAAATACTACTAAATTTACTTCTCTGCCTAGAATACGTGTGCCTGTACGTGTGAGTTTTTGCATCTGTATATTCGTTGTTTGTTTATGTTTTGTATGAAACGTCAAAAGTTGCACGCGCGTGCCGTCACTAATACATACACATGTGCGAAACTTATTCGTTTCACCCCTATGGCTTAAGTCACAGACTAATACAGACTCGACATAAGTGACAGGTCGTCAGCTTATTATTGTTTTGCTCCATACGCCAACAACTCGGTTTCGAGAAAAACTATAAAATAGGTTTACCACAAATTTTCTCGAAAAGTAATTGATGGATTTTGTTTTAATGTTTACCATTTATTGCTACATATATTGTTAACAAAGCTTCTAGTTTTCAGACTTTTACATACAATAGATCAAAAGATTTTAAGCTTTTAAAAAAATAAGATTTTATGGTATTATGCTTCATATCCAATTTTGCTTACACATTTTGGACTTTTGTGTGATATGGAGCATATGAGTTCTCAACGCCTAATTACACTCAACCAAAAATCATTGTATTCCCAAAGAAAATCGCTGTAAATTCAACAGAAATCATTGTTGATTTTGACCCTACAAATATTTATGTTGATTTCAATAAAAAATTTTGTCAGTTTTTGTAAAAGTTGATCAACTCGTTTTTTTGTAAATCAACTCGTATTTTTTGTAAACTTAACTCATATTTTTGTTGATATAAGAAATTTTATTAATAAAAAAAAAAGCTTGTTGTTGTTTGTTAATATTCTTTTATTAAGTAAAAACCACAATATTTTTTAGAATTATCACCGGCTTTTTAAGCTGCACGAGATTTTCACACACACTTCGTTTATTTATGTTATGCACTCGTAAGCCATTCTCCAGTTTTCTAATGACACCAAATCAAAAACCTTAAAAAAAAAACAAAAAAAAAATATAATATAGTAGGAATACATAGAGTAACCAATGTATTTTATTACTTACCAAATATTTACAGATCAGAATCTGATCATCAGATCCTATTTTTATTTATTTTTATAATATTAAATATTTTTATAAGAAACAAACACATAAAATGATTTTATAAGAGACAAACAAATTTCACATTGCAATGCATTGCTACCAACTTGATAATACAAAAATGAACGAACAGGGTTGTTTTTTCTTTTTTGGTTTTATCTATTGAATTCTGTATAGGCGTTGTAAAAAGTTGATTCAACTTTACTGATTATTCAACGATATCAACATTAATTTTTGTTGAATACGGCAATATTCTGTAAAACTTGATCTACAATGGGTTTACTAATTTCTCTACTAAGATATTTCTATGAGTGTAGGTTAGAAAGAGAAAACTAATATAACGCGTCATAAGAAAAATAGATCGGTTTTTGTTGTTTCACTCACTCCTGAGTCGTAGAAAGTGTTGCCATGCTAGCGCAAAACGGACTAAAACCCGCTCTGTTTTCTCCCAAAATCGCTTAGTTTTTCCCCATTTTTTCTCATAAAACTCTACCACAGACTAAATACAGACTCGACAGTAGAGTTTTATAAGAAAAAATGGGGAAAAACTAAGCGATTTTAGGAGAAAACACAGCGGTTTTTAGTACGTTTTACGCTAACATGGCAACACTTTCTACGACGTAGGAGTGAGTGAAACAACAAAAACCGATCTGGCATCCATTTTTCTTATGACGCGTTATATCAGTTTTCTCTTTCTAACCTAATTCGTAGAATAATTTGAAAATATTAACCATATGGTTCACGACTACTTTTTTGACACCTGTCACTTATGTCGAGTCTGTATTAGTCTGTGACTCTACTGTCGAGTCTGTTTATAGTCTGTTACTGTATACAGACTTGCGTGATTTTAAAATCACTATGTGATTTTCCTTTGAACAAAATCACATAGTGATTTACAAAATCAACTCTAAATTGTACTAGCATAAAGAAAAATCACAAAATCATCTCAATTTACCATGGTAAGTTCTTGCAGTGTGAACGTGGCCTGTGACATGGTATTTTACATTTTATGCAATATACGTTTCATTTTTTGTCTTGTTTTATGAATCATTATTTAACACATAAACTTAGGTATTTTCCACAAAAATTACGTGCACAATAAATTATAAAAACGGTAAACATAAAAACAATGGCATACATGCAAAAAATAAACGGTAGCTAGCATAACAACACGAAAAAAGTATTCTGGAACAAATTATATAAAATGTGATCAAATAATAGTAACTAAACTAATAAAAAATAGTAATAATAATTAAAGAAGGTCATGTACAGAATACAAAAGCATAGACTAATAAACACAAAAAAAAGACGTGCGTAAAAATATCCAATCGAACTTGGTAACTTTTTTTTTTATATGGAGTTTAATGAATACACACGCGGCTTGTTAAAATTTATCTAGATAATGTGTAAATTACATAATGCAAACCTTAGGTAAAAATCTAAAGCTTTTTAGAATAACACATGGTCTTTTACATTTTATGCAATATACCTTTCACTTTTTGTCTATTGTCAAGCAGCACTAAATCACAGACTATAAACAGACTGAACAGTAGAGTTTTATAAGAAAAAATGGGGAAAAACTATGCGATTTTAGGAGAAAACAGAGCGGTTTTTAGTCCGTTTTACGCTAACATGACAACACTTTCTACGACTTAGGAGTGAGTGAAACAACAAAAACCGATCTGGCATCCATTTTTCCTATGGCGCGTTATATCAGTTTTCTCTTTCTAACCTAATTCGTAGAATAATTTGAAAATATTAACCATATGGTTCAGAACTACTTTTTTGACACCTGTCACTTATGTCGAGTCTGTATTAGTCTGTGACTATATTACCAATAAACTTAGGAATTTTTCACAAAAACAATGTGAAAAATCTCAAAATATGTAAAGACGTCATTAATTATAAAATGGTAGAAGTACAAACATAAACATACACGCAAAAACGAACGGTGAACAAGAAACATAAAAAATATAATGTATTCTGAAAAGAAAATATAAAATGTACTAAAAGAAAAATAACTAAAATTAAAAAAAAACATAAAAATTGTGATAAAAACTTTGTCGACCGAAACAAATTTGTTATAACTAGTGTTTGGGGTCCGGGAATTCCCGGGTCGTATTTCCCGGGAATTCCCGGGAAAAGACTGACGGGAATTCCCGGGAATTTTTTTAATTTTTCCCGGGAAATCCGGGAATTTTATAAAATAAACCATTTTACATAAAAAAGGTTTATTTTAATTTAATTTTTAATATCTTTTTTACATACAGGTATAATTACATTTGCCATTTTTTGTATTTTTTCTATTTGGAAGAACAGTGCTAATATATATTCATAGGAAAGCTGACCAAGTGTAAAAAGTATGACAATATCATGAAATATCAAAAATATCAAAAAGTCAAAAAATATACGTCGGTTAATGATAATTTTGCTAAGACTGTCAAAAAAAGATAAAAATTTTGAACCTAGAATTTACATTTCCAGAACAAATATTAAAAGTGCTGTCAACTTTATTAGTTTTTGCTCGAATAACGCAGTTTTAAATTTTTTTGCGATTTTTAGCTATTTTTTGTGTTTTTTGTGGGGAAAAAAGTTGCAATATTGTTTTTGTTTTGTTTTATTGTATTTCACGATTTTTAACTTTTATTTTTTGATTTTTTATGTTTTAATTAATTGTTTATCTTTTTAATAGAAAGTTGGTAAAATTTTAATGTTTTTTATGATTTATATTAATAATGAATAATTCCCGGGATTCCCGGGAATCCCGGGAAATAAATTATTTTTTTCCCGTTTCCCGGGAAATTGATAAGTCCGGGAATTCCCAAACACTAGTTATAACCCTAAAAATGATGATTGGACGCATTTACAAAAAGGGTTTTTTTTGGGACAACAAGGAAGCCATGAACAATTCAATGAATATTTCGTAAGTTGTAATTTTATAAAAAAAAATATAATATATACAAGCTTTTTTTATTTTATAATTTTAAAATAATATGCAATATATTTTATAACTTAAATAAATAAAATTAATTAAAAATATAAAGGCGTCTTTCCTTTTATAGAAAAACCAAAAAAGGTTTTTTGCTTATATATTCCTTGTTTTTTTCATAAACGTTTTCCTAAGGGAATTGAGTATTTTATGCTTTTAACTTGGGTAGTGGTCTGGTACACACTTTCCTTAGGTATTTTATTCCCTAATTTTGTTTAAATTCACCCTTTTTATTTTTTGCGTGTACAGACTCGACAAATATGACAATTGTCAAAAAAGTATTTTTTAACCATATGGTTAATATTTTCAAATTATTCTACGAATTAGGTTAGAAAGGGAAAACTGATATAACGCGCCATAAGAAAAGAGGATGCCAGATCGGTTTTTGTTGTTTCACTCACTCCTAAGAGAATAATCACAATAGGAGCGGGAAGTGGTTTTCCGCCACTCTCCCCATACATTTTGTATGAAAACAAAATTCCGCGGCGTTTTTCCGTCGAAACAGATTCTATTCTATTTTCATGGCGTTTTTTCTCTCTCTCTCATTTTTCCTCTCACTTTATTTTTTGGCGTTGCCGGATTTTAAGCAAAAAATGTATTGTTTTTCAGTACAGTGTTGTAAAATATAGTTTTAGTACAAATTTTTTAGCAGATGGAAATAAAAAACGAAGCAAAACATGAAAAAAATGCTTGGGAATTAAAAAAAAAATATGGAAAATTATTTAAACAATGGAGTTTGCTGAAAAATTAATAGAAATTATTAAAAAACAAGATGTTTTTATGAATTTTTCACGTTTTAAAAGATGCAATATGTAAAATGTGTTTTACCTATTGTGTATTTTATTTTTTATTGTTTTAAATAAATTATTTTTGCTGTTCTTTTTAATTATTTTCTTGTTATCTAACTGTTTTATAAGATTTTGTATCTCGATTTTAATTGAATGAGTTCTTAAATATTAAAAAAAATTTATTGTTTAAATATAAAAAAAAAAAATGTACTTGCCAAAAGTAAAAATTCTAAATAAAATTAAAATAATTATCAAATAAAATATACATTTCCAAGTATGTACACGCAAAAAAAAATCTGTGTCAGATTGAGCAATCCTACTTGGTAAAACTTTTTTCATACACTCAACCAAAAATCATTGTATTCCCAAAGAAAATCGTTGTAAATTTAACAGAAATCATTGTTGATTTTGACCCTACAAATATTTATGTTGATTTCAATAGAAATTGTTGTCAGTTTTTGTAAAAGTTGATCAACTCGGTTTTTGTTAATCAACTCGTATTTTATGTAAATTCAACTCATATTTTTGTTAATATAAGAAATTATATTATAAAAAAAAGCTTGTTGTTATTTGTAAATATTCTTTTATTGAATATAAATCACAATATTTTTTTATTTCCGGCTTTTTAAGCAGCAATATTTGAAGATTTTCACACACTTCGTTTATTCATGTTATGCACTCATAAGCCATTCTCCAGTTTCTGATGATACCAAAACAAAATCCTAAAAAAAAAACAAAAAACGTTTTAATATAGTATGAATACATAAAGTAATCAATGTATTTTATTACTTACCAAATATTTACAGCTCAGATCCTATTTTTATTTATTTTTCTAATATTAAATAATTTTATAAGAAACAAACACATTAAATAATTTTATAAGAGACAAACACATTGCTACCAACTCACTCGTTCACTCGTTGTTATAAAAAAAACGAACGAACAGGGTTGTTTTTTCTTTTTTCTTTTATCTATTGAATTCTGTTGACGCCATTGTAACAATTGAACCAAGTATACTGATTATTCAACGATATCAACATTATTTTTTGTTGAATACGGCATTATTCTGTAAAACTTGATCTACAATGGGTTTACTAATTTTTCTACTAAGATATTTCCATGAGTGTACCAAAAAAAATTTTTTTGCAAATTTTTGCTAAAATTATGATTGTCGATGTTAAAGTAACATAATCTATTTTTTATGTAAAATAACCAAGTAGCTTGCACAATAACGCAAATTACTTGCACAAAAATTTATCGAAAGAAAACAACAAAAACAAATACAGACCGCCATTTTCATTTTGTATTTTTGTGTGCGTCGTTCGTTTATTTTTTGTGTTATAAAAACGTAAAAAGGAAATTGATGAATAAAATAAATTAATAAATAAAAATAAACAATAAACAATAAGTTTTTTAAAAGATAAATAAATATAAGATAATAAAATGCTAAAGTTAATTTTGCTGTCATAACTTAAAACACCATTCATTTAGCAAAACCAATGGTGTCCCAGACGTATGTTTCGATGAATTACAAATGGAATGATAAAGTGAGTATACTCCTATTCCAAAGACACCAATAAGGTTTAATAGATTTTTAGTTAAAAATTAGTGTTTGGTAATAATTTTCTATTTTTACAGGGTACTGGTAAATAAATGTTTGAAGCCATGGTGATTCCTTCACTGCAATAAAGAGCGTGGGCACCAGTCCTGCCTTTAGTTATAAAATTAAAACCTAAAAACTCATTTATATAGCAAAGCCAATGGAGTCTAGACCTGTTTTGATGAGTTACAAATGGAATCACAAAGTAAGTGTTCCTCCTAACCAAAAGACCAATGGGGTTTACTAGTTTTTTAAATTAAAAATTTATGTTTTGTAATAATTTTCTATTTTTACAGGATGTTTTAAAAAAATTCGTGAAGCTAAAGCGGATCCTTCACTTCCAGGAAAAGCGTAGGCAGCAGTCACTGGAGAAAATTCTACATAAAGGTTCAGTTGGTCGGTGGTAAATAAAATCCTACACAACATTTATTATATTAATATGAATTTATTCTGTGAAAATTTTAAATTCAAATAAATATACAAATTTTTACAAAAATTTTATAGAAAATTTATTTTAGCATAAATGTGGTCATTTTTAGCATTATTTTTAGTCACCTTTTCTAATAATTTTGGTATATTTCACCATATTTCTTTTGGTATATTTTACCAAGTTTTTGCTTAAATAGCATTAGCATTTTCTTCAAAATTTTTTACATAAGTGTTTTGGCTAAATTACGAAAACTTCTTAGTCGGTTGTAGTTTTAGCATATTCTTGGTAAAATTATGCCAGATTTTTGCTCACTCCGACACAGATTTATTTTTGCGTGTATGTAAAAAATAATGTTGGGAAAACCGCAGACACAGACTAATACAGACTCGACATAAGTGACAGATGTCAAAAAAGTAGTCTTGAACCATATGGTTAATGTTTTCAAATTATTCTACGAATTAGGTTAGAAAGAGAAAGCTAATATAACGCGCCATTAGAAAAATGGATGCCAGATCGGTTTTTGTTGTTTCACTCACTCCTAAGTCGTAGAAAGTGTTGCCATGTTAGCGTAAAACGGACTAAAAACCGCTGTGTTTTCTCCCAAAATCGCTTAGTTTTTCCCCATTTTTTCTTATAAAACTCTACTGTCGAGTCTGTATTTAGTCTGTGCCGCAGACCGCTTGACGCTTAATTTAAATTAACCGCTCGATTTTTGACGCGTTTTTCCGCTTCCCGCTCCAATTGTAATTAATCTCTAAGTGTTTCTTCACAATACAGCAGCAAGCATCAGACAGCAAAATTTTTATTTGTTGTTGCCGCAACAACACCTTCGTGCAGTTACCGATATCGTTAACTTTTTTTTTTTCTATGCATGACAGGGTGACACAGAGATGAATTTTTTTTCAAAAACTACTACTTTTATCAACTATTCGCAAATTTCATCGGCAATTTTTACCCACAAAACAATGAATTGGACGAGGTCTATCCATGAATCTCCTCCTACTAGGCCATGTGGACATTCGGTGTAGCTTTTTAAAACATAATATTATAGCGGACAATAACACGAGTACTTTGTAGTACCACATTTCTTTAGAGTCAGTTTTTGTTAGAACAATTTTATCAAAAAACTAACTGGCCAAAAGTGGACAAAATCTTAAATCGCTGTGGGAGGACCCTTAATGTCAATCGGTGTAACTTTTCAAAGTGGAATCTTTTAGAGGACACTTAAAGGAGTACTTTGTAGTACTACGTTTTATTGGAATCAGTTTTTGGTAGAACAATTCCATCAAAAAACTATCTGACCAGAACTGGCCAAAATGTTAATCGCTGTAGGTGGACCCTTAATGTCAATCGGTGTTACTTTTGAAAATGGAATATTAAAGCGGACACTTATAGGAGTACTTTGTAGTACCACGTTTAATTGGAATCAGTTTTTGGTAGACCAATTCCATCAAAAAACTATCTGACCAGAACTGGCCAAAATCTTAATCAAAATACATGTAAAAATTTTGCTGTCTGCTGCTGTATTGTGAAGAAACACAAGTCGTAGAAAGTGTTGCCATGTTAGCGTAAAACGGACTAAAAACCGCTGTGTTTTCTCCTAAAATCGCTTAGTTTTTCCCCATTTTTAGGGCCTAATTTTGTAAAACGCAACGCGCCTTTTTATCTCGCGTTGGACAATTTTCTATTTTGTAAAACGAGAGCACTGAACAGCTGTTTTTTTCGCGTTGACTTACGTGTTTGTAGAACAAATTGTATGGAAAATGGAATTTTGTAAAACGCAAGAGAGTGTTTTTTCATCACTTGAAGTGTCAAAATGATCACTTGAAATTTTGGGGCGTTGATGTAACAAATATGCTTTTAAATAGCAAAAAATAAATAAATAATGTTGGAATATGTAAATATACAACAAAAAAGTAATAAATGTGTAAAAAAAACTTCTCCGGCAGAAGAAAAACATCGAAAATATCAAAGCGTCTCGTTGTGATTTTATTGCTTTTTTCAACTAATTTAGAGAATAATCACAATTGGAGCGGGAAGCGGAAAAACGCAATTGTCCTCATAAAAATAGAATTGAATCTAGTTTGGCGGAAAAACGCGGCGGAATTTTGTTGTCATATAAAACGCGTGTGAACAGTTGCGGAAAAACGCTTCCCGCTCCAATTGTGTTTATTCTCTATGTTACTTTTTTTGTTCTCTTTTTTCTCAAATATTCTCTTTGATAAGGTGTTGCCACAGACTAATACAGACTCGACATAAGTGACAGGTGTCAAAAAAGTATTCTTTAACCATATGGTTAATATTTTCAAATAATTCTACGAATTAGGTTAGAAAGAGAAAACTGATATAACGCGCCATAAGAAAAATGGATGCCAGATCGGTTTTTGTGGTTTCATTCACTCCTAAGTCGTAGAAAATGTTGCCATGTTAGCGTAAAACGGACTAAAAACCGCTGTGTTTTCTCCTAAAATCGCTAAGTTTTTCCCCATTTTTTCTTATAAAACTCTACTGTCGAGTCTGTATTTAGTCTGTGGTGTTGCCTTATCATATATATGTGTTTCCCCACGATAATGGGTGTGTATCCCCTACAAAATTGGTGGCTAATTTGATTAATTTTAGAATGTCTGGCAACACTGATTCAAATATAATTGACATTTCAAGTGATGACGTAAAAATTGAACGCAATAACGTAGTGATTTACAAAATTGCACTTTTTGAGCCTCGCGTTCACGTTAACGTTGGTGATGCGTTCAACGCGAGTGATTTACAAAATTAGGCCCTTATACCCTCCAACCATAGTATGGGGGTATACTCACTTTGTCATTCCGTGTGTAACACATCGAAATATCGGTCGGGGACCCTACAAAGTATATATAATATTGATCCATGATACAATCTAATACCACAGACTAATACAGACTCGACAAATATGACAGGTGTCAAAAAAGTATTTTTTAACCATATGGTTAATATTTTCAAATTATTCTACGAATTAGGTTAGAAAGAGAAAACTGATAAAACGCGCCATAAGAAAAATGGATGCCAGATCCATTTTTGTTGTTTCACTCACTCCTAAGTCGTAGAAAGTGTTGACATGTTAGCGTAAAACGGACTAAAAACCGCTGTGGTTTCTCCTAAAATCGCTTAGTTTTTCCCCATTTTTTCTTATAAAACTCTACTGTCGAGTCTGTATATAGTCTGTGCTAATACTGTATACAGACTTGCGTCACAGACTAAATACAGACTCGACAGTAGAGTTTAATAAGAAAAAATGGGGAAAAACTAAGCGATTTTAGGAGAAAACACAGCGGTTTTTAGTCCGTTTTACGCTAACATGGCAACACTTTCTACGATTTAGGAGTGAGTGAAACAACAAAAACCGATCTGGCATCCATTTTTCTTATGGCGCGTTATATCAGTTTTCTCTTTCTAACCTAATTCGTAGAATAATTTGAAAATATTAACCATATGGTTCAGAACTACTTTTTTGACACCTGTCACTTATGTCGAGTCTGTATTAGTCTGTGCTTGCGTGATTTTAAAATCACTATGTGATTTTCCTTTGAACAAAATCACGTACACCCAAAAAAATAACTAGTGTTAAACAGTCTAATGTGACTTAGGTAAATTTTTTTTATATTGAGTTCAAGAAATTGCTCAAGTTTTGACTAAATTGTATGTGACATTTATTTTGTAAAATAGCATTGTATACAATATCAAATTTAACCTACACAAACTTGAATCTTTTACCTAAGTTTTTTTTTTATAAATATAAATAAATTTAATTCAATAAAGTCGACAAATTAATGCCACATTGTAAGCAACATATTGACAACACATTGTCTTTAATTTTTTATAAAAAACATGAGGAAGTAATTTTTTTCATTAATTAAAAAGGTAAGCAAAACGAATGTGTTTATATATTTGCTAAACGTATATTAACCAAAATATTAACTTTCAGTTGCAGACGGTGGTGGTTTATCAGAGCATTTGCGGCATCCGCCACACACTTTAAATCGGAACTTTTAGACAGTTTACATTTTAAGGAACGGGATACAAAACAAATTTAAGAGAACCCAATCATGCCTCAAGTGTTTCAGCAGAGGTAAAAGTTTAATATATAAAAAACAATTAAAAAACCCTAGACCTTGGTCTCACAATCTGGTACATTCTACAGAAAAATTGTCTCAGAATTAAAAAATTGTTCTAAAGAAAAATGGTCTTAGAATCTGAGATTTTTTCTATAGAAAAATTGTCTCAGAACCTGAGCCTTTTTTGTAGAAAAATTTTTACAGAATTTAAAATTTGTTCTGTAGAAAAATTGTCTGAGAATCTGAGATTTTTTCTATAAATTTTTTTTTCAGAATTTGAAACTTTTATAGAAAAATTGTCTCAAAATGCAAGACTTTTTCTATTGAAAAAATGTCTCAGAATTCGAGAATTTTTCTATAGAAAAAATTTCACAAAATTATAGAATTTTTGAACAAGTGTCAAAGAATCTGACAATTTTTCTATCGAAAAAATATCTTAGGATTTGAAACTTTTTTCTATAGAAAAAAAACGTCTCAGAAACTTAAAAATTTTCTATAGAAAAAATGGACGGAGTCTGAACATTTTTCTATAAAAAATTTTCACAAAACATTTCAAAATTTCTCAAAAACAATTGTTCTATAGAAAATTTCTCAGACAATTCTATAGAAAATTTCTCAGACAATTTTCTATAGAAAGTTTCCCAAAAACAATTGTTCTATAGAAAATTTCTCAGACAATTTTTCTCTAGAAAATTTACTCAAGGAAAATTTGTCTATAGAAAATTTCACAAAGACACTTTTTCTATAGAAAATTTGTCAAAGTCAATTCTTCTATAGAAAATAACTCTAAGGACAAGTTTTCTATAAAAAAAAATTCTGAAAGACAATTTTTCTTTAGAAAATTTTTTGAAAGACAATTTTTCTATAGAAATTTTCAAGCAATTTTTCCATAGAAAATATCACTAAAAGCAATTTTTTTATAAAAAATTTCTCAAAGACAATTTTTCTATAAAAAATTTCTCCTACAATTTTTCTATAGAAAATATCTACAAAGACAGCTTTCTAAAGAAAAATTGTTTTTGCAAAATTTTTTAAAGAGTAATTTTCTATAGAAAAATTGTCTTTGAAAAAGTTTCTATAGAAATATTGTCTTTCAAAAATGTTCTATACAAGAATTGCCTTTCAGAAATTTTCTATAAAAAAATTGTATTTGAAAAATTTTCTAAAGAAAAATTGTCTTTCAGAAAGTTTTTATAGAAAAATTGTCTTCAAGAAATTTTCTATTGAAGAATAATCTTTAAGAAATTTTCAGTAAAAAAATTGTCTTTGGGAAAGTTTCTATAGAAAAATTGTATTTCAAAAATTTTCTATAGAAGTATTGCCTTTCAGAAAATTTCTATAGAAAAATTGTCTTTCAGAAATTTTCTAAAGAAGAATTGTATTTCTATAGAAAAATTGACTTTCAGAAATTTTCTGTAGAAACATTTTCTGTCAGACATTTTCTATAGAAGAATTGTCTTTCAAAATTTTTCTATAGAAGAATTGTCTTTGAGAAATTTTCTATAGAAAAATATTCTCTCAGAAAAACTGTCTTTGAGAAATTTTCTACAGAATAATTGTCTTTGAGAATTTTTCTATGGAAAATTGTCTTTCAAAAATTTTCTATAGAAAAATTTCTCTCAGAAATTTTCTATAGAAAAATTGTCTTTGAGAAATTTTCTATAGAATAATTGTCTTTGAGAACTTTTCTATGGAAAATTGTCTTTCAAAAATTTTCTATAAAAAAAAATTTCTCTCAAAAATTTTCTAAAGAAAAATTGTCTTTGAGAAATTTTCTATTGAATAATTGTCTTTCAAAATTTTTCTATAGGAAAATTCTATAGAAAAAAAAATAATTAACTTAGAGAATTTTTCTATGGAAAGTTGTCTTCCAGAACTTTTCTATAGAAAAATTGAAAGATTTTCTTTCAAAAATTTTCTTTAGAAAACCTGTCTTTCAAAAATTTTATATAGAAAAATTGTGTTCGAGAAAGTTTCCATAGAAAGATTGTCTTTAAAAAAGTTCCTGTAGAAAAATTCTCTTTGAGACCTATTCTATAGGAAAATTGTTTTTGAGAAATTTTCTATAGAAAACCTGTCTTTCAGAAATTTTTTATAGAAAAATTATCTGTTAGAAATTTTCTATAAAAAATCTCTCTTTTAGAAATTTTCTACAGAAAAATTGTCTTTGAGAAATTTTATATAGAAAATTTTTCTTCCAAAAATTTTCTATAGAAAAATTGTCTTTCAGAAATTTTCTATAGAAGAATTATCTTTGAAAAAGATTCTGTAGAAAAATTGTCTTTGAAAAATATTCTATAGAAAAATTGTCTTTGAGAAATTTTCTATAAAAAAATTGCTTTTCAGAAATTTTCAATGGAAAAATTATATTTGTTAAATTTTCTATAGAAAAATTATCTTTAAAAAATTTTCTATTAAAGAATTGTCTTTGAGAAATTTTCTATTAAAGAATTATCTTTGAGAAATTTTCTATAGAAAAATTGTATTTGATAAATTTTCTAAAAAAAAATTTGATATAAAAAAAATTATCTTTCAGAAATTTTCTATAGAAAAATATTCTTCCAGAAATTTTCTATCGAAAAATTATCTTTTAGAAATTTTCTATAGAAGTATTGTCGTTTAGAAAGTTTCTATAGAAAAATTGTCTTTCAGAAATTTTCTATAGAAGAATTGTCTTTGAGAAAATTTCTATAAAAAAATTGTCTCTAAGAAATTTTCTATAGAAAAATTGTCTTTCAGAAATTTTCTGTAGAAAAATTGTCTCTCAGAAATTTTCTATAAAAAAATTGTCTTTGAGAAATTTTCTATAGAAAAATTGTCTTTGAGACAGTTTCTATTAAAGAATTGTCTTTGAGAAACTTTCTATAGAAAAATTGTCTTTGAGAAAATTTCTATAAAAAAATTGTCTTTAAGAAATTTTCTATAGAAGAATTGTCTTTCAGAAATTTTCTGTAGAAAAATTGTCTTTGAGACAGTTTCTATAGAAGAATTGTCTTTGAGAAATTTTCTATAGAAAAATTGCCTGTTAGAAATTTTCTATAGAAAACCTGTCTTTTAGAAATTTTTTATAGAAAGATTGTCTATTAGAAATTTTCTATAGAAAATCTCTCTTTTAGAAATTTTATATAGAAAAATTGCCTTTGAGAAAGTTTCTATAGAAAATTGTTCTTCCTGAAATTTACGATTATGTTGAAGGCAAGTCTTTAAATCAAAAGTATATATTTTAAGCTTATTAATATTTATATTTTATTATAAAAATGTCCTTTTTATTAAAAAAATTATTAAAAATAAATCTAATTAAAATTTATAATATTGAGCATTTTGTATGGAAGGGGATATATATAAAATTATTAAATCAACCTAAAAAAATACGTCATTTAACCAATCAAACTGTACCATTTATTTAAATATATTGGCTAAATAAACAAAACTAAATTTGAAATAATGCTTAGTTGCATTTTGTAAGTTTACCTAAGTTGTTTCGGCTAACAAGCAAAGAAACTTTTCAAGTTGGATTCCTGCGAAAAAACTTAGGTAAATTGTACCCTAAAATTTTATAATTCCACAATTGTTTTTTTTTTTGGGTGTAGTGATTTACAAAATCAACTCTAAATTGTACTAGCATAAAGAAAAATCACAAAATCATCTCAATTTACCATGGTAAGTTCTTGTAGTGTGAACGTGGCCTAAGACATTCTAGCGATGTCCGTCCGTCCGTCCGTCTGTAGAAATAACGATGCAGTCTAAACCAAAAGAGCTAGACCCTTGAAATTGGGCAAGAATATCTCTTATGTTACTGGTAAGGTTAAGTTCGAAGATAGGCCAAATCGGACCAGGGGGAAAAAAGTTCCCCCTTGAAGAACTAAAATAACCCCTGAAAAATACATTATTTTTACGAGTTTTTTACGGGTGTCCCCCACCCACTCCGCCGACCCCCCCCCCCCTCCCCAACAAAAAAAAAATGACGCCCCTGGGATTTTTTTTTTTAATTTTAAACGTGTTGGAGGGTATAAAAGATTCGGCACAGCCGAATTTAACACTCTTACTTGTTTCTTATAAAACTCTACTACAGACTAATACAGACTCGACATAAGTGACAGGTGTCAAAAAAGTATTCTTTAACCATATGGTTAATATTTTCAAATTATTCTACGAATTAGGTTAGAAAGAGAAAACTGATATAATGCGCCATAAGAAAAATGGATGCCAGATCGGTATTTGTTGTTTCACTCACTCCTAAGTCGTAGAAAGTGTTGCCATGTTAGCGTAAAACGGACTAAAAACCGCTGTGTTTTCTCCTAAAATCGCTTAGTTTTTCCCCATTTTTTCTTATAAAACCCTACTGTCGAGTCTGTATTTTTATTCTGTGACTCTACTGCATAGAAAAAAATAGAAGTGTAACAGAGTCGTATTTCGCTTGAATAAGTATTAGTGACAGCACATTATGTAACTTTTGACGTTTAATAAAAACAATGAAACATAAAGGAGAACAACAACAAAGCAAAAAACAAAAGAGAAAAAAAAAGTTTTTAAACTATCAATAGTGCGTATTTTCTTTAAAAAAACGTTGAATAAAGCAAAATAAATAATAAATTGAATTAAATGAAAGACGAATTCCATTTTTTATAAACAAAGAATCTAATTTGATATTAAATACATGTGTGATGAGGAAGAACAAGCATTTTGCCACCATATTGAAAAATACATCAAATACAACACTGCGTACCTTCTAATCTTTTCTCTGCTCTACTGTCGAGTCTGTACACGCAAAAAAAATCTGTGTCGGAATGAGAAAAAATCTGGCATAATTTTACCAAAAATATGCTAAAACTACTACCGACGAATTAGTTTTCACAATTTAGCCAAAACGCTTATGTAAAAAAATTTTGAAGAAAATTATTATGCTATTTAAGCAAAAACTTGGTAAAATATACCAAAAGAAATATGGTGAAACTTACCAAAATGATTTGAAAAGGTGACTAAAAATAATGCTACAAATTACCACATTTATGTTAAAATACATTTTTTATTACATTTTTGTAAAGATTTGTATATTTGTTGAATTTACAACTTTCACACAATAAATTTATATTAATATAATAAATGTTTTTAGGATTTAATTTACCACCGACCACCTGACCCTTTTTGTACAATTTTCTCCAGTGACTGCTGCCTACACTCAACCAAAAATCATTGTATTCCCAAAGAAAATCGTTGTAAATTCAACAGAAATCATTGTTGATTTTGACCCTACAAATATTTATGTTGATTTCAATAAAAATTGTTGTCAGTTTTTGTAAAAGTTGATCAACTCGTTTTTTTGTAAATCAACTCGTATTTTTTGTAAACTCAACTCATATTTTTGTTGGTATAAGAAATTTTATTAATAAAAAAAGCTTGTTGTTATTTGTAAAAATTCTTTTATTAAGTTTAAATCACAATATTTTTAGAATTATCACCGGCTTTTTAAGCTGCAAGATTTAAACACGAGATTTTCACACACACTTCGTTTACTTATGTTATGCACTCGTAAGCCATTCTCCAGTTTTGTAATGACACCAAATCAAAAACCTTAAAAAAAACAAAAAAATTATAATATAGTATGAATACATAAAGTAATCAATGTATTTTATTACTTACCAAATATTTAAAGATCAGAATCTGATCATCAGATCCTATTTTTATTTATTTTTATAATATTAAATATTTTTTTAAGAAACAAACACATAAAATAATTTTATAAGAGACAAACAAAATTTCACATTGCTACCAACTTGATAATACAAAAATGAACGAACAGGGTTGTTTTTTCTTTTTTTGGTTTTATCTATTGAATTCTGTACAAGCGTTGTAAAAAGTTGATTCAACTTTACTGATTATTCAACGATATCAACATTAATTTTTGTTGAATACGGCAATATTCTGTAAAACTTGATCTACAATGGGTTTACTAATTTTTCTACTAAGATATTTCTATGAGTGTACGCTTTTTCATGAAGTGAAGGATTCACAAATTTATTTAAAAGCACCCTGTAAAAATAGAAAATTATTACAAAAACATTAATTTTTAATTTAAAAAACTAGTAAACCCCATTGGTCTCTTGGTTAGGAGGAACACTTACCTTGTAATTCCATTTGTAACTCATCATAACAGGTCTGAGGGCCAATTCTGTTCCTGTGATAAATTTATCACTGAAAAAATAATGTCACTTTGCCTATTAGTTTTCAATAAAGTAAAATGACATATTTTTTCATTCATACGTTTTTCACAGAACCAGAATCGACCACCTGGACTCAATTGGCTTTGCTATATAAATCAGTTTTTATGTTTTAATTTTATAACTAAAGGAAGGACTGGTGCCCACGCTCTTTATTGTGGTAAAGGATTCGCAATAGCTTAAAAAATTTATTTAGCAGTACCCTGTGAAAAAAGAAAATTATTAGCAAACACTAATTTTTAACTAAAAATCTATTAAACCTTATTGGTGTCTTCGGAATGGGGGTACACTAAGAAAAAAAAATGTTAAAATCAAACAGAAACAACTTTAAATTAAATATAAAACAGTGACGAAATAGAACAGTTTGTTTTTATTTAATTTAAATATGTTTCTAGTTGTTTTTAACATGACACGATTAGTAGACAACATTTTAAAATTAAGATGTAACAATATTGTTTTAAAATTGGCCATGCTTAATTTAAATATGCAACAAATTTTAATTTAAAGTTGACCAATATTATTTTTTTTCTTTTGCAGCTTTTTAATTACCTATAAACCATGAAATTTAAAATAAAACAATACATATTTGTGTTTTAGTTTTTTTTTTATTATTTTCAATTATTTTTACAATATTTTTAATAACACAGCAAAAAAAATTAACACTACTTTAATTGTACATCTAAGGGTAGAATTACATCCAAGGCTTTGGCTTTAAATATTGCTTGTTGGTTTTGGTTTTCGCTATACATAAAAAAATCAAAGCCAAAGCCTTGGATGTACTTCTTCCCTAATTGTAGCACTACATCTAATTACAACAAATGTAATTAAATATCAAAAATAAAAATAAACACATTTAGTTTAATAGTTATATACCATATATGAAAAACTAAAGTTAGAAGTCTTCATTTTCTGCCAATCACATAGATACATCCTCTCCTCGTTTTCTCTGTCTTTATTTTTTTTCACTTGGTTTATTATTTTTCAGTTTTATTTTTTTTTTTTGTTGTTAATAATTTTCTTTTTCACTTTAGTTTTTTAATTTTTAATTTTACTTTAGTTCATTTAATTAATTTCACTTAAAAATCGTCACATTTAGAAATGTGAAAAAATTGACGTCTTTTATTTAATGAAACAATATTTTAACATTGTATCTACTTAAAATAAAATTGCCCAACTTTACTATTTGACATTTAAAAAAACTTTGCATGTCAAAAAACAAAATTGTTCAACTTTAAAATAACCACGAAAAATATTGTTTTTAATACAAATATTTGAATAAGATTTTTTCAAATTTTTAACGACTTTTAATGACAGCATATTAAATTTAAAGTGATCAATTTTAATTCAAAATTGTATGCAAATTTAAAACAAACATATATTGTTAAAATCAATCAAAAACAATATTAAAATTCAAATTTTTCCAAAAATATGTAGCATACTTAAAATAAACATGAACATATTTGATATAAATATGTTTTTTTCCCTCAGTGTATACTCACTTTATCATTCCATTCGTAATTCATCGAAACATACGTCTGGGACTCCATTGGTTTTGCTAAATGAATGGTGTTTTAAGTTATGACAGCAAAATTAACTTTAGCATTTTTTTATCTTACATTTATTTATCTTTTAAAAAACTAATTATTTATTTATTTTTATACACTCATAGAAATATCTTAGTAGAAAAATTAGTAAACCCATTGTAGATCAAGTTTTACAGAATATTGCCGTATTCAACAAAAATTAATGTTAATATCGTTGAATAATCAGTAAAATTGAATCAACTATTTACAACGCTTATACAGAATTCAATAGATAAAACCAAAGAAAAGAAAAAACAACCCTGTTCGTTCATTTTTGTATTATCAAGTTGGTAGCAATGTTTGAAATTTGTTTGTCTCTTATAAAATTATTTTATGTGTTTGTTTCTTATAAAAATATTTAATATTATAAAAATAAATAAAAATAGGATCTGATGATCAGATTCTGATCTGTAAATATTTGGTAAGTAATAAAATACATTGATTACTTTATGTTTTCATACTATATTATACATTTTTTTGTTTTTTTTAAGGTTTTTGATTTGGTGTCATTAGAAGACTGGAGAATGGCTTACGAGTGCATAACATAAATAAACGAAGAGTGTGTGAAAATCTTGTGTTAAAATATTGCAGCTTTAAAAGCCGGTGATAATTCTAAAAAATATTGTGATTTATACTTAATAATAAAAGAATATTTACAAATAACAACAAGCTTTTTTTATTAATAAAATTTCTTAAGCTGCCCATTCACTTGCAATATTATTGTTCAACTTTTCAAATTGTACAATAATATCGCTTGTGTGTATGTAATATTTACGGTTGTGCAATATATTGGAGAATATCAAAACACTTTTGATATTTATTGTACAAACAAGAATACTGCAATATATTTTATCAGTGTGTTGTCTATATTGTACAACTTTTATTATGTTATGTTTATGTTTATATCTTGTACAATATATTGGGTTTAAGTATTGAGCAATTTTATTTGCTGTGTAGGGTAAAACGACAATAATATTGTAAAATATTTTTTTTTTAAGTTGAGCAATTTTATTGCAAGTGAATGGGCAGCTTTATATCAACAAAAATATGAGTTGAGTTTACAAAAAATACGAGTTGATTTACAAACAAGTAAAAAAGTTAAATTCGGCCTTGCCGAATGTAGTGATACCCTCCACAATTTCAAAAAGATTATTGCAAAAAACTTTATTTAAAAGGAAATTACATTTGAAAAAAAAAAATTTTGAAAAAAAAATTTCCGCGAAAAAAAATTTTGGTAAAAAAAATCCGCGATTTTTTTATTTTTTTTGTGTTCGTACTTGTTTAAATACCATTTGGTGTTCAATTATGTTCACATATGCCAACCAGAAGCCGAATTAAAGCATTTTGTATTTTTAGGTTATGTTGAATGTGCTGAAATTTTTGAGGTGTGCTTACATTTTCGTTCATAACTTTTGAACCGCTGAACCGATATCGCTCAAATGCAATACCAAACTTCTCGGGAGAACTTCCAATAAATATGTTAAGTTTCAGTCATCTCTGTGCAATATTTTGTCCGCGACAGCATTTTCCACAGACAGACAGACAGACAGACAGACAGACAGACAGACAGACAGACGGACAGACGGACAGACGGACATCGCTAGAATGTCTTAAAATCGATCGGGCATCATGAATATATATACTTTATGGGGTCCCAGATCGATATTTCGATGAGTTACAAACAGAATGACAAACTTATATATACCCTCTATCACTAGAGTGGAGGGTATAAAAAACGAGTTGATCAACTTTTACAAAAACTGACAACAATTTATATTGAAATCAACATAAATATTTGTAGGGTCAAAATCAACAATGATTTCTGTTGAATTTACAACGATTTTCTTTGGGAATACAATGATTTTTGGTTGAGTGTACCCTCCAACTCATAGAAAAGATTAGAAGGTACGCAGTGTTGTATTTGATGTATTTTCCAATATGGTGGCAAAATGCTTGTTCTTCCTCATCTCACACGTATTTAATATCAAATTAGATTATTTGTTTATAAAAATTGAAATAATATGGTGTTTCTGTTAAACGGACGAAACAATACACGAACGAACGCTACCCGTACGAATTCGTAATGATATCAGTTTCCATAACATTTTCGTTTAATTACGTTATTTTTTTTCGTTAGTTACGTTTGTCTTGACCATTTGTCAAATTACAGTATTGCCACAAAGTTTTTTTTTAGTTTTTGTTTATTCTTTTCATACAAAAATTATCTAAACTAAACGAAGTGCCAACATCAACACATCAGCTAAAGAAAACAGCTGATCAAATTTCGTGTTTATAAAAAAAAAACACAATTATAATCAAATCAGATTTTTTTTATTTATTATAGCTAAAAAGTTAACACAATTTTAATAAAAAACAAATGAAAACAATAATTTGTATGATGACCCGTGGCTTTTAAATTGTTAATATAAATTGGTCAAATCCGTCTTTTTTTCACTGATTTGTTTTAATATACATTTTTTTCAAAGCATTTAGTTATAAAACATTCACATTTTTTAATTTTATAAATTAATATTACTTATTTTTGTTATAAATTCACATTTTTCACTTATTTTGTTAAATATTACACAAAAAACTCCTTAACGAATGGTATTTTTCATTCGTGTGGTTTCGGCGTTTTTGACATTTCAATTCGTGTTGTAGAAACGGAAAAATATGAAGAAAAATTACAACTTTTACGTTTTCGTTCGACTAAAATGACATCCGCAATACAGAACCTCAAATTGATTTTTTTATGTCATTTGGACGAACGAAAATGAAAATTCGTAATAGAGAAACTGGACATAAGTCTTTCATTTAATTAAATTTATTATTTATTTTGCTTCATTCAACGTTTTTTTAAAGATAATACGCACTATTGATAGTTTAAAATCTTTATTTTCTCTTTTGTTGTTTGCTTTGTTGTTGTTCTCCTTTATGTTGCATTGTTTTTATTAAACGTCAAAAGTTACATAATGTGCTGTCACTAATACTTATTCAAGCGAAATACGACTCTGTTTCATTTCTATTTTTTTCTATGCTCCAACCACAGACTAAATACAGACTCGACAGTAGAGTTTTGTAAGAAAAAATGGGGAAAAACTAAGCGATTTTAGGAGAAAACACAGCGGTTTTTAGTCCGTTTTACGCTAACATGGCAACACTTTCTACGACGTAGGAGTGAGTGAAACAACAAAAACCGATCTGGCATCCATTTTTCTAATGGCGCGTTATATTAGCTTTCTCTTTCTAACCTAATTCGTAGAATAATTTGAAAATATTAACCATATGGTTAAAGAATACTTTTTTGACACCTGTCACTTATGTCGAGTCTGTATTAGTCTGTGCTCCAACTACAGTATGGGCACCATAGAAAAAAATAGAAATGAAACAGAGTCGTATTTCGCTTGAATAAGTATTAGTGACAGCACATTATGTAACTTTTGACGTTTAATAAAAACAATGCAGCATAAAGGAGAACAACAACAAAACAAACAACAAAAGAGAAAAAAAAAGTTTTTTGACCATCAATAGTGCGTATTATCTTTTAAAAAAACGTTGAATAAAGCAAAATAAATAATAAATTTAATTAAATGAAAGACAAATTCAATTTTTTATAAACAAAGAATCTAATTTGATATTAAATACGTGTGAGATGAGGAAGAACAAGCATTTTGCCACCATATTGGAAAATACATCAAATACAACACTGCGTACCTTCTAATCTTTTCTATGATGGGCACAGACTAATACAGACTCGACATAAGTGACAGGTGTCAAACAAGTAGTTCTGAACCATATGGTTAATATTTTCAAAATATTCTACGAATTAGGTTAGAAGGAGAAAACTGATATAACGCGCCATAAGAAAAATAGATGCCAGATCGGTTGTTGTTGTTTCGCTCACTCCTAAGTCGTAGAAAGTGTTGCCATGTTAGCGTAAGACGGACTAAAAACCGCTCTGTTTTATCCAAAAATCGCTTAGTTTTTCCCCATTTTTTTAAATAAAACTCTACTGTTGAGTCTGTTTATAGTCTGTGGTATGGGCACAGACTAATACAGACTCGACATAAGTGACAGGTGTCAAAAAAGTAGTTCTGAACCATATGGTTAATATTTTAAAATTATTCTACGAATTAGGTTAGAAAGAGAAAACTGATATAACGCTCCATAAGAAAAATTGATGCCAGATCGGTTTTTGTTGTTTCACTCACTCCTAAGTCGTAGAAAGTGTTGCCATGTTAGCGTAAAAAGGACTAAAAACCGCTCTGTTTATCCTAAAATCGCTTAGTTTTCCCCCATTTTTTCTTAATAAACTCTACTGTCGAGTCTGTATATAGTCTGTGGAATGGGCACAGACTAAATACAGACTCGACAGTAGAGTTTTATAAGAAAAAATGGGGAAAAACTAAGCGATTTTAGGAGAAAACACAGCGGTTTTTAGTCCGTTTTACGCTAACATGGCAACACTTTCTACGACTTAGGAGTGAGTGAAACAACAAAAACCGATCTGGCATCCATTTTTCTTATGACGCGTTATATCAGTTTTCTCTTTCTAACCTAATTCGTAGAATAATTTGAAAATATTAACCATATGGTTAAAGAATACTTTTTTGACACCTGTCACTTATGTCGAGTCTGTATTAGTCTGTGGTATGGGCACAGCAGTGACGGTCCGTGAAGTTGTCACTAGGTGTTCTCTAATTTTTAAAAATAGCAAATTTAAGTATAAAATTCATGTTTTCCTGGACCTAACGCGTTCCCGAGATAGATAAAGATACGATGTTATTAGTTTTGTATATTTTTGAATAATATGCAGGCCAAATTCTATTTTTTTGTCATTTTGTTACCTCACCACATCGACAGTTAACAAAAAGCATCATTTCGCAAATAAATGGAACACAAAAACGAATTTTGGCTGCGTGTTAATAAAAAATAATAAAACTGAACTTTGTCTATCACGGGAACGTGTTACACCCAGAAAAACATATATTATATACATAATTTTGGTATTTTAAATAAGTAGAGAACACCAGTGACAACTTCACGGACCGTCACTGGGGCACAGACTATAAACAGCCATAGAAAAATTTTCAAAGACAATTATTTTATAGAAAATTTCTCAAAGACAATTTTTCTATAGAAAATTTCTGAGAGAAATTTTTTTTATAGAAAATTTTTGAAAGACAATTTTTCATAGAAAACACAATTTTTCTGAGAGAATATTTTTCTATAAAAAATTTCTCAAAGACAATTCTTCTATAGAAAAATTCTGATAGACAATTCTTCTATAGAAAATTTCTGACAGAAAATTTTTCTATAGAAAATTTCTGAAAGTCAATTTTTCTATAGAAATACAATTCTTTTTTAGAAAAATTTCTGAAAAAAGATTTTTCTATAGAAATTTTCTGAAAGACAATTTTTCTACAGAAAATTTCTTAAAGATAATTCTTCTATAGAAAATTTCTGGAAGACAATTTTTCTATAAAAACTTTTTCAAAGACAATTTTTCTATAACAAATTTTTCAAATACATTTTTTTTATAGAAAATTTCTGAAAGGCAATTCTTGTATAGAAAATTTTTGAAAGACAATTTATATAAAGAACATTTTTCTATAGAAACTTCCTCAAAGACAGTTTTTCTATAGAAAATTATTCTTTAAAAAATTTTGCAAAAACAATTTTTCTTTTGAAAATTGTCTTTATAGATATTTACTATAGAAAAATTGTATGAGAAATTTTTTTATAGAAAAATTTTCTTTCAGAAATTTTTTATAAAAAAATTGCTTTTAGAGATATTTTCTATGAAAAAATTGCTTGAAAAACTTTCTATACAAAAATTGTCCTTAAAAAAATTTTTCTAGAAAAATTGTCTTTCAGAAATTTACTATAGAAAAACCATCTTTCAAAAATTTTCTATAGAAAAATTGACTATGAGAATTTTTTTATAGAAAACTTGTCTTTAGATTTATTTTCTATAGAAAAATTGACTTTGACAAATTTTCTATAGAAAAAGTGTCTTTGTGAAATTTTCTTTAGGCAAATTTTCTTTGAAAATTTTTTTATGGGAAATTTTCCAGAGAAAAATTGTCTGAGAAATTTTCTATAGAACAATTGTTTTTGGGAAACTTTCTATGGAAAATTGTCTGAGAAATTTTCTATAGAACATTGTTTTTGAGAAATTTTAAAATGTTTTGAGAAAGTTTTTTATAGAAAAATGTTCAGACTCGGTCTATTTTTTCTATAGAAAATTTTTAAGTTTCTAAGATGTTTTTTTCTATAGAAAAAATTTCAAATCCTAAGATATTTTTTCGATAGAAAAATTGTCAGATACTTTGACATTTGTTCCATAGATAAATTCTGTAATTCTGAGACATTTTTTCTATAAAAAATTCTCTAATTCTGAGACATTTTTTCTATAGAAAAAGTCTTGCATTTTGAGACAATTTTTCTATAAAAAAGTTTCAAATTCTGAAACAATTTTTTTATAGAAAAAATCTAAGATTCTCAGACAATTTTTCTACAGAACAAATTTTAGATTCTGTAACAATTTTTCTACAGAAAAAGTCTCAGGTTCTGAGACAATTTTTCTATAGAAAAAATCCCAGATTCTAAGGCAATTTTTCTTTTGAACAATTTTCAAATTCTGAGACAATTTTTCTATAGAAAGTAACAGATTGTGAGACTATTGTTCTAATTTTTTTTTTACAAAAACTATTAATAAACCACAATTGGTATCTTTTTGAGTCGTTAGATTTTGTGTGGTGGGTGTAGATGCTGAATTACCACTAACCACAGTACAGACTAGTATGCAAACACTGGTGCTAATTGCGTACTTTCCAATATGGTGGTATGGTTTTTAGTACAGAATGATCATCGCTGCCTAGTATATGTGTGCCTGTACGTGTGAGCTTTTGTGCATGTATTTATGATGTTTGTTTACGTTTTGTATGAAACGTCAAAAGTTACACCGTGTGCTGTCACTAATACTTACACCCATCAGATGAAACTCTGTGATACTACTACTCATGTACTGTGCCACTAACCCAACGATACAGTCACAGACTAATACAGACTCGACAAATATGACAGGTGTCAAAAAAAGTATTTTTTAACCATATGGTTAATGTTTTCAAATTATTCTACGAATTAGATTAGAAAGAGAAAACTGATATAACGCGCCATAAGAAAAATCGATGCCAGATCGGTTTTTGTTGTTTCACTCACTCCTAAGTCGTAGAAAGTGTTGCCATGTACGGAATGACAAACTTATATATACCGTCTATCACTAAGTGGAGGGTATAAAAAAGTATTCGTATTATGTTTATAATGTTGATGGCCCTGGCACAGACTAAATACAGACTCGACAGTAGAGTTTTACAAGAAAAAATGGAGAAAAACTAAGCGATTTTAGGAGAAAACACAGCGGTTTTTAGTCCGTTTTACGCTAACATGGCAACACTTTCTACGACTTAGGAGTGAGTAAAACAACAAAAACCGACCTGGCATCCATTTTTCTTATGGCGCGTTATATCAGTTTTCTCTTTCTAACCTAATTCGTAGAATAATTTGAAAATATTAACCATATGGTTAAAAAATACTTTTTTGACACCTGTCATATTTGTCGAGTCTGTATTAGTCTGTGGCCCTGGACTTGTAAATCGCGCTCTCTTAAGTTGTGGATCCAAATCGTCGTCCGAATCGTCCGAATCTGACTCTGGTTCAGAACTTATGGTATCCACAGGCACGTTGCTTCCAGACTGCGGCTACCTAAGCGCTACATAAACGGTGTTAAGAATTATTCCCAGGAAGTTTATATGTTGTAGAAATTTGTTTATTGAGATCTTCGGTAAATTTTTGTAGTTGATTGTTTCCTTGAATTTTGAACGGTTTGCTACCTATGGACCTGAACAGGAGAAAAAAGGTAAAAAAAAATTAAATTAAAAAATTTTCGGACCTGAACAGGAGAAAAAAGGTAAAAAAATGAAATTAAAAAATTTTCGGCAAATTTTTCACTTTTGCGCGCTACCTAAACAGTGTTAAGAATCATCTCTAGGAAGTTTATATGTTCTAGAAATTTGTTAATTGAGATCTTAGGCAAATTTTTGTAGTTGATTGTTTCCTTGAATTTTGAACAGTTTGCTACCTATGGACCTGAACACGGGAAAAAAGGTAAAAAAAAAATAGATTTTTTAAAGTTTTTTGCGATTTTGATCTGGAAGGTGAAGTTTTTTTGATTTTATATGTTCGCAATTTTTGTTCTTTATGACAAGAGCTACAACTTTTCCTCAGAGAGTAAATTCTGAACGGTTTGCAAGATATGAGCCCGAGAAAATGATCACTTTTTTGCGAAAATGATACCGAGGCCCCAAATCTTTGGCGGCCCATAAAAAAAAGTGCATGACTTTGGGAAAAATTGGGAGACACGGGTCTTTTTTTTTTTAGTCTTTTATCACGTAGTGGTGTCCGTATATGATTATTTTGCCATGACTTAAAAAATTACACACAGTGTTATTTACACGCAAAAAAAAAATCTGTGTATGATTGAGCAATCCTACTTGGTAAAACTTTTTTCATACCAAAAAAAAAAATTTACCAAATTTTTGCTAATATTATGCTTGTCGATGTTAAAGTAACATAATTCTTTTTTTATGTAAAATAACCAAGTAGCTTGCACAATAACGCAAATTACCTGCACAAAAATTTATCGAAAGAAAACAACAAAAAAACAAATACAGACCGCCATTTTCATTTTTTTTGTGTGCGTTGTTTGTTTATTTTTTGTGTTATAAAAACGTAAAAAGGAAATTGATAAATAAAATAAAAATAAATTAATAAATAAAAATAAATAATTAGTTTTCTAAAAGATAAATAAATGTAAGATAAAAGAATGTTAAAGTTAATTTTGCTTTCATCACTTAAAACACCATTCATTAAGAAAAACCAATGGAGTCCCAGACGTATGTTTCGATGAATAACAAATGGAATGATAAAGTGAGTATACCCGCATTCCGAAGACACCAATAAGGTTTAATAGATTTTAGTTAAAAATTAGTGTTTGGTAATAATTTTCTATTTTTACAGGGTACTGCTAAATAAAT
Organism: Pegoplata infirma; assembly: GCA_963921195.1. Classification (NCBI taxonomy): domain Eukaryota; kingdom Metazoa; phylum Arthropoda; class Insecta; order Diptera; family Anthomyiidae; genus Pegoplata; species Pegoplata infirma. The sequence goes on from OY992541.1 coordinate 5,608,304, forward strand.
TTTTGAAGCTATGGCGAATCCTTCACTACAATAAAGAGCGTGGACACCAATCCTGCCTTTAGGTATAAAATTAAAACCTAAAAACCCAAAGCCAAGGGAGTCCATACCTGTTTTGAGTTACAAATGGAATGACGAAGTAAGTGTTCCTCCTTACCAAGAGACCAATGGGGTTTACCAATTTTTTAAATTAAAAATTTATGTTTTGTAATAATTTTCTATTTTTACAGGATGCTTTTAAATAAATTCGTGAAGCTATAGCGGATCCTTTACTTCAAGAAGAAGCGTAGGCAGCAGTCACTCGAGAAAATTGTACAAAAAGGGTCAGTTGGTCGGTGGTAAATTAAATCCTACACAACATTTATTACATTAATATGGATTTATTCTGTGAAAATTTTAAATTCAACAAATATACAAATTTTTAAAAATTTTGGAATATTTCACCATATCTCTTTTGGTATATTTTACCAAGTTTTTACTTAAATAGCATTAGCATTTTCTTCAAAATTTTTTACATAAGTGTTTTGGCTAAATTACGAAAACTACTTCGTCGGTTGTAGTTTTAGCATATTTTTGGTAAAATTATGCCAGATTTTTGCTCACTCCGACACAAGTTTTTTTTTGCGTGTACTTTTGTTGTTGTAACTTCACCAAATGTCTTTACGTCAATTGAATTAAAAAAGAACAGCACCATCTGCTATTTAGACCACATCACTTCACATTCTGCCACAAATTGAAAACCTGAAAAAAAAAAATAAATGTAAAAAAAAAACAATTGCATAATTTCAATAAAGTCTCACTCGTATGATAATCATTTTCACCCAAAAATGGATCTGCACATGTGGAATATGCTTCAAGAACGTCAAATCAGTGTCCGGATCTGCTTTGGTGCCCACCATTGAACCAACACTGCGAACCGGAGACCAAGTTCTAGAATTTTTCAATTGTTTTTTTTATATATCAAACTTTTACCTCGGCTGGAAAACTTGATGATTGGGTATTCCTAAATTTGTTTTAGGTTTTTTATGGCGTTCCTTAAAATTTGATGTGTCTACATTAGGCGGCGATTCCAAGTAATATCTTAGAAGTTCCAATTTAAAGTGTGGCGGATGCCGCAAATGTTCTGATAAACCACCACCACAGACTAATACAGACTCGACATATATGACAGGTGTCAAAAAAGTATTTTTTAACCATATGGTCAATGTTTTCAAATTATTCTACGAATTAGGTTAGAAAGAGAAAGCTTATATAACGCGCCATAAGAAAAATGGATGCCAGATCGGTTTTTGTTGTTTCACTCACTCCTAAGTCGTAGAAAGTGTTGCCATGTTAGCGTAAAACGGACTAAAAACCGCTGTGTTTTCTCCTAAAATCGCTTAGTTATCCCCATTTTTTCTTATAAAACTCTTCTGTCGAGTCTGTATTTAGTCTGTGCCACCACCACAGACTAATACAGACTCGACATAAGTGACAGGTGTCAAAAAAGTATTCTTTAACCATATGGTTAATATTTTCAAATTATTCTACGAATTGGGTTAGAAAGAGAAAACTGATATAACGCGCTATAAGAAAATGGATGCCAGATCGGTTTTTGTTGTTTCACTCACTCCTAAGTCGTAGAAAGTGTTGCCATGTTAGCGTAAAACGGACTAAAAACCGCTGTGTTTTCTCCTAAAATCGCTTAGTTTTTCCTCATTTTTTCTTATAAAACCCTACCACAGACTAATACAGACTCGACATAAGTGACAGGTGTCAAAAAAGTATTCTTAAACCATATGGTTAATATTTTCAAATTATTCTACGAATTTGGTTAGAAAGAGAAAACTGATATAACGCGCCATAAGAAAAATGGATGCCAGACCGGTTTTTGTTGTTTCACTCACTCCTAAGTCGTAGAAAGTGTTGCCATGATAGCGTAAAACGGACTAAAAACCGCTGTGTTTTCTCCTAAAATCGCTTAGTTTTTCCCCATTTTTCCTTATAAAACTCTACTGTCGAGTCTGTATTTAGTCTGTGACCCTACACGCAAAAAAAAACTTGTGTCGGAGTGAGCAAAAATCTGGCATAATTTTACCAAAAATATGCTAAAACTACAACCGACGAAGTAGTTTTCGTAATTTAGCCAAAACACTTATGTAAAAAATTTTGAAGAAATTGCTAATGCTATTTAAGCAAAAACTTGGTAAAATATACCAAAAGAAATATGGTGAAATATACCAAAATTATTTGAAAAGCTGACTAAAAATAATGATAAAAATTACCACATTTATGCTAAAATAAATTTTCAATAAATTTTTGTAAAAATTTGTGTATTTGTTGAATTTAAAATTTTCACAGAATAAATCCATATTAATATAATAAATGTTGTGTAGGATTTAATTTACCACCGACCAACTGACCCTTTTTGTACAATTTTCTCGAGTGACTGCTGCCTACGCTTCTTCTTGAAGTAAAGGATCCGCTATAGCTTCACGAATTTATTTAAAAGCATCCTGTAAAAATAGAAAATTATTACAAAACATAAATTTTTAATTTAAAAAATTGGTTAACCCCATTGGTCTCTTGGTAAGGAGGAACACTTACTTTGTCATTCCATTTGTAACTCATCAAAACAGGTATGGACTCCCTTGGCTTTGGGTTTTTATGCTTTAATTTTATAACTAAAGGCAGGATTGGTGTCCACGCTCTTTATTGTAGTGAAGGATTCTCCATAGCTTCAAAAATTTATTTAGCAGTACCCTGTAAAAATATAAAACTATTACCAAACACTAATTTTTAACTAAAAATCTATTAAACCTTATTGGTGTCTTCGGAATGCGGGTATACTCACTTTATCATTCCATTTGTTATTCATCGAAACATACGTCTGGGACTCCATTGGTTTTTCCTATTGAATAATGTTTTAAGTGATGAAAGCAAAATTAACTTTAACATTCTTTTATCTTACATTTATTTATCTTTTAGAAAACTAATTATTTATTTTTATTTATGTATTAATTTATTTTTATTTTATATATCAATTTCCTTTTTACGTTTTTATAACACAAAAAATAAACGAACAACGCACTCACACAAAAATACAAAATGAAAATGGCCGTCTGTATTTGTTTTGTTTTTTTGTTGTTTTCTTTCGATAAATTTTTGTGCAGGTAATTTGCGTTATTGAGCAAACTACTTGGTTATTTTACATAAGAAATGAATTATGTTACTTTAACATCGACAAGCATAATATTAGCAAAAATTTGTTAAAAATTTTTTTTTGGTATGAAAAAAGTTTTACCAAGTAGAATTGCTCAATCTTACACAGATTTTTTTTTGCGTGTACTCTCGAGCACAGTACATGAGTAGTAGTTTCACAGAGTTGCATTTGATGTGTGTAAGTATTAGTGACAGCACACGGTATAACCACAGACTAATACAGACTCGACATAAGTGACAGGTGTCAAAAAAGTATTTCTGAACCATATGGTTAATATTTTCAAATTATTCTACGAATTAGGTTAGAAAGAGAAAACTAATATAACTCACCATAAGAAAAATAGATGCCAGATCGGTTTTTGTTGTTTCGCTCACTCCTAAGTCGTAGAAAGTGTTGCCATGTTAGCGTAAAACGGACTTAAAACCGCTCTGTTTTCTCCTAAAATCGCTTGGTTTCCCCCCATTTTTTCTCATAAAACTCTACTGTCGAGTCTGTTTATAGTCTGTGGTATAACTTTTGACGTTTCATACAAAATGCAAACAAACAACATAAATACATACACAAAAGCTCACACGTGCAGGCACACATACACTAGGCAGCGATGATAATTCTGTACTAAAAACCATGCCACCATATTGGAAAGTACGAAATTAGCACCATTGTTTGCATACTAGTCTGTACTGTGCTGTCGAATCTGTATTTAGTCTGTGCCACCACCACAGACTAATACAGACTCGACATAAGTGACAGGTGTCAAAAAAGTATTCTTTAACCATATGTTTAATATTTTCAAATTATTCTACGAATTAGGTTAGAAAGAGAAAACTGATATAACGCGCCATAAGAAAAATGGATGCCAGATCGGTTTTTGTTGTTTCACTCACTCCTAAGTCGTAGAAAGTGTTGCCATGTTAGCGTAAAACGGACTAAAAACCGCTGTGTTTTCTCCTAAAATCGCTTAGTTTTTCCCCAGTTTTTCTTATTAAAACTCTACTGTCGAGTCTGTATTTAGTCTGTGCCACCACCGTCTGCAACTGAAAGTTAATATTTTGGTTAATATACACTCAACCAAAAATCATTGTATTCCCAAAGAAAATCGTTGTAAATTCAACAGAAATCATTGTTGATTTTGACCCTACAAATATTTATGTTGATTTCAGTAAAAATTGTTGTCAGTTTTTGTAAAAGTTGATCAACTCGTTTTTTTGTTAACCAACTCGTATTTTATGTAAATTCAACTCATATTTTTGTTAATATAAGAAATTATATTATTAAAAAAAAGCTTGTTGTTATTTGTAAATATTCTTTTATTAAATATAAATCACAATATTTTTTATTTCCGGCTTTTTAAGTTGCAATATTTGAAGATTTTCACAAAAGTTTTCACACACACTTCGTTTATTCATGTTATGCACTCATAAGCCATTCTCCAGTTTTCTGATGATACCAAAACAAAATCCTAAAAAAAAACAAAAAACGTTTTAATATAGTATGAATACATAAAGTAATCAATGTATTTTAATACTTACCAAATATTTACAGATCAGATCCTATTTTTAATTATTTTTCTAAAATGTAATAATTTTATAAGAAACAAACACATTAAATAATTTTATAAAAGACAAACACATTGCTACCAACTCACTCGTTCACTCGTTTTTATAAAAAAAAAACGAACGAACAGGGTTGTTTTTTCGTTTTTCTTTTATCTATTGAATTCTGTAGACGCCATTGTAACAATTGAACCACCTATAATGATTATTCAACGATATCAACATTATTTTTTGTTGAATACGGCATTATTCTGTAAAACTTGATCTACAATGGGTTTACTAATTTTTCTACTAAGATATTTCTATGAGTGTAGCGGTTTTCACCCTTGATAGAAAACTTTTGAGGAAATTTCCTACAAGAAAACTTTCTACCGATTTTTTTTACTAAAGAGTGAACAACTATTTAAAAAAGCTTTCTCACACAAACATTTTCTATAACCTCAAAATATTTTATATAATTAAAACCACGAAATAATATTAAACAACGCAATTTTTAGTAAAAATATAATTAATCATTTAAGTTTCATTTTAAATTTCGTATAAAAAGTCTAAAAATATCACAAAATAATTAAAATCCTCTCTAATCAGATGTTTTGTTGGTCTAGGAACTTTTATTTTTTTCTTTACTTCAACTTACTCAAGCATCAAGTCGAAGAAATTTTCTATGTACACTCAACCAAAAATCATTGTATTCCCAAAGAAAATCGTTGTAAATTCAACAGAAATCATTGTTGATTTTGACCCTACAATTATTTATGTTGATTTCAATAAAAATTGTTGTCAGTTTTTGTAAAAGTTGATCAACTCGTTTTTTTGTAAATTAACTCGTATTTTTTGTAAACTCAACTCATATTTTTGTTGATATAAGAAATTTTATTAATAAAAAAAGCTTGTTGTTGTTTTGTTAATATTCTTTTATTAAAGGTACCTACAGATGACGCAATATTATGTACAATATTCAATTATATTGAAGGTGTGTGGGTAATATTAAAGATTGTACAATGGTCAATCCTACCCACACACCATCAATATAATTGAATATTGTACATAATATTGCGTCGTCTGTAGGTACCTTAAGTAAAAATCACAATATTTTTTAGAATTATCACCGGCTTTTTAAGCTGCAATATTTAAACGCGAGATTTTCACACACACTTCGTTTATTTAGCCATTCTCGTAAGCCATTCTCCAGTTTTCTAATGACACCAAATCAAAAACCTTAAAAAAAAACAAAAAAAATTATAATATAGTATGAATACATAAAGTAACTAATGTATTTTATTACTTACCAAATATTTACAGATCAGAATCTGATCATCAGATCCTATTTTTATTTATATTTATAATATTAAATATTTTTATAAGAAACAAACACATAAAATAATTTTATAAGAGATAAACAAATTTCACATTGCAATGCATTGCTACCAACTTGATAATACAAAAATGAACGAACAGGGTTGTTTTTCTTTTTTGGTTTTATCTATTGAATTCTGTATAAGCGTTGTAAATAGTTGATTCAACTTTACTGATTATTCAACGATATCAACATTAATTTTTGTTGAATACGGCAATATTCTGTAAAACTTGATCTACAATGGGTTTACTAATTTTTCTACTAAGATATTTCTATGAGTGTACAACGAACGAATGCGACCTCTATGATAACACGGAGGATGAAGCCAATAACACGGTGGTGGAAAGGATGGTGGAAAAAAAGCAAGATGTTGCGGTTCCTACAAATAAACCTCCATCACTGTAAGGCAGCCTCAGCTGCACTATTGCTGCGCCTGACGACAGGAGCAGTTGACTTGGTTTTTATCCAAGAGCCCTGGGTGCGGGGTGGCAGGGTTTGCGGATTGAAGACCCCTGGGTTTAAGTTGATGGTTGGCAAAGGTGAGGGCTCATCAAGAGCCTGCATCTTGGCGAAAAATGGCTTAAATATATTCTTTTTATCAACTTTTAGTGATATGGATGTTACAGCGGCTAGCTTAGAGCTTCATGGGAAATCTATTTGGCTCGCCTCTGCGTATTTTCCTAATCCGAGGCCAATACCCCCGGAGAAGGTTGGCGGTCTGATTCGGGAGTCTGAATCTAGGGGACACCAGTTACTAGTGTGCTGTGATGCTAATGCACATCATTCGATATGGGGAAGTACAGACACAAATGATAGAGGCGAATCACTTTTGGAGTTTTTGTTAAGCACTAACCTGTATATTTGTAACAAAGGTAGTAAACCAACTTTCGTTACAAGTACGCGGCAAGAGGTTCTTGGCGTAACACTTGTATCAGATACATTGTCTGATAGAATTGATGACTGGAGAGTTTTGGAAGAGCATTCTTTCTCAGATCATCGCTACATTGAGTTTTTACTTAGGGAGCGTGCCCCGGTTGAGACAGTCTCTAGAAATCTGAGAAGAACAAACTAGGTGAAATATAGGGAGACTTTTTCTTTGCTTTTGGATGAAGTACCCCTATCTGAACCGCATAGTTTAGCGGAAATTGACTGTCTGGTTGACCATATAACAAATGTTTGTAATAGGTGCCTGGATGCGTCTTGCCCTTCTGCAAAGCCTAGAGGGGAAAAAAGCCACCTTGGTGGTCAAATGAGTTGCAGACGAGCAGAGATTCCTGCAGAAAGCTCTTTAATAAGGCTAAATTTTCAAGAGGGGACGAGGACTTGTCTGCATACAGGCTGCAACTTAAGAGTTATAAAAAGATGATCAGAAATGCAAAATGTGCACACAAAAAAAGACGTGTGTAAAAATATCCAATCGAACTTGGTAACTTTTTTTTATATGGAGTTTAATGAATACACACGCGGCTTGTTAAAATTTATCTAGATAATGTGTAAATTACATAATGCAAACCATAGGTAAAAATCTATAGCTTTTTAGAACAACACATGGTCTTTTACATTTTATGCAATATGCCTTTCATTTTTTGTCTATTGTAAAGCAGCACTATATTACCAATAAACTTAGGAATTTTTCACAAAAACAATGTGAAAAGATTCAAAATATGTGAAGACGCCATTAATTATAAAATGGTAGAAATACAAATATAAACATACACACAAAAACGAACGATGTTCAGAAACATAAAAAAATAATGTAAAAAAATATATAAAATGTACTAAAAGAGAAATAATTAAAATAAAAATAGCATAAATATTGTTAAAAAATGTTTGTCAGCCGAAACAAATTTCTTATAAGCCTAAAAATGTTGATTGGACGCCATTTACAACATGAGTTTTTTTGGGACAAGAAGGAAGCCATGAACAATTCAATGAATATTTAGTAAGTTGTAATTTTATATAAAAAAATAATTATAATATATTAATTTTTTTTTTATAATTTAAAAATAATATGTAATATATTTTATAATTTCAATAAATATAATTAATTAAAAATATAAAGGCGTCTTTAATTTTATGGAAAATCCAAAAAAAATCATAGTTAATTTTAAGCACTTTTCTAGCAAAAAATAATCATTTATTAATGGTAATTTCAATTTAATAATAAGGGTAATTTATTTATATTTTGTGCTCAATTTTCCTTTTCTGTAAATGGCAATATTACCTAAGGGTTTTTGCATATATATTCCTTGTTTTTGTTCATAAACGTTTTCCTAAGGGAGATGAGTAGTTTATGCTTTTAACTTGGATAGTGGTCTGGTACACACTTTCCTTAGGTATTTTATACCCTAATTTTGTTTAAATTCACCCTTTTTATTTTTTGCGTGTGATTCTTGGAAAAACTTCTGTGGAAACATAGAAGACGTTTCTGAGGCATCCAGGCTGCGCAAGGTTCTGGCTTCTTCTCCTTGCACCCTAGGATACCTGAAAGATCCTAATGGGGTGTGGTCTTCCTCCAGTGGAGAGTCGCTGGATCTCCTTTTAAACACGCATTTTCCGGGCAATTCCATGACGCCGTTTCAAGCTTTGGAACGTTGTGACGCCCAAGCATCTGAAATTGCTTCGGAAATAATAAATATGCCAACATTAATCTGGGCGATAAAAAGCTTCAGGCCCTATAAATCCCCGGGACCTGATGGTATAATCCCGGCTGAGTTGCAGCAAGTGTTGGACTATATAGCCCCGTTGCTGTATAATCTATACACAGCATGCATCAACTGGTCGTATATTCCTTTAAAATGGAGGGATACCAGAGTCGTATTTATCCCGAAGGCTGGGAAAAGTTCCCACACAGCTCCGAAGGATTTCAGACCAATTAGTCTGTCTTCTTTTTTGTTAAAGACAATGGAACGAATGATAGACTCATATTTGCGTAGATTGATTGACCCGAGGTTGCTTTCGACAAAGCAACATGCATACAGCAAGGGACGATCAACGGAAACAGCTCTTCATGAGCTCGTTGGTACCATCGAGAGATCGCTTTCGGTAAAGGAGTACACTATGGTGGCCTTTCTTGATATTGAGGGGGCTTTTAATAATGTCATCCCAGAATCGATAATATTGGCATTGTCTGGTCTGGGAGTAAAGCGTGAAATCGTTTTAATGGTGGAAAACCTACTTGCCAATAGACGTATAACGTCTGAATTGGGAGCGTCCGTCATATCTCGATTTGTCAATAGGGGCACACCACAAGGAGGTGTTCTTTCGCCGCTTCTTTGGAACCTGGCACTGAATTCAATGCTACTATCTCTAGAAGCACGTGGTTGTCATGTTGTCGCATATGCTGACGATGTCGCGATAGCGGTAAAGGGGAAGCATCTGCCAACATTGCGGGACATTCTTCAGGGTTCTCTGAAAGATCTGTCTAAATGGGCAAGAGACTGTGGTCTAGGAGTTAATCCTAGTAAAACAGAGCTTGTTTTGTTTACAAGGAAAAATAAGATTCCTGCTTTTGATCCTATTTCTCTGGACGGTACTGAAATCACCTTCTCAGATGGAGCCAAGTATCTTGGAGTATTTCTAGATAGGAAGCTGAATTTCAGGCGTAATATTGAGGAACGGGTGAGAAAAGCAACGATTGCTTTGTATTCCTGTAAAAGGGCCATTGGAAAACGATGGGGTTTTAGCCCTCAAGTCGTTCATTGGATCTATACAGCAGTGGTGCGTCCAATTTTGCTGTATGGAATCATTGTCTGGTGGCCTGCTTTAGAAACAAAAGCGAACTTTGTCTTTATCACGAAGGTACAGAGAATGGCGTCAATGTGCATCACTGGTGCTCTTCGTACTACACCTACGGCTGCATTAGAAATCCTCCTTCACCTGATACCCTTGGACATATTGGGTAGGCAGTATGCGGCTGCGTCGGCAATTCGACTTAATAGCACGCTGCAATGGAGGAGCAGTGATTGTGGCCATAGCGCGATCTTGAAAAAATAACAATACCACAAAATGTGGACTGTGCTCCCTCTTTGAGCCTCTTTGAGCGCCACTTTACCAATATGATACCATCCAGGGAGTCTTGGATGGGGGATACTCCGGGTAGTGGAGCTACCGTAAATTTTTACACAGATGGATCGAGGCTGCACGAACAAGTGGGCTTTGGAGTCTATTCGGAAGAGCTTGGGTTGAGCCTGGCTCGTAGATAACCAGATCATTGCAGTGTTTACCAGGCAGAGATACTGGCAATAAAAGAAGTGGCTGACTGGTTGAGCTGCAATGTCTTGTCTACAACCGCAGTCAACATCTATACTGACAGTCAAGCCGCGGTCAAGTCCCTGGATTCAATGTTTCTGAAAACAAGATCTGCCCTTAACTGCCGCACGTCTTTAAATGAGATGGCCAAGCAGTTTAACATACGACTCATATGGGTCCCAGGGCACAGAGACATTCCAGGGAATTGCAAAGCCGATGAGCTTGCAAGACTAGGAACTACCTTACAGGTTCCAACAGAATTGGAATGTGTTGGTATGCCTCTAGAAACTTGCAAGCAAAACCTACACCGAACCAAATACGGCAGTAATATTTACGAAAAAGCATGTTAATTTGACGAAAGGACAATCATTATACAGCTAACAAAACAGGGGTGTTGATTTGAATAAAATTTCGTTAATTTATATTTGAGATAAATTTGACGAAATTTTGTCAAATTAACTGAATTATTTTCGTCAATTTGAATAAAATAGTTTATTCAATTTGAATAAATATCATCAATTTAACAAAATAGTTTTAGTCGATTCTACGATATTTTATCAATTTTAAGGTGCATACAGACGACGCAATATTATGTACAATATTCAATTATATTGATGGTGTGTGGGTAAGATTGACCATTGTACAATCGTCAATATTACCCACACACCTTCAATATAATTGAATATTGTACATAATATTGCGTCGTATGTAGGTACCTTTACTAAATTTTTCTACCCTTTCAAAAAAATAAAATATCCATAAATATTATTTTTGTTATTATTTTAATTTTTTTATTGAATAAATATATTAATATTTAAAGAACTTAAAAAATGTTAGCTATAATAAACAAAAAAAAAATACAAAATAATTAATAATTGAACTAATTTAAATATAAACTTACACACAGGGGACAACGAATGACTTTTTACAGCAAATGACGAACGAAATGTACATATTTCCAAATTCCAGACGGAAACTTATTTATCTTTGAACCCTTGTCAATATAATATGTATGTAGAATACCTAAAAACATTAATAAAAATTAGTTGTTTGTAAATTTAATTTTTATATAATCATTACTTACATGAAGCTTCTGAAAATTTGAAGACGTTTTCACATGAAATTTTTCAGCATTTGAAGACGCATTGTACCATGCCAAAAAAATGGCATAAAAACTAATAGCTTTAGGCAATTGGATAAAATTTCATTAAAAAATAAATTAATTTTCACAAAATATACACTTTTTTCATGACGCTGCACATTGAAAAAATAACGGCGTCCAAACTAAAAATATTAGTCAATTTGACGAAATTTTGTCAATTTTACTTCTTCATAGGATGTAAACTTGACGAAATTTCGTTGATTTGAATAAAATTTGTTGAATCTTAAAAAAAAAATTGACAAAATTTTGTTAAAGATCTACGAAAATTTTTTGTTGATTTTACCTACGAGATTTGGTTCGGTGTACGGCTTTGTTCTGCGACGGAGACTAATCAAAGATGGGCAAATGGATGGACGTGTGAGACAACACGACTGATTTGGCCTTCTCTTAATCAGGGGCGCACAAGTGAGCTGATATCGCTTCCAAGAAGAGAGATTTCGACGGTGGTTTCTATAATTACCGGACACTGTCTTATACACTCATAGAAATATCTTAGTAGAAAAATTAGTAAACCCATTGTAGATCAAGTTTTACAGAATATTGCCGTATTCAACAAAAATTAATGTTGATATCGTTGAATAATCAGTAAAGTTGAATCAACTCTTTACATCGCTTATACAGAATTCAATAGATAAAACCAAAAAAGAAAAAACAACCCTGCTCGTTCACTTTTGTATTATCAAGTTGGTAGCAATGCATTGCAATGTGAAATTTGTTTGTCTCTTATAAAATTATTTTATGTGTTTGTTTCTTATAAAAATATTTAATATTATAAAAATAAATTAAAATAGGATCTGATGATCAGATTCTGATCTGTAAATATTTGGTAAGTAATAAAATACATTGGTTACTTTATGTATTCATACTATATTATATTTTTGTTTGTTTTTTTTAAGGCTTTTGATTTGGTGTCATTAAAAAACTGGAGAATGGCTTACGAGTGCAAAACATAAATAAAAGAAGTGTGTGAAAATCTTGTGTTGAAATATTGCAGCTTAAAAAGCCGGTGATAATTCTAAAAAATATTGTGATTTTTACTTAATAAAAGAATATTAACAAATAACAACAAGCTTTTTTTATTAATAATATTTCTTATATCAACAAAAATATGAGTTGAGTTTACAAAAAATACGAGTTGATTTACAAAAAAACGAGTTGATCAACTTTTACAAAAACTGACAACAATTTTTATTGAAATCAACATAAATATTTGTAGGGTCAAAATCAACAATGATTTCTGTTGAATTTACAATGATTTTCTTTGGGAATACAATGATTTTTGGTTGAGTGTAGGGAAGCACGCAGAGCGGTTAAATGTGCCGTCGAATGACTTTTGCCGAAGTTGCATGGATGAAGAGGAGTTGGAAACTATCGAACACTTTATTTGCCATTGCCCGGCACTTTCTGGTCAGAGACTTGCTTCACTGGGATCTAGGGAGCTGTACGATCTTTCTGATTTGTTGGATGTCAAAATTCAACATCTAAGGAGTTTTATAAGAAGCTCAAAATGGTTTAACGACATGGACTAGTAGGGAAACCTATTACGGTCCCGTGGTATCACAATGGACCTCAGAGTCTACGTGTGTTGACGTAAAACCTCAGCAGCCACTTACAACCTAACCTAACCTAATTGGGAGACACGGGTCTTTTTTTTTAGTCTTTTATCACGCAGTGGTGTCCGTATATGGTTATTTTGCTATGACTTAAAAAATTACACACAATGTTATTTACTTTTGTTGTTGTAACTTCGCCAAATGTCTTTACGTCAATTGAATTAAAAAAGAACAGCACCATCTGCTATGTAGACCACATAACTTCGCATTCTGCCACAAATTGAGAACCTAAAAAAAAAATGTAAAAAAAAAACAATTGCATAATTTCAATACAGTCTCACTCGTATGATAATCATTTAAACCCAAAAATGGATCTGCACATGTGGAATATGCTTCAAGAACGTCAAATCAGTGTCCGGATCTGGATCTGGTGCCCACCATTGAACCAACACTGCGAACCGGAGACCAATTTCTAGGATTTTTCAATTGTTTTTTATACCCTCCACTTAGTGATAGAGGGTATATATAAGTTTGTCATTCCGTTTGTAACTCATCGAAATATCGGTCTGGGACCCCATAAAGTATATATATTCATGATGCCCGATCGATTTTAAGACATTCTAGCGATGTCCGTCTGTCCGTCTGTCCGTCTGTCCGTCTGTCCGTCTGTCCGTCTGTCTGTCTGTTGAAAATGCTCTCGCGGACAAAATATTGCACAGAGATGACTGAAACTTAACATATATATTGGAAGTTCTCCCGAGAAGTTTGGTATTGCATTTGAGCGATATCGGTTCAGCGGTTCAAAAGTTAGTACATTCAACATAACCTAAAAATACAAAATGCTTTAATTCGGCTTCTGGTTGACATATGTGAACATAATTGGACGCCAAATGGTATTTAAACAAGAACGAACATATTTTTTGACAAAAAAAAAAATTCGCGGATTTTTTTTTTACCAAAATTTTTTTTCGCGGAAATTTTTTTCAATTTTTTTTTTTTTTTCAAAAGTAATTTCCATTTAAATAAAGTTGTTTGCAATAATCTTTTTGAAATTGTGGAGGGTATCATTACATTCGGCAAGGCCGAATTTAACTTTTTTACTTGTTTATATATCAAAATTTTACCTCGGCTGGAAAACTTGATGATTGGGTTTTCTTAAATTTGTTTCAGGTTTTTTATGGCGTTCTTTAAAATTTGATGTGTCTACATTAGGCGGCGATTCCAAGTAATATCTTAGAAGTTTCAATTTAAAGTGTGGCGGATGCCGCAAATGTTCTGATAAACCACCACCGTCTGCAACTGAAAGTTTATATTTTGGTTAATATACGTTTAGCAAATATATAAACACATTAGCGGTTCTCACCCTTGATAGAAAACAAGAAAAGAATCGGAAAATCGAAGAAAACTAGAAAATGTTTGACAGATACAACAACAAAATACATGGCTGCTCGTTTTTCTCATTTTCTTGGTTTCTTCTTTTCTACATAGAAAATTTCTTCGACTTGATGCTTGAGTAAGTTGAAGTATAGAAAAAAATAAAAGTTTCTAGACCAACAAAACAGCTGATTAGAGAGGCATTTAATTATTTTACGATATTTTCAGACTTTTTATACGAAATTTAAAATGAAACTTAAATGATTAATTATATTTTTACTAAAAATCGCGTTGTTTATTTTAATTTCGTGGTTTTAATTATGTAAAATAATTTGAGGTTATAGAAAATGTTAGTGTGAGAAAACTTGTTTAAATAGTTGTTCACTCTTTAGTGGAAAAAATCGGTAGAAAATTTTCTTGTAGGAAATTTCCTCAAATGTTTTCTATCAAGGGTGAAAACCGCTATTCTTCTTGCTTACCTTTTTAATTAATAAAATAAATTACTTCCTCATATTTTTTGTAAAAAATTAAAGACAATGTGTTGTTTACAGTGTGGCATTAATATGTCGACATTATCGAATTAAATTTATTTATATTTCTAAAAACAAACTTACACGCAAAAAATAACAAGGCTGAATTTAAACAAAATTAGGGTATAAAATACCTAAGGAAAGTGTGTACCAGACCACTACCCAAGTTAAAAGCACAGACTAATACAGACTCGACATAAGTGACAGGTGTCAAAAAAGTAGTTCTGAACCATATGGTTAATATTTTCAAATTATTCTACGAATTAGGTTAGAAAGAGAAAACTGATATAAAGGTGCATACAGACGACGCAATATTATGTACAATATTCAATTATATTGATGGTGTGTGGGTAAGATTGACCATTGTACAATCGTCAATATTACCCACACACCTTCAATATAATTGAATATTGTACATAATATTGCGTCGTATGTAGGTACCTTAACGCGCCATAAGAAAAATGGATGCCAGATCGGTTTTTGTTGTTTCACTCACTCCTAAAGGTACCTACAGACGACGCAATATTATTATATAAAAACAAGGAATATATATTATATTGATGGTGTGTGGGTAATATTGACGATTGTACAATGGTCAATCTTACCCACACACGATCAATATAATTGAATATTGTACATAATATTGCGTCGTCTGTAGGTACCTTAAGTCGTAGAAAGTGTTGCCATGTTAGCGTAAAACGGACTAAAAACCGCTGTGTTTTCTCCTAAAATCGCTTAGTTTCCCCCCATTTTTTCTTATAAACTCTACTGTCGAGTCTGTATTTAGTCTGTGTTAAAAGCATAAAATACTCAATTCCCGTAGGTAAAAGTTTATGAAAAAAAACAAGGAATATATGTGCAAAAAACCTTAGGTAATATTGCCGTTTAAGGAAACGAAAAATTGAGCAAAAAATACAAATAAATTACCCAAGTTATTTAATTCAAATAACCATTTATAAATGATTATTTATGACAAGAAAAGTGCTTCATACTACCTAGGTTTTTTGGTTTCCCCATAAATAGAAAGACGCCTTTATATTTAAATAAATTTTTTTATTTAAACTATTAAATATTGTATATATTATTTTTAAAATATAAAATTAAAAACATTTAATATAGTGCGTTTCATAATTATAAGGTCACTTCAGTTTTTGAATTTTTGCTTTAACTAATGAACCGATCCCTTTGGTGTCTTTGGATGATTAATTCATATTTCCATAAGCTATAATTTGGTGTGCATTGGAAAGTTGTTGTTGTAGTTTGTTGTTGTATTTTTTGTAATAATTAGTTCTGCAGTGTTTCATAAATATAAGGTCACTTTGAGAAAAATGTACGAAAACCATTTAAAATGACAAACATGGCCTGTAGACCGATATGAATGTTACTTCTGGGAATATATAGATTCATATAACTTGAAATAGCGATATCGAGTGTAGCGAAAAATAGTGGCTTTTAGCGATAATAAGCGAAAAAGTGAATTTTAAAACTAATTCTCAAAAATTTTACAAAAATAATGTATAGGCCCAAATTTTTTTTTAATATTTATAATAATTACGAGAAAATAAAACAAAATCGACTGAAAAAAGTTGTCTCTTGGCGATAAATATCGCCTACTACCAGATTTGTGAGCACTTTCGCTTCGTTCCTCATGGACATTATATCCACATTTTTTTGGTTGATTTGAATCAGCCAAGAAAGGCGAGTTATTTTAGATTGTTTACATCAGTTGTTATCTAAAACTACTTAATTAGTTAGGTTAAAGCTGCGAAAAGTCCATCGGTTTGTCGTTATATTCACAGAAATTATCGTACGGGCGTACAACAATTTTTAAGCAGTTATTACTCCTTCAGATCTTTCTATAAACCTTAATTCTGTACGTATTTGCCCAAAATTTGTTAATTTTTATCTAAAAAGATAAATTCAAGTGCTGTTCGGCCTTGTGTACACGCGTATATTAAATTCAATATGGGTCATGATTGCTTCCAGCTTGGAGAAATATCGCTTTGGTCAATTTATGCCCAGGCTTCGAATAAAACTGTAATGGCTCAATTTTTTCTTTTATTTCGGAGAAAACTAAATATAAAACTTCTCATTTTATGGCTTTTCTCGATGCACAGAGGGCCAAACAGATCGATTTCCGGCCAAAAGTCCATATTTGTAAATTCTCAAAAAAATGTTTACCAGTTTGTTGGGCATATATAGAAGCAGGTTTTCTGAACTTATCTTTATGATCCAATTACACCCTTTCCTTTAACAGGTCTTCAAAGTTACAAAAGTTGGTAAAAATTTTTTAAAAGTTGAGATACTTTTTTAATTTTTTTTCCAAACTTCTATTGCTAATGTTTAACTTTTTGTTTGCGTGGTTCAACCTTATATATAAGCCTTTGTAACGAAAATAACATGGACAAATATAACTCATTCGCCTGGCAGCAATTCGCGTTTTTTGTGAAAAAAGTTATAATTTTTTAGATATTTACCTTGCGCCGAAAAAATCCTCAGCGATCCTCAGTTCGATACAATCGGTCTATATTTTTTTTGATATAGAATGGGTCCATATCTTTCGAAAAAAGTTGCCCAAACTTGCTCGAAATAATAAATGGCGAAATTACAGCTACACCGAACCAAATATGGCAGTAATATTGACGAAAAAGCATGTTGATTTGACGAAAGAACAATCATTATACAGCTAACAAAACCGAGGTGTTGAATTGAATAAAATTCGTTGATTTTTTTATTTGACATTAGTTTGACGAAATTTCGTCAAATTAACAGAATTATTTTCGTTAATTTGAATAAAATATTTTATTCAATTTGAATAAATATCATCAATTTAACAAAATGATTTTCGTTACACCGAACCAAAAATGGCAGTAATATTAACGAAAAAGCATGTTGATTTGACGAAAGAACAATCATTATACAGCTAACAAAAACGGGGTGTTGATTTGAATAAAATTTTTCGTCAATTTATATTTGACATTAGTTTGATGAAATTTCGTCAAATTAACAGAATTATTTTCGTTAATTTGAATAAAATTGTTTATTCAATTTGAATAAATTTCTTCAAATTAACATACCCAGATATTCATATTAACAGAATTGTTTTCGTCAATTCAACGATTTTTTATCAATTTTTGACTTTTTATTAACCTAGCAAAAATTATTTTTTGTATGTATTCACAAATAATTTTATATATTTGCAGTTTGTTATGTATAGCTGTTAATATTTATAAAAAAATTATACGAATTATACAAATAAATTAGTAAAAAATAGCGTTAAGGGACAAATTTGTGATATTAATTAAATTATATCACGCAAATTAATATATTTGTATCTGATGCCATTGTCCATCCCACTATAAAAACGTATTTCATTTGTATAGATTAAATACAATTCTTATAAACATTTACATACTATAAATACAACATAAAATGCAATTATATTAAATTATTTATGAATACATATTAAAGAACATCATTATTAAAAAAAAACAAAAATATCAATTAAATACTCAAACTAAAAAATTTTTATTAGGTATTACAAACAAAAAATTTACAAATTCATTAATAATTTAAACTGTTATTCAATGTGAATAAATTTTAGGTTTTTGATGTGCAGACTAGATATTTAATGCATTTAGTCTTAACCTTTTAAAGGTTACATAAATAATTACATTATGTTCCAAAATGTAATGTACCTTTTAAATAACCTAGTGTAAGTTGTTGGTTTCGTAGAGAAGATCACAAAAAATGTCTAAGTTGTTAGCCACCTTCAAATTGTAAAGTTATTATTAAAAAACTTTTTCTTTGTGACTTTTTCACTAAACCACATACAAATTTGAGGGTAATGGCGTCAAAACTAAACATTTTAGTTAATTTGATAAAATTTCATCAATTTTACCTCTTCAGAAGATGTTAAATTGACGAAATTTTGTCAATTTGAATAAAATTTGTTGATTTCTTAAAAATCTTAAAAAAAAAATTGATGAAATTTTGTCAAAGATCAACGAAAATTTTTCGTTGATTTTACCTGCGAGATTTGGTTCGGTGTAATTTTATAATATTTTATCCATTTTCCTAACTTTTTCTACCCTTAAAAAAAATAAAATATCCATAAATACAATTTTTGTAATTATTTTTTTATTTAATTAAAGTTGTTAATATTTTTAAAAATGTTTACTATTATTAACAAAAAAAATAATAATTAAAAAAATCATTAATAATAATTTATATATAAACTTACACAAAGGGAAACGAATGAATTAATTAAATCGAACGACGACGAAAATGCTGGCGTGAGCACATATTTCGAATGTGTTAATCCAAATTCCAGACATTAACTTATTTATTTTTGAAGTACATCAGGAGAAGTCACCATCAATATAATATGTAGAATACCTATAACAAATTAATAAAAATTAGTTGTTTGTTAATTTAATTATTAAATATAGTATACTTACATGTTTGAAGTTTGCAGAATTTGAAGACGTTTTTACAATTCCAAAAAATGACATAAAAACTATTAGCTTTAGGCAATTAAACAAAATTGCATGAAAAATAAATTAATTTTCGCGGAAAATACATTTTCTCGTGACGCTGAACATTGAAAAAAATAATGGCGTCCAAACTAATAATATTAGTCAATTTGACGAAATTTTGTCAATTTTACTTCTTCAGAGGATGTAAACTTGACGAAATTTCGTTGATTTGAATAAAATTTGTTGAATCTTAAAAAAAAAATTGACAAAATTTTGTTAAAGATCTACGAAAATTTTTTGTTGATTTTACCTACGAGATTTGGTTCGGTGTATATATGCAGTGGTTCGAGATTTGTTTTTAAAAAAAATAATTTAACCCAAAATAATGTTTTACGGCTTGATTAGTTTTTTCTATCGTCAGAGAGTGCCTTAAGTGTAGGAGAAAAAAGTTATCTACATTTCTAGTATTTTTGTAGAATTATGGAAAATATCTGTTACACCATTTCCAATTAAATTCAAAGATTTTTTATTGAATTTCCAAAATAAAGAAAAAAAGTGAATAATTTGTCGTCGCCATTTCCAAAAGCTTTTGTAAGTAAGTCATTTACACCATTTCCATATTTATATCAAAAAAATTTTATATAAAAGTTATGTGAGTAGATTTAACTTCAGACACTTTTATTACTTTTAAAACTAATTTTTAGTTAGATCAGACAAAGTTAAAAAATCTAGCCGCCATATTGTTTCCGCTATATTGAATTTTATCAGTTCGATTTTAAGATAACAGACCCGGAAATTTACTACGTCACACTTTCAGCTAACTTCAACAAAGACACTAACACTTTTATGAACATACCAATGGTTGATTCTAGCCCTGAATATTACAATTTCACCAACTCCTCAGCAATAAATTTACAAACCAATAATTCAAACCTCAATTCAACTGAGAATAGTTCATTTGTTAACATTCGTAACTCCAATTCACACACAGATTTAGGTGATTTATTCGAATTTGAATGTGTAAATGAGTTTGATATCGTTTTGAGCTGTTCAAGAATCAAGTCTAATGCTGTTGGATTTGATAATATGCACCCAAAATTTATAAAAATACTTTTGCCATTTCTTCTACCTTATATAACATATCTTTTCAACAACATTATCATAAAAAGTTCTTACCCACTTAAATGGAAATATGCAAAGATTATACCTATTCCTAAATCTAACAAGGAATTTAGGCCAATTGCAATCCTTCCATTTTTATCTAAAGTCTTTGAAAAGCTGTTACATTCCCAAATAAGCGATTTTGTCAAAAGAAATAACTTACTTACTGAAAGACAATCAGGTTTTCGTCCGAAGCATAGCTGTGTCACTACTCTGTTGAGTGTTTCTGAGGAAATAAGGCAACAAATTGATACTGGAAAAGTGGTTCTTTTGGTACTCCTTGATCACTCGAAAGCATTTGACACGGTAGATCACTTTATATTATGTGAAAAACTGAAACATATGTTTAATTTCAGTAACACCTCAGCTAAACTAATGTCTTCGTACCTATCTGATCGTTCACAATCAGTATTCCTAAGTAACCATAGGTCTACAACAGTCTCTGTATCAAGAGGTGTGCCTCAGGGCTCGATTTTGGGGCCCCTTTTATTTTCCATTTATGCTAATGATCTACCGGCTAAACTAAAATGTTGTAATATACATATGTATGCTGACGACGTCCAGGTATATCTCAGTAGCACAATTAAAATGCTGAATACATCAATTTCAAAGCTAAATTATGATTTAAGCAATATACATAAGTGGGCATCTGCAAATGGGCTTTGTCTCAACCCGCAAAAATCTAAATGCATCGTTATTCATAAACGATTACAGAATCTTGATCGTGTTTTTGACGTTAAACTTAATGACGAGCAAATCCAAGTCGTAACCTCTGTCAAAAACCTTGGAATTACATTTAATGACATCCTCTCCTGGACGAATCACGTAAACAATGTTGTGGGAAGAACATATGGAATGTTACGAACACTCTGGGCTACTCATCACTGCACCCCATTAAAAATTAGAATGCTTCTTGCTAAAGCTTATTTAATACCATCTTTGCTCTATGGATGTGAAGTTTTCTCTAATTGCGATGCTGCTAGTAAGCGTAAACTTGAATCCATTTACAGAAATATTGTGAGATATGTCTTTGGTATTAGAAAATATGGCTCAGTCACCTTATTTAACACAAAACTTTTCGGAATCTCTTTTGAAAACCTCCTTCAACTACGAACTCTTTTATGTTTACACAAAATTGTCTATGACAAAACACCAAAGTATCTACATGATTTACTTACACTCATAGAAATATCTTAGTAGAAAAATTAGTAAACCCATTGTAGATCAAGTTTTACAGAATAATGCCGTATTCAACAAAAATTAATGTTGATATCGTTGAATAATCAGTATAGTTAAATCAACGATTTACAATGTATCTACAGAATTCAATAGATAAATCAAAATAGAAAAAACAACCCTGTTCGTTCATTTTTTTATTATTAACGAGTGAGTTGGTAGCAATGTGAAACGTGTTTATCTGTCTCTTATAAAATTATTTGATATATTTGTTTTTTATAAAATTATTTAATATTATAAAACTAAATAAAAATAGGATCTGGTCTGTAAATATTTGGTAAGTAAAAAAATACATTGATTACTTTATGTATTCATACTATATTAAAGCTTTTTTGTTTTTTTTTAAGGATTTTATTTGGTATCATCAGAAAACTGGAGTATGGCTTATGAGTGCATAACATGAATAAACGAAGTGTGTGTGAAAATCATTGTGAAAATCATTGTTAAAAATCCGGCGATAAAACAAAAATATTGTGATTTATGCTTAATAAAAGAATATTTACAAATAACAAGTTTTTTTATTAATAAAATTTCTTATATTAACAAAATTATGAGTTGAATTTACAAAAAATAAGAGTTGATTTACAAAAAAACGAGTTGATCAACTTTTACAAAAACTGACAATAATTTTTATTAGAATCAACATAAATATTTGTAGGGTCAAAATCAACAATGATTTCTGTTGAATTTACAACGATTTTCTTTGGGAATACAATGATTTTTGGTTGAGTGTAGATTTGGAAGATTCAGTAGGGGTAAAAGAATTATCGCCATTAGATATAGAACGCTTGTATCTGAGTGGCAATTTTTTATTAATGCCATACGCCTTTGGAATGACTTACCACATTACGTCCACACCCAAAAAAAAAACAATTGTGGAATTATAAAATTTTAGGGTACAATTTACCTAAGTTTTTTCGCAGGAATCCAACTTGAAAAGTTTCTTTGCTTATTAGCCGAAACAACTTAGGTAAACTTACAAAATGCAACTAAGCATTATTTCAAATTTAGTTTTGTTTATTTAGCCAATATATTTAAATAAATGGTACAGTTTGATTGGTTAAATGACGTATTTTTTTAGGTTGATTTAATAATTTTATATATATCCCCTTCCATACAAAATGCTCAATATTATAAATTTTAATTAGATTTATTTTTAATATTTTTTTTAATAAAAAGGATATTTTTATAATAAAATATAAATATTAATAAGCTTAAAATATATACTTTTGATTTAAAGACTTGCCTTCAACATAATCGTAAATTTCAGGAAGAACAATTTTCTATAGAAACTTTCTCAAAGGCAATTTTTCTATATAAAATTTCTAAAAGAGAGATTTTCTATAGAAAATTTCTAATAGACAATCTTTCTATAAAAAATTTCTAAAAGACAGGTTTTCTATAGAAAATTTCTAACAGGCAATTTTTCTATAGAAAATTTCTCAAAGACAATTCTTCTATATAAACTATCTCAAAGACAATTTTTCTACAGAAAATTTCTGAAAGACAATTCTTCTATAGAAAATTTCTTAAAGACAATTTTTTTATAGAAATTTTCTCAAAGACAATTTTTCTATAGAAAGTTTCTCAAAGACAATTCTTTAATAGACACTGTCTCAAAGACGATTTTTCTATAGAAAATTTCTCAAAGACAATTTTTTTATAGAAAATTTCTGAGAGACAATTTTTCTACAGAAAATTTCTGAAAGACAATTTTTCTATAGAAAATTTCTTAGAGACAATTTTTTTATAGAAATTTTCTCAAAGACAATTCTTCTATAGAAAATTTCTGAAAGACAATTTTTCTATAGAAACTTTCTAAACGACAATACTTCTATAGAAAATTTCTAAAAGATAATTTTTCGATAGAAAATTTCTGGAAGAATATTTTTCTATAGAAAATTTCTGAAAGATAATTTTTTTTATATCAAATTTTTTTATAGAAAATTTCTCAAATACAATTTTTCTATAGAAAATTTCTCAAAGATAATTCTTTAATAGAAAATTTCTCAAAGACAATTCTTTAATAGAAAATTTTTTAAAGATAATTTTTCTATAGAAAATTTAACAAATATAATTTTTCCATTGAAAATTTCTGAAAAGCAATTTTTTTATAGAAAATTTCTCAAAGACAATTTTTCTATAGAATATTTTTCAAAGACAATTTTTCTACAGAATCTTTTTCAAAGACAATTCTTCTATAGAAAATTTCTGAAAGACAATTTTTCTATAGAAAATTTTTGGAAGAAAAATTTTCTATATTAAATTTCTCAAAGACAATTTTTCTGTAGAAAATTTCTAAAAGAGAGATTTTTTATAGAAAATTTCTAACAGATAATTTTTCTATAAAAAATTTCTGAAAGACAGGTTTTCTATAGAAAATTTCTCAAAAACAATTTTCCTATAGAATAGGTCTCAAAGAGAATTTTTCTACAGGAACTTTTTTAAAGACAATCTTTCTATGGAAACTTTCTCGAACACAATTTTTCTATATAAAATTTTTGAAAGACAGGTTTTCTAAAGAAAATTTTTGAAAGAAAATCTTTCAATTTTTCTATAGAAAAGTTCTGGAAGACAACTTTCCATAGAAAAATTCTCAAAGTTAATTATTCTATAGAAAATTTCTCAAAGACAATTTTTCTATAGAATTTTCCTATAGAAAAATTTTGAAAGACAATTATTCAATAGAAAATTTCTCAAAGACAATTTTTCTTTAGAAAATTTTTGAGAGAAATTTTTTTTTATAGAAAATTTTTGAAAGACAATTTTCCATTGAAAAGTTCTCAAAGACAATTATTCTATAGAAAATTTCTCAAAGACAAATTTTCTATAGAAAATTTCTGAGAGAAATTTTTCTATAGAAAATTTTTGAAAGACAATTTTCCATAGAAAAATTCTCAAAGACAATTATTCTGTAGAAAATTTCTCAAAGACAGTTTTTCTGAGAGAATATTTTTCTATAGAAAATTTCTCAAAGACAATTCTTCTATAGAAAAATTCTGAAAGACAATTCTTCTATAGAAAATGTCTGACAGAAAATGTTTCTACAGAAAATTTCTGAAAGTCAATTTTTCTATAGAAATACAATTCTTCTTTAGAAAATTTCTGAAAGACAATTTTTCTATAGAAATTTTCTGAAAGGTAATACTTCTATAGAAAATTTTTGAAATACAATTTTTCTATAGAAACTTTCCCAAAGACAATTTTTTTACTGAAAATTTCTTAAAGATTATTCTTCAATAGAAAATTTCTTGAAGACAATTTTTCTATAAAAACTTTCTGAAAGACAATTTTTCTTTAGAAAATTTTTCAAATACAATTTTTTTATAGAAAATTTCTGAAAGGCAATTCTTGTATAGAACATTTTTGAAAGACAATATTTCTATAGAAACTTTTTCAAAGACAATTTTTCTATAGAAAATTACTCTTTAAAAAATTTTGCAAAAACAATTTTTCTTTAGAAAGCTGTCTTTGTAGATATTTTCTATAGAAAAATTGTAGGAGAAATTTTTTATAGAAAAATTGTCTTTGAGAAATTTTTTATAAAAAAATTGCTTTTAGTGATATTTTCTATGGAAAAATTGCTTGAAAATTTCTATAGAAAAATTGTCTTTCAAAAAATTTTCTAAAGAAAAATTGTCTTTCAGAATTTTTTTTTTTATAGAAAACTTGTCCTTAGAGTTATTTTCTATAGAAGAATTGACTTTGACAAATTTTCTATAGAAAAAGTGTCTTTGTGAAATTTTCTACAGACAAATTTTCCTTGAGTAATTTTTTCTGGGAAATTTTCTAGAGAAAAATTGTCTGAGAAATTTTCTATAGAACAATTGTTTTTGGGAAACTTTCTATAGAAAATTGTCTGAGAAATTTTCTATAGAATTGTCTGAGAAATTTTCTATAGAACAATTGTTTTTGAGAAATTTTGAAATGTTGTGTGAAAATTTTTTATAGAAAAATGTTCAGACTCCGTCCATTTTTTCTATAGAAAATTTTTAAGTTTCTGAGACGTTTTTTTTTTCTATAGAAAAAAGTTTCAAATCCTAAGATATTTTTTCGATAGAAAAATTGTCAGATTCTTTGACACTTGTTCAAAAATTCTATAATTTTGTGAAATTTTTTCTATAGAAAAATTCTCGAATTCTAAGACATTTTTTCAATAGAAAAAGTCTTGCATTTTGAGACAATTTTTCTATAAAAGTTTCAAATTCTGAAAAAAAAATTTATAGAAAAAATCTCAGATTCTCAGACAATTTTTCTACAGAACAAATTTTAAATTCTGTAAAAATTTTTCTACAAAAAAGGCTCAGGTTCTGAGACAATTTTTCTATAGAAAAAATCTCAGATTCTAAGACCATTTTTCTTTAGAACAATTTTTTAATTCTGAGACAATTTTTCTGATGAATGTACCAGATTGTGAGACCAAGGTCTAGGGTTTTTTAATTGTTTTTTATATATTAAACTTTTACCTCTGCTGAAACACTTGAGGCATGATTGGGTTCTCTTAAATTTGTTTTGTATCCCGTTCCTTAAAATGTAAACTGTCTAAAAGTTCCGATTTAATGTGTGTGGCGGATGCCGCAAATGTTCTGATAAACCACCACCGTCTGCAACTGAAAGTTAATATTTTGGTTAATATACGTTTAGCAAATATATAAACACATTCGTTTTGCTTACCTTTTTAATTAATGAAAAAAATTACTTCCTCATGTTTTTTATAAAAAATTAAAGACAATGTGTTGTCAATATGTTGCTTACAATGTGGCATTAATTTGTCGACTTTATTGAATTAAATTTATTTATATTTATAAAAAAAAACTTAGGTAAAAGATTCAAGTTTGTGTAGGTTAAATTTGATATTGTATACAATGCTATTTTACAAAATAAATGTCACATACAATTTAGTCAAAACTTGAGCAATTTCTTGAACTCAATATAAAAAAAATTTACCTAAGTCACATTAGACTGTTTAACACTAGTTATTTTTTTGGGTGCAGCTATATAGTAACGCCACAGACTAATACAGACTCGACATAAGTGACAGGTGTCAAAAAAGTATTCTTTAACCATATGGTTAATATTTTCAAATTATTCTACGAATTAGGTTAGAAAGAGAAAGCTAATATAACGCGCAATTAGAAAAATGGATGCCAGATCGGTTTTTGTTGTTTCACTCATTCCTAAGTCGTAGAAAGTGTTGCCATGTTAGCGTAAAACGGACTAAAAACCGCTGTGTTTTCTCCTGAAATCTCTTAGTTTTTCCCCATTTTTTCTTATAAAACTCTACTGTCGAGTCTGTATTTAGTCTGTGGTAACGCCACAGACTAATACAGACTCGACATAAGTGACAGGTGTCAAAAAAGTAGTTCTGAACCATATGGTTAATATTTTAAAATTATTCTACGAATTAGGTTAGAAAGAGAAAACTGATATAACGCGCCATAAGAAAAATGGATGCCAGATCGGTTTTTGTTGTTTCACTCACTCCTACGTCGTAGAAAGTGTTGCCATGTTAGCGTAAAACGTACTAAAAAACGCTGTGTTTTCTCCTAAAATCGCTTAGTTTTTCCCCATTTTTTCTTATAAAACTCTACTGTCGAGTCTGTATTTAGTCTGTGGTAACGCCACAGACTATATACAGACTCGACAGTAGAGTTTTATAAGAAAAAATGGGGGGAAACTAAGCGATTTTAGGAGAAAACACAGCGGTTTTTAGTCCGTTTTACGCTAACATGGCAACACTTTCTACGACTTAGGAGTGAGTGAAACAACACAAACCGATCTGGCATCCATTTTTCTTATGGCGCTTTATAACAGTTTTCTCTTTCTAACCTAATTCGTAGAATAATTTGAAAATATTAACCATATGGTTAAAGAATACTTTTTTGACACCTGTCACTTATGTCGAGTCTGTATTAGTCTGTGGTAACGCATCAAAATTTAAAAATGAAATTCTTAGATTATACGCTTAATTTATGTAATGATTTTGTTTTTTACGTTTCGAAATTTTAAAATTTTTAATTAATTACTACTACTTTTATTATTTTTTTTTTATTTTTTTATTTTTGATTATGTTTAAAGTTTGATTTTATATTATTTATTAATTATAATTAATAATTTTATATTTTTTATATATTTTCATATTTTTTTATATATCATTTTGAATTTCATATGTAATTCTTATAAACAAATTAACCTGTTTAGCTTTATAAAATCCTATGCTGTAATTATAAGATTTGATCTTGTAGCATAGGACAGTCAATGAAATAAATAAATAAATTACAAAATTACAAGGAATATAACTGTTTTTTAATTACTTGTAACAAACTTTACTAAGCATATTAAGCCCGCCATTTTGTTTTTCAAAATTTTCGCTGATTCAGTAACTCCATGACCCCCTTAAAATAAAATTTGAGTTAAATCGAACAATTTTTAAAAAAATTTGTCCGCCATATTGGATGCGCCATTTTGATTTTTTTAGTTTTTAGTTAAATTTTTAAACCAGCGACCCCGAAATACTCTAGAAGCACATTTTCAGACGGATCCAACAACGATAAAGACTTTTGGCCGGAGTTGTATCATTCTTTAAACTTTAAGAAGCATATTTAGTCCGCCATTTTGTATTTCAAAATTTGGAGTAACAATTCTTATTCAGTAACTCCGGGACCCGCATAAAACAAAATTTGAGTTCAGTCAGACAATTTAAAAAAAAAATTGTCCGCCATATTGGATCCGCCATTTTGATTTTTTTGGTTTTTAGCTAAATTTTGAAATCAGCGACCTCGAATTCCTCTAGAAGCATATTTTCAAACGATAAAGACTTTTGGCCGGTATTGGATCATGCTGGCCCTGTGTGCGATGTTGTGAAACCATATTAAAAATATTAAATAAAAAAGACAATTCGATTGAAGTAAAACTGCTAAACAGCCAGTTAAAATGCCACATTTATCGCCGTGAGACAACTTTTTTCAGTCGATTTTGTTTTATTTTCTCGTAATTATTATAAATATTAAAAAAAATTTGGGCCTATACATTATTTTTGTAAAATTTTTGAGAATTAGTTTTAAAATTCACTTTTTCGCTTATTATCGCTAAAAACTAATATTTTTCGCTATACTCGATATCGCTATTTCAAGTTATATGAATCTATATATTCCCAGAAGTAACATTCATATCGGTCTACAGGCCATGTTTGTCATTTTAAATGGTTTTCGTACATTTTTCTCAAAGTGACCTTATATTTATAAAACACTGCAGAACTAATTATTACAAAAAATACAACAACAAACTACAACAACAACTTTCCAATGCACACCAAATTATAGCTTATAGAAATATGAATTAATCATCCAAAGACACCAAAGGGATCTGTTCATTAGTTAAAGAGAAAATTGAAAAACTAAAGTGACCTTATAATTATGAGACACACTATATTATAAAAATATTAAAATTATTTTTTTTTTATTACAACTCACGAAATGCTATCAAATTGTGTATGGTTTCCTTTTGGCCCAAAAAAAAAACACTATTTGTAAGTGGCGTCCATTCTTCATTTCAGCTTCATAACAAATTTGTTCGACTGGTTACTTTTTATCACTATATTAATGTTGTTTTTAATATTAATTATTTTTATTTTAGTCATTTTATATTATTTTCTCCAGCATTCTTTTTTTTGTTAGTTTTCTAGTTCACCGTACGTTTTTGCGTGTATACTTGTGTTTGTACATTTGTCATTTTATAATTAATGGCGTCTTCACATATTTTAAGACTTTTCACATTGTTTTTGTGAAAGATTCCTAAGTTTATTGGTAATATAGTGCTGCTTTGCAATAGACAAAAAATGAAAGGTATATTTCATAAAATGTAAAGACCGTGTGTTATTCTAAAAAGCCATGGATTTTTTACCTAAGGTTTGCATTATGTAATTTATACATTATCTAGATAAATTTTAACAAGCTTTGTGTGAATTCATTAAACTTCATATAAAAAAAAGTTACCAAGTTCGATTGGATATTTTCACACACGTCTTTTTTTTGTGTGTAGGTAAAATATTCAAGTTTGTGTACACCGAACCAAAAATGGCAGTAATATTAACGAAAAAGCATGTTGATTTGACGAAAGAACAATCATTATACAGCTAACAAAAACGGGGTGTTGATTTGAATAAAATTTTTCGTCAATTTATATTTGACATTAGTTTGATGAAATTTCGTCAAATTAACAGAATTATTTTCGTTAATTTGAATAAAATTGTTTATTCAATTTGAATAAATTTCTTCAAATTAACATACCCAGATATTCATATTAACAGAATTGTTTTCGTCAATTCAACGATTTTTTATCAATTTTTGACTTTTTATTAACCTAGCAAAAATGATTTTTTGTATGTATTCACAAATAATTTAATATATTTGCAGTTTGTTACGTATAGCTGTTAATATTTATAAAAAAACTATACGAATTATACAAATAAATTAGTTAAAAATAGCGTTAAGGGACAAATTTGTGATATTAATTAAATTATATCACGCAAATTAATATATTTGTATCTGATGCCATTGTCCATCCCACTATAAAAAAGTATTTCATTTGTATAGATTAAATACAATTCTTATAAACATTTACATACTATAAATACAACATAAAATGCAATTATATTAAATTATTTATGAATACATATTAAAGAACATCATTATTAAAAAAAAAAAACAAAAATATCAATTAAATACTCAAACTTAAAAATTTTTATTAGGTATAACAAACAAAAAATTTACAAATTCATTAATAATTCAAACTGTTATTCAATGTGAATAAATTTTAGGTTTTTGATGTGCAGACTAGATATTTAATGCATTTAGTCTTAACCTTTTAAAGGTTACATAAATAATTACATTGTGCTCCAAAATGTAATGTACCTTTCAAATAACCTAGTGTAAGTTGTTGGTTTCGTAGAGAAGATCACAAAAAATGTTTAAGTTGTTAGCCACCTTCAAATTGTAAAGTTATTATTAAAAAACTTTTTCTTTGTGACTTTTTCACTAAACCACATACAAATTTGAGGGTAATGGCGTCAAAACTAAACATTTTAGTTAATTTGATAAAATTTCATCAATTTTACCTCTTCAGAAGATGTTAAATTGACGAAATTTTGTCAATTTGAATAAAATTTGTTGATTTCTTAAAAATCTTAAAAAAAAAATTGATGAAATTTTGTCAAAGATCAACAAAAATTTTTCGTTGATTTTACCTACGAGATTTGGTTCGGTGTAGGTTTAATTTAATATTGTAAACAATGCTATTTTACAAAATAAATGTCATACACAATTTAGTCAAAACTTGAGCAATTTCTTGAACTCAATATAAAAAAAATTTACCTAAGTCACATTAGACTGTTTAACACTAGTTTTTTTTTTTGGTGTATTGAGCAAAACAATAATAATTTGCATTATAGTGCAAGTTACTTGGTTATTTTACATAAAAAATTAATTATGTTACTTTAACATCGACAAGCATAATTTTAGCAAAAATTTGGTAAACAATTTTTTTTTGGTACACTCATAGAAATATCTTAGTAGAAAAATTAGTAAACCCATTGTAGATCAAGTTTTACAGAATAATGCCGCATTCAACAAAAATTGATGTTGATATCGTTGAATAATCAGTAAAGTTGAATCAACTTTTTACAACGCTTATACAGAATTCAATAGATAAATCAAAATAGAGAAAACAACCCTGTTCGTTAATTTTTTTTTTGATTATTAACGAGTGACGAGTGAGTTGGTAGCAATGTGAATCGTGTTTATCTCTTATAAAATCATTTTATGTGTTTGTTTTTTATAAAAATATTTAATATTATAAGAATAAATAAAAATAGGATCTGATTTGTAAATATTGGTATGTAAAATATAAGTAAAAAAATACATTGATTACTTTATGTATTCATACACTCAACCAAAAATCATTGTATTCCCAAAGAAAATCGTTGTAAATTCAACAGAAATCATTGTTGATTTTGACCCTACAAATATTTATGTTGATTTCAATAAAAATTGTTGTCAGTTTTTGTAAAAGTTGATCAACTCGTTTTTTTGTTAATCAACTCGTATTTTATGTAAATTCAACTCATATTTTTGTTAATATAAGAAATTTTATTATTAAAAAAAAGCTTGTTGTTATTTGTAAATATTCTTTTATTAAGTATAAATCACAATATTTTTTTTATTTCCGGCTTTTTAAGCTGCAATATTTGGAGATTTTCACAAAGATTTTCACACACACTTCGTTTATTCATGTTATGCACCCATTAGCCATTCTCTAATTATCTGATGATACCAAAACAAAATCCTAAAAAAAACAAAAAACGTTTTA
This sequence comes from Pegoplata infirma, assembly GCA_963921195.1. NCBI lineage: Eukaryota > Metazoa > Arthropoda > Insecta > Diptera > Anthomyiidae > Pegoplata > Pegoplata infirma. The sequence goes on from OY992541.1 coordinate 5,640,523, forward strand.
ATATAGTATGAACACATAAAGTAATCAATGTATTTTATTACTTACCAAATATATACAGATCAGATCCTATTTTTATTTATTTTTCTAATATTAAATAATTTTATAAGAAACAAACACATTAAATAATTTTATAAGAGACATTTCACATTGCTACCAACTCACTCGTTCACTCGTTATAATAAAAAAAAAACGAACGAACAGGGTTGTTTTTTCTTTTTTGTTTTATCTATTGAATTCTGTAGAAGCCATTGTAATAGTTGAAACAAGTATACTGATTATTCAACGATATCAACATTAATATTTGTTGAATACGGCATTATTCTGTAAAACTTGATCTACAATGGGTTTACTAATTTTTCTACTAAGATATTTCTATGAGTGTACTATATTAAAACTTTTTTGTTTTTTTTAAGGATTTTGTTTGGTATCCTCAGAAAACTGGAGAATGGCTTATGAGTGCATAACATGAATAAACGAAGTGTGTGTGAAAATCTTCAAATATTGCAGCTTAAAAAGCCGACGACAATACAAAAATATTGTGATTTATGCTTAATAAAAGAATATTAACAAATAAAAACAAGTTGTTTTATTAATAAAATTTCTTATATTAACAAAAATATGAGTTGAATTTACAAAAAATAAGAGTTGATTTACAAAAAAACGAGTTGATCAACTTTTACAAAAACTGACAATAATTTTTATTGAAATCAACATAAATATTTGTAGGGTCAAAATCAACAATGATTTCTGTTGAATTTACAGCGATTTTCTTTGGGAATACAATGATTTTTGGTTGAGTGTATGAAAAAAGTTTTACCAAGTGGGATTGCTCAATCTGATACAGTTTTTTTTTTGCTTGCACACGCAAAAAAAAACTTGGGTGTGATTTCATAATAAAATGTTCCAATTTTACCAAGCAGATAGGGAGGAATCCCATTAAACAAGTTATTTTAATATTTTGCCAAAACGCTTAGGAACATCCCAGTAAACAAAATTTTAACTACATTTGCAAAAGTGCTTGGTAAATATTGTCATTCATGTCTGTCAAAAATCAAGTACATAAATGCTCAATAAAAATTATCCATTTTGTTTTGTTTAAAAAATGAAAGAAATTTAGTATTATTTTTTTTTATTATATATTTATTTTAACTAAAATTAAATACAATTAAAAAAAAAAAAACATAACACCTTTTTTCTCACTTACATCTCTTACTGGATGTTCCATCAGGAGTTGAATATAAAATGTATATCTAAAAAAAATATAATTATTAAGTAATTTTAAAGCTAAACAAAAATTAATAATATGTTATACTAACCTTTCGATTTGTTGAATACTTGGTGTCTTTTCAATATTTTATAAAATTTTTTTTGAATTTATGTTTTGTTAATGGGATAAACAAAATTAAAACAATTCTTTTGTTTATCCCAATTTAATATCCCAATTTGTTTATCCCAATTTAATATTATTAATTAATGATTCGTAACATGTCCATTTGGATGGACGCTTGAAAATGAGTTATTTGAACGAACTAGTTCAGTTGAGCTAGTTCACATGAACTGCAAATTTTTTCGTGCATGTATTAGGTCTCCTTTACACGACCATGGGAAAAATTACCAAGTTTTAACAAAAATAAATCAATTCAATAAAGGGCAAAAATAAACAAGCTGTTTAACATAATGAGTAAAAGTGCTAGCAATATGCCAAGCAAGCTTGGTAATATTTGTAAACAACATAAATATAAAATTTTAGCATTGACAGAGGAAAACAAAACAAGACTTGCGAAAAATGTTAAAACTCTATATAAAAAAAATATTACCAAGCATGATTGCATATTTTTACACACGGGATTTTTTTGCGTGCACTGACAACACAATCTGAACACATTTCGTTAACGTGAAGGCCCCTTTTGTTTCAGCAGAAGAGTTGCTTATTTTATGTACGCAGTTAATTTGCGCCGGCTTGGTAGTTCTATAAAAAATAATTAACTTGTGCGATTGTAAACTTAATACATATTTATATAAAATATAACAAACGCCTAAACAAAATATATAAGTATTTTCTACATTGAGTGAAATAAAAGGTAATCGAACCATTTATAAATCTTTGTTGAAAAAAAGTTTTAAAAAATAAAATCTGGTTTGCAAAAAAAAAAAAATAGTGGAACAGAAGATACTAATCGGCTATGATTTGCAAACGTCATATCATTTAGGACTTTCGAAGCTTATACAATGGCAGGAAAGGTTGGTTCGTCCCAAAACGTACCATTAAATAATTGACAGACAAAACTATACCCAAAAAAAGGGAATTAAAATAACATTAGTTCAGACTGATTTTATTTTTATTATTTTTTTTCACATTTTGTGTTACGCATATCGAAATGCACATTAAATATTTTAAAAATATTACTCGAACTCTTGCTTATACTTTGTTGTGTTTTTTAAAGAAAATTTAACGTATAATAAAATTATTTTCGTAAATTCAAATGAATACGTGCTCAACTTAATTATAAAAAAAAAAATTGCATCTGCAAACATAAACAAAAGTGGTAGTGTTCGTAGCATTGAGTTTTAGGGGAACAAGTCTAGTTGGCAGACATTGCTCCTTTTTTTTTTTTTTTTTTTTCAGAAATAGGGATGAAATAGGTGAGTCCAAAAAAAAAAAACTTTTGTCGGAGGCCCATGGTTTCCGAGTTATGGGCCTCCAAAGATTGGAACTATAATTGGAAATATCTTATGAAATAATGGTCCGATCTGGTCGAAATTGGTTTCATTCGAAAGCTTATTGAAATACCTTTAATATGGCATTTAAAAAAAATGGATCCATTAACCCATTGGGGAGCAACAGCTAATTTTAGATTTTTAAACTGGACTTTTTGCAGTAAAATAATTTTATTTCAAAATTATGCCTTATTAACCTATATATTTGTGGAACTAGGATTAAAGCTTAGATATTAAGCTTTAATTTGACATTTTGTTCGACCCATTAACCCTTATAGAACCGGAGATATCAAATGTTGAATATTGATAATTTATTTATTTTTTTGAATATTATTTTGATTTAAGTGTTGAAAAAGTTCCATTTTTAAAAATCGCTCATGTTGCTTAAAAAACAGCTTGTTTTCATTTCTAAGCGTTCATATTTTGTGAAAAGTTTACCTCATTAAGCTGAAATTTGTTGGAAATTCGGCAACTCTATTAATTTGTTTCACTTATTGCCGTTTTTTACAAGTATATTAAGCGAATTCTGGAAATTTGCTGGCCAATTATATGATCCCATGAATCCGTGCACCGAATGTCATACTATTCGAGTATTAGCCGAAGAAGATCCATTGGAACTAGACTCTGGTGATGAGAATTTATTAGACTCTTCCCTATCATCTTCAACAAGCCAAGAAAGTGAAGATCATATTGAAGAAGATATAGTTTTAATAGATCCTCTTATATAGTATTAAAACAGTTTCTAAAACATTATAGGAAATAATGTTTAGAAAAAATAATACTATTATTTGGAAAAAAAATCGCGCGAGCTTGCGAGCGCGGCGAAAATCAGCCATATCTGGAAAGAAAAAAAAAAAAAAATCGCGCGATTTTTTTTTTTTTTCTTTCCAGATATGGCTGATTTTCGCCTTTTTTGGATTTTGAAAATATGGCACTATTTTTTTAAGAAATCTTTCCGATTTTCTACTTGTAAATATATAGTATAAGGTTATTAAACGCAAAAAAATGAAGTACAAATACAAAAATAAATTTTATCAATGTTCAACATTTGATATCTCCGGTTCTATAAGGGTTAATGGATCGAACTTAATGTCAAATTAAAGCTTAATATCTAAGCTTTAATCCTAGTTCCATAAATATATAGGTTAATAAGGCATAATATTGAAATAAAATTATTTTACTGCAAAATGGCCACTTAAAAAATTTAAAATTTGGTATTGCACCCCAATGGGTTAATGGATCCAATTTTTGTAAATGTCATATGAAAGGTATTTTAATAAGCTTTCGAATGAAACCAATCTCGACCAGATCGGACCATTATTTCAGAAGATATATCCAATTATAGTTCCAAACTTTGGAGGCCCATAACTCGGGAACCATGGGGCGCCGACAATTTTTTTTTTTTTTTTTTTGACTCAACATTAAAAGATCTATCTGTAGTATTTTTTTTTTTGGATCAGAGCAATGTCTGCCAACTAGACTTTAGCCGTTTTAGGTTCATAGACGATTTAACATCTTTAGGGCTTTGTGCACTTTTCTTACTGTTTTTGTAGCATATTTTATCCAAAATGTATGTAGAATTGGCTAAAAACAAAATAAACAAGGATAAAAAAGGCTTAAGTCAAGTTTACCTCCACCCATCCAAATATGATGAAGCTTTGAGCATCGAATAAGGTCATCACTTTTGTCGGGGGCAAACGCCCACAAAAGGGTTGGCGTGGCCCTAAAGTCCATCCCGTTTTTTTTTTCAATTTTCTCAAAAACTACTTAACGTATATGGTTGAATTGGAGCTCAAATAAAAGCTTATTTTAAGACCTTTCTTCTAATATGCAAAAAGTTAGGTTTTGACATAGTTGGGAGTGCATAAATGTCAATTTTAGAAAAACAAAAGAAAAAATACAAAATTACATATTTTTGACTTCTCATAGATTATATGATAAGTATTTTAATGGATATAAATTAAAGCTAAGGTCAAGACACTTCCATTGATATATAATGTTCTGGAGTTTTTTTATACCCCCACTCTAGTGATAGAAGGTATATACATGAGGCATTCCATGTGAAATCGGACACTTTGAAAAACTTTTTTTTTAGATTTTCTTAATTTGTTTTACAGTTTTTAGTACCCTTCGAAAACTCCTTCGTGGTAAATTTTCAGATTTTTTTGATGACCCGTTCAAAAGATATCGAATTTTTAAAAATTGATAGCTTGTTCCTTTCTCAAACTTCTTTTACTCATAACTTCTTCAATAATGGTCCAAATTTCAAATTTTTTTTTTTTTTCAAAATTTTTGTTTTTTTACTTAGGGAGTAGAGATAGGGCGTAGGTATGTTTTAAAAATATGTTGCAGGGTAAAAATAAATGGGGGTCGGTGTCACTAATGACCCCTCGGCATAAATAAACTTTACCGAACTTTGTTTAAATTAAAAAAAAAATATATATGACCTTATTCCTTGGACTGTTAGATTTCGAGTGTGGTGTTCAAACCCGTGGGGACGTACCCCGTTTGGGAGGGGCAGGGGTTTAAAGTTAAAGTGGGTTTTCTTAATTATTTCAACTACTTATCCGATCAAGACGGTTATGGTATCATTAGAAAGGGTAATTAAAGACCTTTCCAACGGGGTGTAACATGACGTAGTTTAATTAACCCTTTAAGCGACAAAAATTCATTTTAAAAAATTTTAACTTGACTATTTTTACAAAATGCTTAATATCTCAAAATCGCACGTATATAAACATTTTTTTCGTCCCTATAGGCTTGTAGCCAATACTTCAAGCTTTCATTTGCGCCAAAAAACTGCGCTGTAAGTCTAAAACTTACTGAGATATTAGGGGTCAAAGTTGTAACTTAATTTTTTTTTTTACTTTTTTAAGGATTTTTGTTGAAATTTTATTGATTTGTGGAAACATACAGATATCTGACAAACTACTAGTCCGATCGAGACGAATGTGGTATCATTAAAAAGGTGATTTTAACCGGGCTGAACGACCGAACTTTTTTTGCATAACCCCCATTCACATTATGGGGAGTAAGTCCAAAGCAATTTTGGTCATAATCCCCGTTTTCTGCAGAGAGGGTGGGTTTAATGCATGGAGTTTGTAATCCCTAAGCCCGGCCGAAGGCCGGCTACGCAGAAAAAAAATTTTAAATTCGATTAGTAGTTAGTCAGATGTCTGTATGTTTCTACAAATACAATTTTAACAAAAAACCTGAAAAAAGTTTTAAAAAAACAACTTTGACCCTTAATATCTCTGTAAGTTTTAGACTTACAGCGCCGTTTTTTAGCGCAAATGAAAGCTTAAAATCTTAGCTACAAGCCTATATAGACAAAAAAGATGTTTATATACGTGCGATTTTGAGATAATAAGCACTTTGTAAAAAAAGTCTAGTCCAAATTTTTTTAAATCAAGTTTTGTCACTTAAAGAGTTAATAAAACTACGTCATGTTGCACCCCGTTGAAAAGGTCTTTAATTACCCTTTCTAACGATACCATAACCGTCTTGATCGGATAAGTAGTTTTTGAAATATTTAAGAAAAACAATTTTAACTTTCAACCCCTGCCCCTCCCAAACGGGGTACGTCCCCACGGGTTTGAACACCACACTCGACTTTTTAGAGGTCAGACGTCAAGGTCATATTTTTATTTTTTTATTTTTAGCAAGTTCGGTATTCTTAATGAGTTCCAATGTTTGAACTAAAAAAATATTGTGGGTCGGTCATACATTTTGTTGGAGCAAATTTTAAAAAATGTCGTTTTGTGTGGGAGCCCCCTTAGAAGTTGGAGATAGGGTATTAGTTTGTTCCAAAGAAATGTTAAGACGTAAAAATTAATGGGGTTCGGTCTTATAAAGGACCCCTCCATGACGCACCATTGGAGCAGTAGAAATGATTTTAAGATTGGAAAATTACAATAAAATTTTTTCAAAAAATTTTAAGAAATAGTAATAATCGTTATCCCACCATCCTCCTGGGCAAAAAATTTGTAGAATTGATAGAAGTTTTACACAAAGAAATTTCAAAAAAATCGAAGAGTACAAACATTTTCAAAAATAAGATTAAAATTTTAAAACTTCAAAATCGCATACTAGAGCGCTTACAAGAATTTTTTGGGATTTTTTTTTAAAAAGTACGTAAAAAAACAAAAATTTAAAAAAAACAAGTGAGAGTGTTAAATTCGGCCATGCCGAATCTATGATACCCTCCAACATGTTAAAACATATAAAAAATCCAGGGTCGTTTTTTTTTTTGAGGGGGGGGCTTGGTGGGGGTGGTGAGGGATACTTTCCCCATTGCGATAAATGTTAACTAAGTTATTTATTATGCTTTTTGCAATTTAGTAATACCATTTTCTCATTATTTTAATGGTTTTTTTTAAATCCACGCCCACAAAAGGGGGCGGGTAGAAAAAAAATAAATTTTCCAGCCCCCTGGGTCTAAGTTCAGGAGTTTAAACCCCTTCTGACATAAAAAGATTTCATTTGTTTAACAATAATGGCAAAAAAGATGTAAAAATTGCGTTTTTTAAGAGGTTTTTTTAGTTTGTTTAGGGGGAACTTTTTTCCCCCTGGCCCGATTTTCCCCATTTCCGAACTTAACCGGCCTATGAACATTATACATATTCTGACCAATTTTCAGGGGTCTAGCTCTTTTATTTTGGACTGAATCGTGTTTTATACAGACGGACGGACGGACATTCATTGAACGACTTAGAATCGATCATAGATCAATAATATATATACTTTATGGGGTCCCCGACCGATATTTTTATGCGTTACAAACGGAATGACAAAGTGAGTATACCCCCATACTGTAGTTGGAGGGTATAAAAAATGAAATTTGGACCATTATTGAAGCAGTTATGATCAAAAGAAGTTTGAGTAAAGGAACAAACTACCAATTTTTAAAAATTCGATATCTTTTGAACGGGTCATCAAAAAAATCTGAAAATTTACCACGAAGGAGTTTTCGAAGGGTAATAAAAAAAACTGTTAACAAATTGGGAAAATCTAAAAAAAAAAAATTTCTAAGTGTCCGATTTGACATGGAATGCCCCACATATAAGTTTGTCATTCCGTTTGTAACACATCGAAATATTGGTCTATTACCCCATAAAGTATAACCATTCAAGACAAAGTTAACCAAAATAAATCTAATTATTATTAAATAAGTATTTTTATAAAAAGTAATGTGTATGTAATTAATCAAGCTTAAATTAAAGCTTAATGGCGTTCAGATTGTGTAAATATTAAATGTGCTACGAGGGTCGAAATGGAAATTGAAATTATTGAAAGACCTTTTTTAAAAAATTGCTTAAAATATTTTTAGGTCGATCTTATCCAAGTTCAAACATTTATAATTTAAAAAATAGTCCAATAGTTGATATTTATTTATTGAATAATTTTTCCAAAGACCCAAACAAAAACCAATGAATGACAAACTTATATATACCCCTATCACTAGAGTGGAGGGTATAAAAAATACTCCAGTAGTACATATTCATTCATCAAATAATTTTTCCAATAACCCAAACAAAAATCCGAATTTTTTTACCTTCAATTCTTTTGAACACCAATTTTTGGTAAACAAAGAAAAGATTTAATTGTTTAATAATTTTAGTACACCTTCGACTGCTTTTTAAAAATTTAGATTTTTGTTTGGGTTATTGGAAAAATTATTTGATGAATGAATATGTACTACTGGAGTATTTTTTATACCCTCTACTCTAGTGATAGAGGGTATATATAAGTTTGTCATTCCGTTTGTAACTCATCGAAATTCGGGCTGGGACCCCATAAAGTATATATATTCATAATCCCCGATCAATTTTAAGACATTGTAGCGATGTCCGTCTGTCTGTCTGTGGAAATGGTGATCAATGGAAAAATATTACACCGAGATGACTTAAACTTAACATATTTATTGGAAGTTCTCCCGAGAAGTTTGGTATTGCATTTGAGCGATATCGGTTCAGCGGTTCAAAAGTTATGGACGAAAATGTAAGGACACCTCAAAAATTTTAGTACATTCAACATAACCTACAAATACAAAATGCTTAAATTCGGCTGCTGGTTGACATATGTCAACATAATTGAACACTAAATGGTATTTAAACAAGTACGAACATATTTTTTTACAAAAAAAGAAAAAAACGAGGATTTTTTTTTGCGAAAATTAAAAAAAAAAAAAAAAATTTTTAAAGTAATTTCTTTTTAAATAAAGTTTTTTGCAATAATCTTTTAGACATTGTGGGAATATCGCTACATTCGGCAAGGCCGAAATTAACTTATTTACTTGTAAAATTTTAAATGTTTGAGCTTGGAAAAATTTGACCTAAAAGTTTTTTTAATAAATTTTCTAAAAAACGTCTTTCAATAATTTCAATTTCCATTTCGACCCGCGTAGCAAGTTTAATATTTACTCAATCTGGACGCCATTAAGCTTAAATTAAAGCTTGATAAATTACCTACACAGCACTTTTTACAAAAATACTTGTTTGATAATAATTAGGTCTATTATTGTTAACTTTGTCTTAAATGGATTGCTATCTGATATATAACACACGAAAAAAGCTGCCAGTCACTGTATATATTAATAATCCTCGATCGATTTTAAGTCTATCTAGCGTTGTCCGTCCGTAGAAAACACGCTAACTTTTGAAAGACTTTTTACGGAGGCCCCTAAAGTTCGGCATATATATTGGTCATTTACCTGGTCAGGCTGGTATTGCAATCCAGCCAAATCGGTCCCCTGGGTCAAAAGTTATGAGCAAAAGAGTAAATTTCGGCAGGGGTTATTCATGAATTAACGAGATAAAAAACACGCTAAACAGTCGAAAGACAATAATGAGACTGCTGAAGTTTGGCATATATATTTGACATTCCCCAGGTTGGTTTTAAATTTCAGCTCAATCGGTAAATTGGTTCAAAAGTTATAAGCAAAAGCCTGGAGGATAATTATGTATCTTGATAATCGTCATCGTTAGCTCATTATTCTATTACGATAAAATAACACTATATGGCAGGCACGTACGCAGGGGGGGGGGGCTGGGGGCCCGGCCCCCCCAAAATGATTTGACAATATAAAAATTTTAAGACTTCACTACAAAATATACGTTTGTTAATAAAAAAGGGCTCAGTAATATATTTTTTCCCTTTTAATCTCTAATCTAACGAAGGTTTTTTTCTGAAAATTTCAAAATATTGAAAAAATTTTCATTGAAATATTTTGAGGATGTTTATTCTGGCTCGAGGTCATTATTATCTTTACTAATTAAAACCATGATATTCTCATAGCATAATTTTCAAGAAAATTATTTTTTTGTTTTAAATTAATTTATGTTGGTCATTTTTGCAAGACTTAATCGACACGTGTTTCGGAATTTGTCAAATTCCATTGTCAAGGTTATTTAGCAAAAAATAGAAACGATTTACTACAAAGTAGCAAACGAGTCTAATGACAAATCGTTTGTGCACAACAACAGTCACAACAACACAAATCACGACAGCCATAGCCGGAGGCCTTAACAGCAAACGCCCACACGAGAGGACCATTGTGGTCGCTCTCGATCTGTCTAAGGCCTTCGACACGGTCTGCCACACGCAGCTTCTGCAAGACCTGTATGACTCTACGCTCCCTAATGTCCACAAACGATGGTTGGCGAATTACATGGCTGGGAGGCAGTCATATGTAGAGTTTAGAGGTTCCAGGTCGGGACTGCGGAGAAATAAGCAGGGTGTTCCACAAGGGGGTGTCCTCTCACCCATCTTGTTCAACACATATATCTCCAAAATCCCGACCCCACCTCCAGGACTGAAATTGATATCCTACGCCGATGACTGCACAATTTTGTGCACAGGCAGGGATATCGAAGCCCTGGAGGAACAGCTTAACAGCTATCTGCCAACCCTGACGAAATTTTTGGCAGATAGGAACCTCCAGCTCTCGACACCCAAGTCGACGGCCACGCTCTTCACCACGTGGACTAAAGAGGTTAACAGGGAACTCAATGTCCACATTAGTGGGCAGAGAGTTCCCACGGTGAAAAACCCCAAAATTCTTGGGGTTCACTTCGATAGCCTCTTTATGTTCGCGAGGCATTCTGAAGAGGTGACCAGGCGAGTGAAAGGAAGGAACTCCATTTTGAAAGCGCTGACGGGCAGCACCTGGGGTAAAGATAAGGAGACGATCTTGACTACGTATAAAGCCATAGGTCGTCCCCTTATCGACTATGCTTCCCCGGTATGGTCGCCGTCCGTTAGCGACACACAATGGAGAAAGCTCCAAACGGTGCAGAACACGGCCCTCAGGGTGGTAACAGGATGTCATTCCATGGCATCTGAAGACCACCTACATGAGGAGACCAAAATTCTGCCCGTTCGGAGCCATTGCTCCCTTCTCACTCGTCAATTCGTACTTGGATGTCATATGACCGAGCACCCCAACCATGCAAGCGTCGTTGGTACGTCGGCACCGGAGGTGAGACAGGTGAGGTCTGACCTACGGTCCGAGAAATCGGCCGTGAGTCACCTCATCGGTCTTGTGCAGTGTGGCGACTTAAAAGAGGCGCAGGCTCGCCTACACACGGAGATCGTCTCGGAATCCATTGGGAGGATGCGAGACAATGTTGTGTTAGGTGGCAGGCCCCCTCCCCTTTCCGAATCCGAAAAGAGCCTGCCACGTAAGGTCCGCACGACATTGTCCCAACTCAGGTCAGGTTACTCTAGGGGGTTAAATAGTTACCTGGCCAGAGTTAACCCTGACATCTCTGATGCCTGCCCTCTTTGCAGCGCTACACCTCACAACACCATACACCTCTTCGAGTGCCCGGTTCGGCCCACGACACTCACACCTAGGTCATTATGGACCAATCCAGTCGAGGCAGCTCGCTTCCTCGAACTGGAAGGGTAACCTGCTTTATGTCTCCTATCCCAATCCCCTTCCCATCCCCATCCCAAAATATAAAATATATTTTTTAATAATAATATAATAATAATTACTACTAACATTTCTTGTATCTGCATGTGAACCTCCAGTGGACGCTACAACAACAACAACACAAATAACATATTGTTGTAGTCCAATGGACTATCATATGTAAAATTGTTTTAAATATTTTTGTTGGTTATTGACAATCGTTGCCTTATTAGTATGGTACAATTTCTTCGTCTTTCTAATTCTCATAGTGAATAGAGGCGAATATGTATTAATATTTTAGTTTGTGTACAAACGATTTGTCATTAGACTCGTTTGCTACTTTGCACACTGGGCCGAGATGGTAGGTTTTTTGGCCAAAAGTCTCTACAGGTCGTAAATGTTAATCGATTTTGTTGAAATTCAGAATATAAGCCTATATTAGGGTAATAAATAAGTGACTTGAAACTTTTTGGAATCGGACCTACAAGGAAACTGTTTCAGGGTGGACACTTAATTTTTAATAAAATTTACAGATGTTATAGATGAAACAAATGAAGAGACACTTGTCTTTTGTTTATGTTTTTGAATTGGAGATGGTCTCTGGTCCCGTGATTTGCGTGCCTCAAAAAACAACGTGATTCACGCGTGAGAGTGAGTGATTTTCACTAAAATCACGTGATATAAAAGTTTTTAAAAATTGAATTGAAAAAAAAGTTTAAAAATAACGTGATTCACGCGTGAGCGTGAATGATTTTCATTTAAATCACGTGAATATACCTTTTTCCGAAATATAATTGAAGGGCTTACTGCAAGAACTTGATAAGCAACATTTTATTTTTTCCTGTTTTTCGCCTTCTGCTGATGTTCCATTGACAGATTTTTTGCAGAAGTCTTGCTTTAACCCTTCGTACAAGTATATTGAGAATAAAAGTTCTGCAAAAGTTATATTTTCTAGATTTTTTTAAAAGTTTTAAGGCAAAAACCACCATAAAATAAAATGTTGCTTATCGAGTTTTTACAATAAGCCCTTCAATTGAAAAAAAGTTTATAAAAAATTGAAAAAAAAAAATTGTTTTTGTTTTGAAAACCCCCTTTTTATACTCATCGTTATCAAAAGTTCCACGCCCTTTTAGAAAACTGTCTGGGCCAGAATTATCCTTTCTATCTACACTTTCCAAAAAAGTTGCCCGCTTGTGCCCGTTTTCAAAAATGGAATTTAAATAAAATTTATAAAAAAATGAAAAAAATATTTCGTTTTTGAAAACCCCCTTTTAAGAACTCATCGTTATGGAAAGTTCCACGGCCTTTCAAAAAACTGTCTGGACCAGAATTATCCTTTGTATCAGCACTTTCCAAAAAAGTTACCCGCTTGTGCCCGTTTTCAAAAATTGAATTGAAAAATGAGCTTATAAAAAATTGAAAAAACATTTTTTTTGAAAACCCTCTTTATAAACTCATCGTCATAAAAAGTTCCACGCCCTTTCAGAAAACTGTCTGGGCCAGAATTACCCCTTTTATCAGCACTTTCCAAAAAAGTTGCCCGCCTGTGCCCGTTTTTAAAAATTTACTTCTAATAAGGGCTAATAAAAAATTGGAAAAAATATTTTTTTTCTGAAAATTCCCTTTTTAAACTCATCAAAAGTTCCACGCTCTTTCAAAAAACTCTCTGGGCCAGAATTATCCTTTTTATCCCCACTTTCCAAAAAACTTTTCCGCTTGTGCCATTTTTCAAAAATTAAATTGAAACAAGTTTTTAAAAAATTGGAAAAAATTTGTCTTTTTTTAAAAACCCCCTTTTTAAAGTTATCGTCATAAAAAGTTCCATGCCCATTCAAAAAACTGTCTAGGCCAGAATTACTCTTTTTATCAGCACTTTCCAAAAAAGTTACTCGTCTGTGCCCGTTTTCAAAAAAAAAAAAAATTACTTCTAATAAGGGCTAATAAAAAATTTAAAAAATTAATTTTTTTTTTGAAACCCCCCTTTTTAAACTCATCAAAAGTTCCACGCTCTTTCAAAAAACTGTCTGGGCCAGAATTAGCCTTTCTAACCCCACCTTACAAAAAACTTACCCGCTTGTGCCCGTTTACACAAATGGGATTAAAATACCAAAAATTAAAAAAAAATAAAAAATTGTTTGCGAAAACCCCCTTTTTTAAAACTCATTGTGAACAAAAGTTCCACGCCCTTTCAAAAAACTGTTTAGGCCAGAATTATCCTTTTTATTTGCACTTTCCAAAAAAATTTCCCGCTTGTGCCCGATTTCAAAAATTTAATTGAAATAAGAGTTTATAAAATCTGATTTTTTTTTTTGTAAACCCCGTTTTTAAGCCCATCGTTATCAAAAGTTCCACTCCCTTTCAAAAAACTGTCTGGGCCAAAATTTTCCTTTTTATCCCTTCTATCTAAAAATGTTGCCCGCTTGTGCCCGTTTAGGCAAATGTTATTGAAATATAAAAAATTTGAAAAAATAAAATATTTTTATATTTAAACCCCTTTTTTAAACTCATCGTTATCAAAAGTTCCACGCCTATCCACACTTTCCATAATAGTTGCCAGCTTGTGCCCGTTTTAAAAAATGTAATGGAAATAAAATTTAGAAAAAAATTAGAAAAAATATTTTTTTTTAAAAACCCGTTTAAAAAAACACTTTTTTTAACTCATCGTTATCAAAAGTTCCACACTCTTTCAAAAAGCTGTCAGGACCGCCTAACCGGGTAATTATTTTTTTTTTCAATGTATTAAAAACAAATTTTAATACGATAAAAAAAATATTTTTCGTGTAACCGGGTTTTTCTCGTAACCGGTTTTTTTTTGTATTCGGGTTTTTGGGTAACCGGGTTTCATTTTATCCCGTATTAATGTAGAAAAACACTATGTATGTACTTTAGGAAAAACTTGAAAATTGTTAATTCATAAAATTAATTTAATTCAATAAAAAAGGCTCATTTTAACAATTTTAGACTTGTTCATCTCCCTTTCTATTGATATTATATACGCAGATGAAAAAACGGGCAAAAGCGGGCAGGTCAGTCTGAAAGCTAGTAAACCAACGAACATTTTGGCATCCTAACTTTTAGATTATGTCGCGGAACATTTTGGAACAACTATATCAAATGGAACAATTTTTCAAAATTTATATAAAAATATCAAAAATTATCAAAAAAAAAAAATAGTGAAAAAGAGCTGTTCATACCCATTTACATGTTGTACTTCCCTTTGTCAAATAAATTAATCCCCAAAAAAAAAACAAGGTCCCATCTTAATAATGTATAAATTTGCTAGCTTTTTTGATTACGGTATATGGAGATTTAAGCATACATATTTTATCTTTGATGGATCATTCCAAGAGAATTGGTGTACCGATTTTTACAAAAATTACAGACAAGGTGCATCAAGTCATACTTAATACAATAGTGCATTCGCTTTTTTTAATTTAATAATTTAGTTTATTTTAGTTTTGGCCAAAAAAACTACCATCTCGGCCCAGTGTGCTTTGTAGTAAATCGTTTCTATTTTTTGCTAAATAATCTTGACAATGGAATTTGACAAATTCCGAAACACGTGCCGATTAAGTCTTGCAAAAATGACCAACATAAATAAATTTAAAACAAAAAAATAATTTTCTTGAAAATTATGCTATGAGAATATCATGGTTTAATTAGTAAAGAAAATAATGACCTCGAGCCAGAATAAACATCCTCAAAATATAATATTTCAAAGGTCAAATAAAACAATTTTTATTTTTTAATAAAAATTAATCAGAATTTTCATTAAAAAAAAATTTTTGTGTGGTTTTAAATTAGTAAACTTTTACGGTAGTGAATAAGACACCTTTAAACCAGCGATCACTGTTGCCAACTATTTTTAACCAATAACCTCTAAATTTCACTAAAAAAGCGCTAGAAACCGCCAAAAATAAATTTAGCGGGGAAATTTAAAATTCTCCCGCTAAATTACAAAAAAAAAGCGCTAAAAAACGAAAAACTTGGCATTTTTAATTGACAAAAAAAAAAAGAAAAATTTAAAAAAACCTCCAAATTATTTTTCTACGAAAATTGTCTTTTCACTAAAAACGCGCAATAAACTGCCGAAAAAAATTAAGCGGGAAAATATAAAACTCTCCCGCTAAGTTACAAAAAAAGCGCTAAAATTCGACAAACTTGGCGTTTTTAATAAAAAAAAAGGAAAATTGGAAAAAAATCTCTAAATTTTTCCCACTAAATCCCAACAAAAAGCGCTAGATTTTCCCGCTAAAGCACTGTTCCCGCTAAAAGCAATTTTTCCCGCTAAATCCAAACAAAAAGCGCTAGATTTAGCGGGAAAACCTCCAACTTGGCAACAGTGAAGCAAGCCGATGCAAAATTTTCGGCGGCGGCTGAAGAGCAAAAATTTTCGGCGGCGGCGGCGTTTCGGCTGCGCGCCGCGTTTTTTTTAGAACAGCGCGGCTGAAAAAAAAATTCGGCTGCGCCGCTATTATATAGTAAAGAACGGTTTAAATCAAGGCATATTAATCACGATACCACAGACTAATACAGACTCGACATAAGTGACAGGTGTCAAAAAAGTAGTTCTGAACCATATGGTTAATATTTTCAAATTTTTCTACGAATTAGGTTAGAAAGAGAAAACTGATATAACGCGCCATAAGAAAAATGGATGCCAGATCGGTTTTTGTTGTTTCACTCAATCCTACGTCCTAGAAAGTGTTGTCATGTTAGCGTAAAACATACTAAAAACCTCTGTGTTTTCTCCTAAAATCGCTTAGTTTTTCCCCATTTTTTCTTATAAAACTCTACTGTCGAGTCTGTATTTAGTCTGTGACGATACCCTACCGAACAAGTGGTCAATATAACATTCAGCATAGATGAACTTTAGGGACCAATTAAATAATGGTTTAATTACCATTTAATTGGAATTATGGTAACAAGTAAGAAAATTATAGTGGGTCAAGACCGACCTTTTACCCTACACTAGTGTTTTCCGGAAAATGTGTCCGAAGTCCAAACATGAACCGATTGGATCTATATTTTGTGATATCTTTAATTAGTGCACAAACTTAATTTGAGTCCAATAATGGTCTAATTACAACGCTCAACAAGCTTTTATCGGTTTGAAATCTTAGTTTAAGGGCAGTTTACACGATAACTACCCTTGACCACCCTTATCACCTATTTCCCAGTATTAGTGATACGATTTGCCGGGTTTAAATAATTTTGCATGAAAAATTATTTGAATTTGACAATTGTTATCCCCCAATACTGGGAAATAGTAGATAAGGGTGGGCAAGTGTAGTTAACGTGTAAATCAAGCTTTAGATATCGCCATTTTATGTTTTAAAAAAAATCCTCAACTCAAGTTTGTTTAATTTTTATTAATAATAAAAATTAGTTATTTATTCGACCTTTAATTGTGCAATGAAATAATGTTTATTTCAGTTCAAGGCCAATTTCCAATGGGGGAACTGGAAATCCCCCGAAACGATCGTCAATTCATTCCTGAAAATTGTCAAATTTTTTGAAAGCAAGAAACTCTATCGAGTATTTAATGGGAGAATATCCTAATAAAGAAAGTAGAGTTAACATAAGTATTTTATTTAAGTATATTATGTTAATTCAATGGGGAAATTGGCCTCGAACTGAAATAAACATTATTTCAAAGTCCTCAACTTTTAAAAAACTTTCTTTAATCTAGTGTTTCCAATTCGGTTAATCGATTAACCGATTCCTCGATTAATCGCCTCTATTTCGGTTAATGTCGAAACAAATAATTTAAAACGCAAATAATTATTCGACCCGATTAATCGGTTAAAATGGTTCGATTAACCGGTTAATATTATTATCTCTATATTCTACTATAATTTGTTTGAAACACTTGCTCTTTTTTACAAACACTTCCGAAAAAAGTCAAAACTACAGAAAAAAATATTCAGAAACCAGCAAGTAACAGTTTAGAAAAGCAAAATTAAAAATTTAATCATTTAAAACTCAGAAATCCTAGTTAAAGTTTTCAAACGCCATATTGAAAATCCCAATTAAAATTCAGAAAATCTCAATTGAAATTCAGAAAAGCTAATTGAAATTCAGAAATCCCAATTGAAATTCAGAAATCCAAATAAAAATTCAGAAACGCCCAATTAAAATTTACGAAAGCTCAATCCAAATTCAGAAAAGCTTATTGAAATTTTAAAATCCTAATTGATATTCAGAAACTCCCAATTTCACAAAATTGAAATTTACAGAACCATACTGAAATTAAGAAATCTCGATTGAAATTTAGAAAAGCAAAATTGAAATTTAAAGCTTCTAGATGAAATTCAGAAAAGATAATTCAGTTACTGAAGAGCTAATAAAATTCAGAAATCTCAATTGAAATCCCAATTGAAATTTAGAAAAGTGAAATTAAATTGTATAAATTAAAATTAATATTAAGAAGACACCAATTAAAATTCTGAAAAGCACAACTAAAATTCAAAAATCCCAATTGAAATTAAGAAATACCAATTGAAATTTAGAAAAGCCAACTGAATCTGAATTGATGTTCATAGTTTAGAAAATCAAAATTTAAATTTAAAAACTACAATTATAAGTAAATTGAAATTTTGAAATCCCAATTGAAAAAGGAAAATGACCAATTGAAACTCAGAAATCCCGATTGAAATTTAGAAAACTCCAAATAAAATTTAGGAATTTTTCTTATATCAAAATTTCAATTAGTTGCGTTTTGGTGTTCCTCTTTAAAAACTGCACACAAAAAATTTTAAAGAAAAAATTTTAATTAAAAATTTTAAAAAGTTCGATTTTGTTTTTAATAATTTTTTAATTTATATGATAAAATTTTTTAATAGATTTCGAAAATTTCCATGAATTGAGAATAAATGCACTTTTGCGATATTAAACATTTACAAATTTTAGTAATTAATACTATTACTTTCGTGATAGCGTAATAGGTGCAAAATCAATTTAAATAGTAATTGAAACTCATTCTAATTTTTTGTGTGTGTGTATAAAGACTAAAAATGAAATTTTACTTAAAATACTTTTATTTTTTGTTACATTACTTTTAAAAAATCGTTAAAATTAATTTTTCATTGTTTTTGACGATTAATCGCCACTTTTTCCGATTAATCGACCCGAATAACCGATTAACCAATTTTTTTCAATTTTCGAATAATGCCCTAACCGGTTAACCGGCAGGGTCGAATAATTGGAAACACTACTTAAATCTAAGAAGATAAATATGATAAACTAATGGGTAGAAAAAATCTCAACTTTTCTAAATTTCTAAACTTTTAGTTAAATTTTACTAAATTTTGGTAAAATTTATGAACTATTTTGAAGAAAATTGTATCCCAAAATTAAGTTAGCTCTTTTGTTAGTGTGGGGACAACAAGTAGATATGGTCATATTTCTTTATAATTTGGTAACATTCCAAATTTGTGAATACAAAATATGTTGTTTTTGGGGTATTTATTTATTCACATGACAAATTTCGAAAGGATACCTGTTAAATTACGGGTATTAAATTTATGTTAGCCAAATTTGGGGGACGTTTGTATGGGGGCTAGGTCAAAACATGGACCGATTATTTTTTTAATTTCAATAGGCTTCTTCAATGAGAAAAAGGAACCATAAATATAATTTCAGTCAAATCAATTGATTGTTGCGACCTGTATCGTGCTCATTATTTTTACATGGACGGACATCGCTAAATCGACCCAGAAAGCAGTGTTCGAAAAAAAACAGTACGTTATTTAACGTTCCGTTCCAAGAACACATTCACTAAAAAGTTTTTTAGTGGTTGTGAAGGTGTTCGCAAACAGAGTTCCGAACGTTATGCCTGCGAGTTGAAGAACAGAAACTTTACGATAACGAACCGAACTAGGTAAGAAACAAAATAAAGTTCTTTTAGTGTTCTGTTTGCGAACTTTTGAGAATTTTTTTTTTAAATTTAAAATGGCGATATCTCGAAAACTAAGCAAGATAGAGCAAAACGGAGCACATTTTTGGTTCTTGGGATCCCCATAGTATCGCTAGGCCTCTACACATGGGTGGACCCCATTGGGTCCTTATTTTGAATCTAAAAAAGTTAGCATTCCGGGAAATTTAAAAATGCACATATCTCGCTAAATACTGCCGACACGATGAAAAGTCTAAAAGCATTTTTGTGGATCTTGTGGCGTAGTACATGACCGCTTTTAGTTTTCAAGATATCGCCATTTTAAATTTAAAAAATGTCCCAAAAGTTCGCAAACAGAACACTAAAAGAACTTTATTTTGTTTCTAACCTAGTTCGGTACGTTATCGTAAAGTTTCTGTTCTGCAACTCGCAGGCATAACGTTCGGAATTCTGTTTGCGAACACCTTCACAACCACTAAAAAACTTTTTAGTGGATGTGTTCTTGGAACGGTACGTTTCGATAACGTACGGTCGCTCCATAGTTCCGTACAGAACACTAACGTACCGTACGTTAGAGTTCTTTTGGAAACCAGATTTGGAATCAGCATTGAGACTAAAATCGAAAACGAATGTCCAGACCGCTGACCCATCCAAAAATTTTTCAAATTTCGGTCAGTGTTTTATAATTTTGCCACTAGAAAAAAAAACTTTGAAGCCTTATAATTTTTAATGGGTGGTGATAGAAAGGTGCTTTTAGTAACAAATTTCTTAGCAAACACTGCCTCTTCATCGTGCATGATTAAAAAAATAATTAATTTTTTTATACCCTCCACTTAGTGATAGAGGGTATATATAAGTTTGTCATTCCGTTTGTAACTCATCGAAATATCGGTCTGGGACCCCATAAAGTATATATATTCATGATGCCCGATCGATTTTAAGACATTCTAGCGATGTCCGTCTGTCCGTCTGTCCGTCAGTCCGTCTGTCCGTCTGTCCGTCTGTCTGTCTGTCTGTGGAAAATTCTGTAGCGGAAAAAATATTGCACAGAGATGACTGAAACTTAACATATTTATTGGAAGTTCTCCCGAGAAGTTTGGTATTGCATTTGAGCGATATCGGTTCAGCGGTTCAAAAGTTATGAACGAAAATGTAAGCACACCTCAAAAATTTCAGTACATTCAACATAACCTAAAAATACAAAATGCTTTAATTCGGCTTCTGGTTAACATATGTGAACATAATTGAACACCAAATGGTATTTAAACAAGTACGAACATATTTCTTACAAAAAAAGAAAAAAAATCTTTTTTTAACAAAAATTTTTTTTGCGGAAACTTTTTTTTAAAATTTTTTTTTTTTTTTTTTCAAAAGCAATTTCCTTTTAAATAAAATTTTTTGCGATAATCTTTTTGAAATTGTGGAGGGTATCGCTACATTCGGCAAGGCCGAATTTAACTTTTTTACTTGTTTTTTTTTAAATCGATTTTTCCGCCCCCTGCTGTGGATTATTGGAGCTTTTTTTTAAAGTTTAAAAGACTTCTATTGTATTAATTTTTGCTCTAGAATCGACTGGTGAAATCAGGACTATGATCATGTAAAACGATAGTTGACTATCGTCAATTTTTGGAGCCTTGTTGCTCCTAAACTAATCAAAATATTTTACAATTTTTTAATGGTTCTGGATTAGACACCACTCCTTAATAATTTAAAAAAGAGAAACTTTCTAATTTCCCTTTAAAACGATATGTATTTTGATGTCGTTCATGCATCGTCTATCGTTTTCGTTTTACGTGATTAACCCCCAGATTTGCAATATATTCAGCCGTTTTTTCTCTGCAGAAAAATCAGCTCAAAATCCGCGTTTTCAGATGCTTTGAACCACCCCAAGGAGTGAAAATTTTTCCAAAAAAATACCGGCATTCTTTTTAGCTCCCCTAAATCCTTTAAAAAAATGATGATATCCGATAAACAGATGAAGTGACATAGTCACCAAACGAACTCTACACTCAGAAAAAAAAAAACTAACTAAAAAATGGGAAAATTAACTAAATCCAAGGAAAATTGATAATGATTTAGCTCCATTGCCATGTATTCCTACTTTTTAGTCTATATTTTTCTTAAAAATTAGGACCAATTTGAACTAGAAAGTGGGAAAAAATTTTCCATTTTTTTGTTAAAAAAATATTTCTGATTAGGACATTTTTCCATATTTATAGAATAGCATGTGAATACACACAGAATTCTTATTATGTACATTTTTTATTTAAAATATAAAAAAACGTTTGTTTCTTATGGTCAAGTAATAAATTTCATTAGTTTTTAAAGTTAAATTACAACAAAGACTTTGTCTTTAACGTTTGTTCCCAGACTATGGGAAAACACGCCAAAGCCAAGGCCTTTGTTGTGATTAAAATATTATTTTTTCCCTAACACATACATGTGTAGAAAAAAAATGTAAACATTAAATTTATTACTTGTTATACAAGACCAAACTCTCTTTTTCATATACTACAAATAATAAACAAAATGTGAACTACAAGCAAGCATGAAAAAAAAAAAAAAAATCATCTTAACAATTTCATGTTATGAAAAATTTACTAAACTTGTGGAAAAAAACTTCCTCAAATTAAAGAAGATAAATATGATAAACTAATTGGTAGTAAATTACGTCCTAAAACTGAATTTTTTGAACTAAATTTTGTTTTAAGAAATATGTTTAATGTTTATGCATTTAAGCGATATCGGTTCAGCGGTTCAAAAGTTATGAACGAAAATGTAAGCACACCTCAAAAATTTCAGTACATTCAACATAACCTAAAAATACAAAATGCTTTAATTCGGCTTCTGGTTGACATATGTGAACATAATTGAACACCAAATGGTATTTAAACAAGTACGAACATATTTTTTGACAAAAAAAGAAAAAAATCGCGGATTTTTTTTTTTACCAAAATTTTTTTTCGCGGAAATTTTTTAAATTTTTTTTTTTTTCAAAAGTAATTTCCTTTTAAATTGTTTGCAATAATCTTTTTGAAATTGTGGAGGGTATCACTACATTCGGCAAGGCCGAATTTAACTTTTTTACTTGTTTGTATTCCAATTTTACTTTTTGAAATTTTATTATCCAAATGGAACATAATTGCGGAATATGCTCTTTTTAATTTCAAAACCGCCAAAATCGGCTGGAGTTTGAGCCGCCGATCAGCCGATGATTTCGGCGGCGGCGCGGCTCGTGGAAAAATATCGGCTTAGCGACTCAGCCGTCAGCCGCGCCGACCGGCTTGCTTCACTGCTTGGCAACAGTGCCAGCGATGCCCAAACACTTGTTAGTGTTTCTTCACAATACAGCAGCAAGCAGCTGAGCAGCAAAATTTGTACATGTGTTTTGTTGTTGCGGCAACAACAAAATACATGTAAAAATTTTGCTGCTCAGCTGCTTGCTGCTGTATTGTGAAGAAACACTTAGATAAGCAAAGATTAATCGGCTTTGCACCATGCAACCAAGCCGACAAGAAATTTTCGGCGGCGGCGCGACCAATTTTGCTTGCTGGTGGCGGCGTTTGCAGTTTTTAGCCGGCGGCGGTTCAATAATCGGCTCATTTTTCCTTTTTGTTGCGAGTAGTATTTTTGTGAATTTGTGTTGTGATTTTTGTAATGATGAGTCGATCGGAGTCGACTGATTCGGCGGCTTGGTTTAATGGCGGCGTAGAACGTGAAAAACGGTCGGCGGCGGCGCGCCGCCGGTTTTGAGCCGATCGGCTTGTTTCTCTGTTTTGCACACGTATACAATACGAACCATAGTGACCATAGAAAAAATAGAAGTGTAACAGAGTCGTATTTCGCTTGAATAAGTATTAGTGACAGCACATTATGTAACTTTTGACGTTTAATAAAAACAATGCAACATAAAGGAGAACAACAACAAAGCAAATAACAAAAGAGAAAAAAAAGTTTTTAAACTATGAATAGTGTGTTTTATCTTTAAAAAACGTTGAATAAAGCAAAATAAATAATAAATTTAATTAAATGAAAAACAAATTCCATTTTTTATAAACAAAGAATCTAATTTAATATTAAATACGTGTGAGATGAGGAAGAACAAGCATTTTGCCACCATATTGGAAAATACATCAAATACAACACTGCGTACCTTCTAATCTTTTCTATGATAGTGACATAGTAATCCATCGACCGTTTTGTAGATCTGGCATCACCAAAGATAATTCGAAAATTCTGGCAATGCCAAACTAAGGTTCAAACGCAAAGCAAAGAGAGACAAAAAAAATCTGCATTCTCACTGTAAGAGCCGAGTCACAATTGGCACCACATTCGGTAACCACAAAATGTTTTCATACATTTTGTATGAAAAGCAAAAAATCGCTTTGTGGTCGACCACATTGCCGCCAGAATAGATTCTATTCTATTTTTGTAGTGCTCTCTCACCACCCTCTCATTTTTCTCATATTTGTATCAAGTAGCGTTGCCATATGTTCAACAAAATATGCTAATTTTTCCAATTGGAGTTAATATATTGTGTGTGTGTTGCACACAAGAAACATTGTATACCTGCTTTTATAGGATGACAAAAGAAAAAAAAAATAGATGTGTGACAGTGAAGCAAGCCGGGCGGCGCGGCTGACGGCTGAGTCGCTAAGCCGATATTTTTCCACGAGCCGCGCCGCCGCCGATGTCATCGGCTGATCGGCGGCTCAAACTCCAGCCGATTTTGGCGGTTTTGAAATTAAAAAGAGCATATTCCTCAATTTTGTTCCATTTGGATATTAAAATTTCTAAAAGTCATATTGGAATTCAAAAAAGTCCAATTAAAATATAGAAATCTAATAGAGAATTACAATTTCTGAATGACTATTGGCCTTTTCCAAATTTCAAATGAAATTTCTAGGTTTCAATACTTTTTTCTAGATTTCATTTGAATTTCAACTAAACTTTTCTCAAATTTAATTGCGATTGCTGAATTTTAATTGTCTGTTTTATTTGTGTTTTATATTGTTGGGCTTTATATTTTATAATTTATTTCTGAGAAATAATAACTCTTGTTTACAAATTAAAAAAAAAATTTGCGATCCACGGCACTTTGCATTTATTTTCAATGTAAAATCTTACGCAAAATCCGAAAATGTTTTAATATTTGAAAAGTTTATGTAAAAGTTATTCATATCTTTTTTATTCACTCAAAAAAAAAAACTGTAATGTTAACAAAATTTTTTTTGTTAACTCCAGTTTACTGGCTTTTTAGCAAATTTTTAGTTAAAATCAGCGTTTTAACTACTTTTTTTAGTTAAGTTCAATTTACGAAAATACTAGTTTTGTACAAATTTTGAATTAATTTTTATACCCTCCAACTACAGTATGGGGGTATACTCACTTTGTCATTCCGTGTGTAACGCATCGAAATATCGGTCTATGACCCCATAAAGTGTATATATTATTGATCAGTGATCGATTCTAAGACATTCTAGCGATGTCCGTCTGTCCGTCCGTCCGTCCGTCTGTCCGTCCGTCCGTCTGTGGAAGACACGATACAGTCCAAAATAAAAGTGCTAGACTCCTGAAGTTTGCCAGAAATATGTCTTATGTTCATAGGCTGGTTAAGTTCGGAGATGGGCAAAATCGGACCAGGGGAAAAAAGTTCCCCCTTGAGGAACTAAACCAGCCTCTAAAAAACACCATATTTTTACATGATTTTTTGTGTTTTTGTTTAACAAATGCAAAATTTTTATGCTTTTAGAAGCTTAAAGTTTTGCATTTGGACCCGGGGGATTAGAAAATATTGTTTTTTTCGGCCCGCCCCCCCCCTTATGTGGGCGTGGATTAAAAAAAAGTTGTAAAATAATGATAAACTTGTATTTATTTAGTGCGAAAAGCATAAGAATGAATTTTTAAACATATATTTCGAGGGGAAATTTGTCCCCCTAATGACCACTGCCAACCTCCCCCCCCCAAAAAAAAAAGATTTTTTTTTTTTGCATGTTGGAAGGTATAAAAGATTCGGCATAGCCGAATTTTACACTCTTACTTGTTTTTGTTGACTTTAAAACTGAGTTTACGAATTTTTGCTACCCGAGTAAAAATAAACATATATAACAATATATAACTTGATACAAACCTAACGAATCATATATGATCATATATTCCGTGAGCTATTTTCTAAATTTTTTAAATGCAGTCATATGTAGTTATATATAATTTAATCATGATTCGGATTAAAATGCGTACGGTTGATATAATTATATTTAATTATATGAGGGTCAATACAAAATTTGTTTTTCTGTATAATTTAATATAAAATTATATATTTCTCATTCTGTTTCATATATAAATATAAATGTTTCTAATTAATCAACAATTTTCTAAGTTTTTTAGGCAAAGTATAAAAAACTTTTTAAAATGTTCCTAAACATTTCTTGTTAGGGTTATGTATATCACCTATCTGGTTCGAAGCGTACCCAAACATTTTTTTGTTTTTGCAAATCATATGTTTGGTGAATGTATCGTTGACCTGTGGTGTATCTCAACCCAAACCAAAAAACACCAGGATTTTATATGTTTTTGTGCAATTCGATCTAATTAGATCCACTAATATATGGCAATGTCTGGTCAAAACTCGGATGAAATCAAATCATATTTTATACAAGTTGATCTTTTTTAATGCAAAAACATCCACCATTATTCGGATTAAATTGCGTATAAATATATATTGTTTTATATATCATTATGTATTGCATCATATAAAAATTTTTACTCGGGTAATTAGTTTGCTGATTTTTTGTAACATTTTTGTCAAGTGAAAAATTTTAAACATTTCTTGTGTAGCCTCCTATGCAAATCTCATAAGTCCTACTTAAGCTGTGAAAAAAATAAGAAAAAAAAGTGAAGTGTTAGTGTTTAAAACCAAACTTAATATTTTTTACAAAAAGTTTAGCTGAATTCAACTTATAAAAAATGTTACGAAATTTTCAGCTGAATTTTTAGTTAAAATTACGGTTTTTTTGCTACATTCATTCTACGAAAAGTTAACTAAATTTTTTGCTAACTTTACAGTTTTTTTTTTTGAGTGTTCAAATTCCCAATAAAATTACCTAACTTTTGCAAGAAATCCGGAATCGGTACGATCAAGGAAACCATCAGGATATTGTAAGGAAGTTCAAAATATCCTTTTTATGGTTATATTCTTATAAGTATCCGAAGTTTGCAAGAAATTTCCTGTTCAAAACAGATGTGTTAAATAGACACTCCAATAAAAAGAAAATCTAAAATCCATTAAGTATATCCTGAAATATTTGCAAAAGAAGTCAAAATATTGAACCAAATTTGAATATTTTTTTCATACATTTGTTCGTACCATTTTTTATGATTTTTTTGGTAAAATTAAAAAAAGAAGATTAAATCACATTTCCTAAAAATGTTTGCCTCCTAAAAACGAATCTGACACCAAAAAACTGTATCAAATCGCCTTCTCGAGATATAGCCATTTTTAATTTTTGTGGACCAAGTTCAAATAAATAAAAATATGAATAACTTTAACATACACTTTTTCAATATTAAAAAAATTTTCGTTTTGAGCGCTTAGTCCACAAAAATGAAAATGCCTATATCTCGAGAAGGCGATTCGATACAACTTTTCTGATGACAGATTCGTGTTTAGGAGGCCAAAATACTTTAGAAAATGTATCCAACATGTCTGTGCAAAAACCGTGTAGAGTAGTGTTAATGTTTATATATTTTTAACGAAAATAGTAAACTTTAATTTTTATACCCTCCACTTAGTAATAGAGGGTATATATAAGTTTGTCATTCCGTTTGTAACTCATCGAAATATCGGTCTAAGACCCCATAAAGTATATATATTCATGATGCCCGATCGATTTTAAGACATTCTAGCGATGTCCGTCTGTCCGTCTGTCCGTCTGTCCGTCTGTCCGTCTGTCTGTCTGTCTGTGGAAAATGCTCTCGCGGACAAAATATTGCACAGAGATGACTGAAACTTAACATATATATTGGAAGTTCTCCCGAGAAGTTTGGTATTGCATTTGAGCGATATCAGTTCAGCGGTTCAAAAGTTATGAACGAAAATGTAAGCACACCTCAAAAATTTCAGTACATTCATCATAACCTAAAAATACAAAATGCTTTAATTCGGCATATGTGAACATAATTGAACACCAAATGGTATTTAAACAAGTACGAACATATTTTTTGACAAAAAAAAAATCGCGGATAATTTTTTTTTTTAATTTTTTTTCGCGTAAATTTTTTTTCAATTTTTTTTTTTCAGAAGTAATTTCCTTTTAAATAAAGTTGTTTGCAATAATCTTTTGAAATTGTGGAGGGTATCACTACATTCGGCAAGGCCGAATTTAACTTTTTTACTTGTTTTAAATACTTTTTTTGTGATTTCGTGTTATATGGCGTTCACACTTGCGACCTTAAACAAGTTGTTCAACAAAACACCAGTAACAGAATAAAAACGTAATGGACAAGGAACAAAGACTTTTTTAAACATCTCACTCTTAAACACTTCAAAACAGCTAGTGAACCCCGGATTATATGTATGTTTTTTAGTTTTGTTTTAATTTTTTTTGTTCGGAAGGGGGGGGGGGGCTTTTGCCCACCCCAGAATAATGGCCTAGATACGCTTATGTCTACACCACTCTATGGTACAGGGTACAGATGGTCGCGTGAGTGACTTTTGACTCACTCTCACGAGTACTCACACAAACTTCACTCACACTTACGAAACTTTTTTTTATAAAAAAAAAACTTTGCTTTTTTTGGAATGAAAGAAAATATAAAGAGAAAATAAAGCACGCAAAAAAAAACGACTCACGCAAACTCACTCACGCAATTTTTTTTCCACTCACTCACAACCACTTGAGTAAAATTGAGTTTCAGTCACACTCAAGCGTGAATCACGCACAAATCTGCTCATGTGCCCATCTCAAGTACAGGGTATTGTGAGTTTGTCTTAATGTTTGTAACTATCCAAAATATTGGTCCTAAACCAAACTTCAAGTATAGCGATCGATTTAGAATCACTTTCTGGGTCGATTTAGCGATGTCCGTCCATGTAAACATAGTGAGCACGATACAGGTCGCAACAATCAATTGATTTGGCTGAAATTAAGTTTATGCTTCCTTTTTTCCAAGGAAGAAGCCTCTTGAAATTAAAAAAAATAATCGGTCCATGTTTTGACCTAGCCCCCATACAAACGCCCCCCAAATTTGGCTAACATTACTTTTATACCCGTAATTTAACAGGTATCCTTTCGAAATTTAGCATGTGAATAAAGAAATACCCCAAAAATAACATATTTTGTAATCATATATTTGGAATGTTTCCAAATTATAAAGAAATCTGACCATTTCTACTTGTTGTCCCCACACTAACAAAAGAGCTAACTTAATTTTGGGATACTATTTTCTTCAAAATAGTTCATAAATTTTACCACAATTTAGTAAAATTTAACTAAAAGTTTAGAAAAGTTTGGAAACTTTCTACCCATTAGTTTATCATATTTATCTTCTTAGATTTAAGAAAGTTTTTTTTTTCACTACTTTAGTAAATTTTTCCGGAAAACACTGGTGTAGGGTATAAGGTCGGTCTTGACCCACTATAATTTTCTTACTTGCCATAACTCCAATAAAATGGTAATTAAACCATTAATTGATCGACCACTTGTTCGGTAGGGTATCGTGATTAATATGCCTAGATTTAAACCGTTTTTACTAAGTATACAATAGCGGCGCAGCCGAATTTTTTTTTCAGCCGCGCCGAAACGCCGCCGCCGCCGAAAATTTTTGCTCTTCAGCCGCCGCCGAAAATTTTGCATCGGCTTGCTTCACTGGTGCAACACACGCACAAAATATCAACTCCAATTGGAAAAATTGGTATATTTCGTTAAACATATGGCAACGCTACCTGTTACAAATTTAAAAAAATGAGAGGGTAGTGAGAGAGAACCACAAAAATAGAATATTCTGGCGGCAGTGTGGTCAACCACAAGGCGATTTTTTACTTTTCATACAAAATGTATGAAAACATTTTGTGGTGACCGAATGTGGTGCCAATTGTGACTCGGCTCTCATACAAAATGTATGAAATCATTTTGTGGTGACCGAATGTGGTGCCAATTGTGACTTGGCTCTAATATGTACCATATTCGCATTCATTTAAACTAGTTTAATTGTGTGTTTTCCCCATACAATTTTAAGCACGATATCTGTCAAAATAAAACGAAGTTTAAATTTGACGTTTAAATTGTATGGGGAAAACCAATAATTAAACTAGTTAAAAATGAATGCGAACACCACTCTGCCTGTCATTGTATGACCAGGGTTGCCAGACTGACGATCACTACAACCCAATTTTTTTGCGGATATTTTGTTTTCACCAAAAACTTTTTTCCAAGAACATTTTTTTTTTTTTCAAAAAACCAGTTTTTTGCAATAATATGTTTTACATTGTGGAGGGTATCGGAAATTAAAATACGGAATTTAAGTTTTTTACTTGTTTTATTTTTGAATTCTGGCTTTTAAAAATCGACAGATCTTCCACTGCCGACTAAATTATTCCCCCCCCCCCTAGACGCAAAAAAAAACAAAGTTTTAGCCGGGAGAACACCAAGTTGGCAACAGTGCTCATATGTCAAATAATAAAAATCTAAACATAACATTCTTATTTCTTTATTTTCAGCTTGAAGTATTGTAGAAAGCTTGTTTTGCATGAAGTCTTCAGCAAAATATCCCTATGCAAATGAAAAAGTAAAAATATTTGGTATGTTTGTTTTTGATTAGTTATATAATAATTAAGCTTGTTTTATCTAGACCTTTGAAGATTTAATTCCCTAATTCAATTTCTTAAATCTGATTTAAAATAATTGAATTAATTTCCTGTTTCTATAAATTGAAAAGAATTAATTCATTTTTTAATTCACTTAATTTCATTGCAAAGAATTAATTCTTTGGCGCTGGTCACGTGATTTGCGTGATTCACGTGAATCACGCGTGAGTGTAAGTGATTTTTATTTCAATCACGTGATTGTGAGTGAGCGTGATTTTGAAAAAAAAACTGAGTGAGTGATTAGTGAGTCATTTATTTTTTGCGTGAGTTTGCGTGATTAGATTTTTTGATTTTTCCAATTTTTTTAAAATTTTTGTAAAAATTTTTTTTTTTTTAGTTTGTTTTTTTGTTTTTTGGTAAGAAAATTTTATTGCGTGAGTAGATTTTGTGTGACTCACGCGTGAGCGTGATTGAATCTGGCGTGAGTCACGCGTGAGTGTGAGTCAAAATACACTCACGCGCCTATCTCTACTTTAGTCAATAACGAATTTGGCTCTTCAGCATAAAAATACCCAGTCAGAAAAATACAATCGCAAAAGCGCTGTGAAAGCGCTGTGGACGGTTCTACAAGCGTTCCATATACCATCTTCAAAGCGCTTTCAGATGATCCGAATGATAACATCGATCTACGCTAGGTTTAAAGCGTTTTAAAAGCGTTTTAAAAAAGTGCTTTCAGAACGTTTTGTTTAAAGTCATGAAAGCGCTTTAAAAACCAAAAGTAAAGCACTTATAAAGAGCTTAAATACAAAAATTAAAGATA
Organism: Pegoplata infirma; assembly: GCA_963921195.1. Lineage (NCBI taxonomy): Eukaryota > Metazoa > Arthropoda > Insecta > Diptera > Anthomyiidae > Pegoplata > Pegoplata infirma. The sequence goes on from OY992541.1 coordinate 5,671,679, forward strand.
TTTTCCAGCGATTGAAATAAGAAAAAACAGTACTTTAAAGGACTTCATATAAAGCTGATATTTTTTTTTATTCGTTAATTGTAGATATTTTTTTTATAAAAGTATTTTAGAAAATAAAAAAACAAAAATGTATTGATGAAATACTAATAATATTTAGATCTGAAGGCTATACATCACTTCCGAAGTGTTGCAAAACCTTACTTGGAACATCAGGCGTTAGAAGTGACAGTAAAATAATGAGGAGTATGGATGACACATTAGGAGTTTTTAAATTTTTCGGAATAAAGGAAACTCTAAATAAAATAATTCATCCCAATAATTTCACTGAACCAAAAATCGAAATTATTATTCATGTGGATGGCATGGATATATTTAACAAATCAAAAAAAGGTTTTTGGTCAGTAATGGGCAAAGTATTTTCACCATTTTACATGTCGAAACCATTTCTAATTGCGCTATTTTTTGGAAACTCGAAACCTTTTTCAGCAAATGAGGACATTTTTTTCTAGTAAAAATGATGAAGAAAATAATAATGTTAAAAAAAATCAAAAGGGATAAAAGTTTCGCAAAATGCACTTCAAAACTGCATTTGCATTTAAAATGCACTTTTGAACCACCAACTTTTTCCATCTTTTTAAATGTAAAAATAGACTAACGTACTATCATTTTGCGCTTTATTTCATAAAGATACAATGAGTACTTAAAAATATATAGCTGTTCAAAGTTACACAGATTTTGCATTTTTTTTGAAAATCGCGAATAAAATCGCGAAATTTTTAAATTCTTTGGATCTGATAAATGATATCTTTAAATGGTTCCATAGCGCTTGTGTGTGCAAAATATTGGAAAACTTCAAAGACCCCTGGTCAGATTTTGTTCGGTCTCTCATGGAATTAATGATATTTAAAAGGCAACATCTTTAATGAAATAAACGATTATTTTGTCTATCTAATTCCATCAAAAGAAATAGGACTTTATAACGTTAAAAATTTACGTGAAGATGTTATTGAAGTCAATGTGCATATTGTAGAAGTTAAATGCATTATTTGTAAATTTTATAACGAAACAATTGCTATAACTCTTTTGCATAAATGATAATAATAAAACTTAAAATAGATTTACAAATTAAAAAATGTTTTATGTTTTCAAAATTTTGCGTTTTCAATGTGGTGGTAGGGAACAATTATTTAATTTGATTTAACAAAATGTTTTTATAACAATTTGTTTAAAATTGAGTATAATCTAAAAAATACTATACTTGTATGTACTACGAAAAAAATTTAAAAACGTTTGCAAAAACTGCTTTAAAACCATTTAATTTTGAAACGAACATGTATTTTGTTAATAAAGTGCTTTCAAAACGGTTTTCGAAAACGCTCTCAAGGCGTTCGAATAAAGCGTTTTGAGAATGCTTTTTTATACCCTCCACTCTAGTGATAGAGGGTATATATAAGTTTGTCATTCCGTTTGTAACACCTCGAAATATTGGTCTAGGACCCCATAAAGTATATATATTTATGATCCTCGATCGATTTTAAGTCGATCTAGCGATGTCCGTCCGTCCGTCCGTCCGTCCGTCCGTCCGTCCGTCTGTCTGTCTGTCTGTCCGTCCGTAGAAAACACGCTAACTTTTGAAAGACTTTACAGACGCTACTGAAGTTTGGCATATATGTTTGTCATTTACCTGGTCAGGTTGGTATTGCAATCCAGCCAAATCGGTCCAGTGGTTCAAAAGTTATGAGCAAAAGAGTAAATTTCGGCAAAGGTATTTCGCGAATTTACGAGATAAAAAACACGATAACTTTTGAAAGACAATAATAAGACTACTAAAGCTTGGCACGTATCTTTGCCGTTCCCCGGGTCTGTTTGGTTTTAAATTTCAGCTCAATCGGTTCAGTGGTTCAAAAGTTATAAGCAAAACCTTGAATTTCAGATTAGTTTTATCTAAAATGCCACGTGTTTTAACAAGTTTTAAAAGCATTGGTGGTAACTAAACAATGCTTTTCAAACTTGTTTAATTTTAAAGCAATGATTTTTAAACTTGTTTAGTTTTAAAAGCATTGGTAACTTAAAAATTACACTCGAAAAAAATTTTAAACTCAAAAAAAATTTTACACTCAAAAAAATTTTACACTCAAAAAAAAATTTACAAAAAAATTTTTTTTTTTTTTTACAAAAATGACAATATTTTGTGTAAGAAATATTTTTACAGTAAAAAAAAAACATTACACTCGAAAAAAATTTTACACTCAAAAAAAAATTAGTAATTTTTCTTTAAAAAAAAAAAAAAGTCAAAAAAAGAGTTTTTTACTCAAAATAAAATATTTCTAATCAAAATTGTTAAGTTTTTCACGTTAAAAAATGTACTACCCTTTAAAAAAAAAATGCATTGTGGAGGGTATTCATAGATTCGGCAAAGTCGAATTTAACTTTTCTACTTGTTTTTGTTACAGTGCTTTCAGAACGCTTTTCGAAAACGCTCGTAAAGCGTTCGAAAATAACGTTTTGAGAACGTTCTTTTTTTTGTTACAGTGCTTTCAGAACGCTTTTTTTTTATAACCGTCGTCAATTTCTGCTTGGGTAACTTAAAATTTAAAACAAAAACAATTAATGATTTACAGTTTTATTATACACATACATTTCCATTATATCGAAAAGTCGTGCATTATCCCACCCTTAATGTATATGTGCAAATTAATAAATGTTATATTATAGCAATGTCTTGCATTTTTGTGATTCCTATGCATGCGGGCATAGGCTAAAAAATGCTGCTTGTGCGCTGCCAATAAAATGTACACTATAAAATGCTGTTGCTTTGACTTTTTGCTTGCTACTACCGCACAAGCATAAATGTTATAGTATGTGTGTGCGTGTGTAAAGTAAATACTTTGATTTAAGAAAAAATGTTTAAATCAACTGAATCAAAACATTTTTGATTTGAATCAATTGATTTGAATCAAATGAATTAATTCTTTTTTGATTTAAATCAAGTGAATTAATTCTTTGTTGATTTGAATCAAGTGAATTAATTCTTTTTGATTTGAATCAAGTGAATTAATTCTTTATTTAAACAAGGAATTAAACAAAAAATTAGTTAATTCTTTCAACAAATAGTTGAAATTAATTCTTTTGAATCAAATCATCAAGAATTAATTCCTTGATTTATTAATATGAATTAATCATTTTGCGAATCAAATCAAAAAGAGAATTAATTCTTCAAAGGTCTGGTTTTATCACAATATCTTTAATAGTTTTTATTACGATTTTAGGCATTATAAAAATTTTCACGTGAAAAACAACTCACTTATTGTTAGCTTACGACCCCAACCAGCCTAAAAGTATTTTTTCGTTGTCACTTGGAATTGAAATACTTGTCCGACCAAAATGAAACTTTCTGTCGTTAATAAGTAGTGACCGACCGATAATCTGGAAAAAAAATAATAAAAACACAGTAGAGATGAACAATGTAGTTATTTTTAAAAACGTCGTTCTTAGCTACTATTATTTACAAATAAACAATCTTTAAGGCAGTTACTGTGATCATCGTTTTTCAGTGTAGAGACAAACGTGATTTTAAATCACAGTTCTTCTCAAAGAAATTTTTCTCAGTTGTGGACTTAATATTAGTCTCAGTATTTGATCTCATCAGATATTTGTTATGAGATATCTCATAACAACAATCTCTTGAGATCAAGTGTCAAATTCACTTATATTTATATGTTTACAATTGTTTTTTTTTTTTGATAAATGGTGTCGGAAAAATGAAAAATAAAATAAAACATTAAAAAATAAGTGTATAAACAAATGTATGTGCTTAAATAATAGATTGTACATATATTTATGATGAAAAACATACATAGTTATTCCACGGCTGATTGTAAATTATAAAATTTCATAAAAATAATTGCAGCTCGTTTTCTACACCACTTGATATTGAGATAAATATTGAAATTTTCCAACTGTTTCTCTGCCGACGTTATCTCTGCTTTCATGAAAAAATTCTCCCACGTGTAGATGGTGTGTTAATAACAGTTTTCATTTTACAACAAAACAATATTTTTGGCAATTTGTGTTTTTTTTACATTCCATAATAAGAGAAGAAAAAATATGATTTAACGGAAAACACAGCAACTGATAAAATGCTAGTTAATTTGTGTATAACAGAAAAGAACGATATTGCAAGTAGCAGTGATTTAAGATATTTGATAACTGCAGTTACCAGTGATTTTTGAATCACGGTGATTAAATCACCGGTATGAAAATATCGCTCATCTCTACCGAATATTGGCCGAATACCGAATAATTGAACAAAATTTGTACCGCGTGTTAAAAATTGTAATTCCTATACCTCGCTCATAAACATAGGCAACATTTTTACAGAAGGTACGAAAACTGTTAGACGAGGAAAATACGATAATGTTACAAACAATGCTAACTTTTTATATCGAAAAAGCGCTTAATAAATTTTTAAAAAATGTATTTATTTCTAATTACTATCTCGAGTAAAAATTTTTATATGATGCAATATATCATGATATATAACACAATATATATTTATACGCAATTTAATCCGAATAATGGTGGATGTTTTTGCATTAAAAAAGATCAACTTGTATAAAATATGATTTGATTTCATCCGAGTTTTGACCAGACATTGCCATATATTAGTGGATCTAATTAGATCTAATTGCATAAAAACATATAAAATCCTGGTCTTTTTGGTTTGGGTTGAGATACAATACACCACAGGTCAACGATACATTCACCAAACATATAATTTCCTAAAACAACAAAAATGTTTGGGTACGCTTCGAACCAGATAGGTGATATACATAACCCTAACAAGGAAATGTTTAGGAACATTTTAAAAAGTTTCTTATACTTAGCCTAAAAAACTTAGAACATTTTTGGTTAATTGGAAACATTTATAGTTATATATGGAACAGAATAAGATATATATAATTTTATATTAAATTATACAGAAAAACAAATTTTGTATTGACCCTTATATAATTTTATATAATTATATCAAACGTACACCTTTTAATCCGAATCATGATTGAATTATATGTAACTAAATATGACTGCATTTAAAAAATTTAGAAAATATCTCACGCGATGTATAATCATATATGATTTATTATGTTTGCATCAAGTTATATATTGTTATATATGTTTATTTTTACTCGGGATGGTAATATTATTTAAGAAACACTTTGCATAGTGTTTAAAACCAATTCTTAGCAAATAAAAAGTCATTATCTCACCGCAGACGAACTTTAAGGAACTTCGAAGTCCAAATACCAACTAGGGAAGACTGGGCGGCAAACTCTGTTATAACGGGGAATGCGATCTCAATTTTCACGGACAGATCGAAGATGGAGATGGGTACAGGTTCGGGGGTATACTCTGAATGCCTCGTAATCAGGGCCTCAGTAAGGCTCCCGGACAAGTGTAGTGTTTCCGGGTCGAGGTTTTTGCAATTGACAAAGCCGCGCAGATGATTATGACAAATTACCTAAGTCCTTGCGCCATCAACATTTTTGTGGACAGTCTTGCAGCTCTGAAGGCCTTAGGGTCACACACTGTAAAATGGAGAATTGTTAGTAATTGTATACAATCCCTTCATCGAATCAGTCAGCACAAAGTCAGGCTAATCTGGGTCCCTGACATAGTGGGGTCGATGGTAACGAATTAGCTGATGAATGTGCAAGAAATGGCTCCGAGTCGGTGGGGGAACTTGTCGAACCTGTTATCTCGGTTCCTATAGTGGAGGTGATCAACGAAATTGATAGGATATCGGAGAATATGCTGAGGGATAGGTGGATATCGCTGACCACGTGCAGGATATCGCGAACCATGTGGCCACTGCCAAATCCTAAGAGGACAGAAAGTCTTCTTACCTTTGGCAAACGGACGGGTAGCCTATTAGTAGGAGTACTGACAGGACACTGTATAATCGGTCAGATGGCCGTTCGTATGGGAATTTCTGACAGGGACTTTTGCAGAAGTTGTGGAGAGGTGGAGGAGGAGGAGTCTGTGAGGCACTTGTTGTGTGAATGTCCGGGTCTGATGAAACGTCGTCTTAAGTATTTGGGGCAACGATTTTTTGATGACATAGATTGCCTAAACAGTGTCCCATTGACATCTCTAGCAGAATATCTTAGGGAATCGGCGTGGTTTGAGAGGTAGCATTTTATATATCAGGGGAGTAGGGAGACAACTTTAGGGGGATTACAATGGGCCTTATGGCCTCCGAGTGAATTCGCCAAATTGGCGGACGCCCATCCAACCTAACCTAACCTAAAAGTCATTGGATTTCCCGACCCAGTATGCAAAATGAGTCGATATCGATTCGAAAAAGGTTCGTTTTCTCTAAGAATTTCATCGATATCGAGTTCGATATAATGTCGATATAAAGCGTGTTTTCCTATGTGGCATGCAAGGTGATATAGAATCGAGTTTTGGTACAGGATTCGATTCGATTTTTAATCGAAAATTTCATGGATTTCGATACATTTGTTTTTTTAATAATTTAGTTAATTGTGTCAAAAACGGTAAGAATTAAAAAAAAAATATTACTTACTCTACTTACTTACTTACAATTAACTAATTTTTATTAATTTAATTTATTTATTCTTTAAATTTAATTTTAACTAATTACTACTTTTATCTGCCTCACTTGAGATTTGAACTCAGAACTTCCAGTTTACTGGTTTAACGCCTTACTCCTTCAGCCAAAGTTTGATCATAAAAGTACTTTTTTATACCCTCCACTTAGTGATAGAGGGTATATATAAGTTTGTCATTCCGTTTGTAACTCATCGAAATATCGGTCTGGGACCCCATAAAGTATATATATTCATGATGCCCGATCGATTTTAAGACATTCTAGCGATGTCCGTCTGTCCGTCTGTCCGTCTGTCCGTCTGTCCGTCTGTCTGTGGAAAATGCTCTCGCGGACAAAATATTGCACAGAGATGACTGAAACTTAACATATATATTGGAAGTTCCCCCGAGAAGTTTGGTATTGCATTTGAGCGATATCGGTTCAGCGGTTCAAAAGTTATGAACGAAAATTTAAGCACACCTCAAAAATGTCAGTACATTTAACATAACCTAAAAATACAAAATGCTTTAATTCGGCTTCTGGTTGACATATGTGAACATAATTGAACACCAAATGGTATTTAAACAAGTACGAACATATTTTTTGACAAAAAAATAAAAAAATCGCGGATTTTTTTTTACCAAAATTTTTTTCGCGGAAATTTTTTTTTTTTCAAAAGTAATTTCCTTTTAAATAAAGTTGTTTGCAGTAATCTTTTTGAAATTGTAGAGGGTATCACTACATTCGGCAAGGCCGAATTTAACTTTTTTACTTGTTAAAGTTACTTTTACTAAAATTTGATTTTTTTATTATTATTTGAATTGCCCTTAAATTAAAATTTTTATTTCAAAATATATATTAGTACAAACAAATTTGAAGTTGTGTATGGCCTAGTTGGTTCAAACCCCGGTCGCGGATTTATTTTTTTTTATTTTTTTTTTTATTTTTCTAATGTTAGATATTATTTTTTTTTAAATAATAATTAAAATTTGTGGAATTTTTGTTAAACTAAAACTCGATGTTATATCGAAAATAAGTATTTTTTTTCTACGGAAGAACAAATACGAGAATTCCTAAAATGTAGATTGGAAATCATTTCGAAATCGATTAATTTTTCAATAAAAATATGAGTTCGAGAAACGTTAAAATATCGACTGTATATAATATCGACTTCGAATCATTTTTGCGGAAAAGCTTCGAAAAAAATTCGAAAAAATTGTCGACTCGAAACTGTGCAGACTGGGGATAATCAACAAAAAACTTTTTTTATCGCTAAATGCAAAAAAAAACTCCATTAAGTCGGAAAAACGGCAAATTGCAATATTTTTATACCCTCCAACTACAGTATGGGGGTATACTCACTTTGTCATTCCGTGTGTAACGCATCGAAATATCGGTCTAGGACCCCATAAAGTATATATATTATTTATCAGTGATCGATCCTAAGACATTTTAGCGATGTCCGTCTGTCCGTCCGTCCGTCCGTCCGTCTGTGGAAGACACGATACAGTCCAAAATAAAAGTGCTAGACTCCTGAAATTTGGCACATATATGTCTTATGTTCATAGGCTGGTTAAGTTCGGAGATGGGCAAAATCAGACCAGGGGGGAAAAAGTTCCCCCTTGACGAAGTAAACCAACCCATGAAAAATGGTAACTTTTTAAAGTTTTTTTTGCATTTTTGTTAACAAATGAAACATTTTTATGCTTGAAAATGTTCAAAGTCTTGGACTTGGAATCAGGGGATTTGAAAATTACTTTTTTTTTTGGTCCGCCCCCTTTTGTGGGCGTGGATATTAGCAAATAATTTATATAATGATGAAATTGTAAATCTTTTGTACAAAAAGCATAGTAATTAAATTTGTTAACATTTTTGACCAGAGGGGAGGTGTCCCCAAGTACCCCCAACAAGCCCCCCCAAAAAAAACGCCCCTGTATTTTTTTTTAAATTAATTTTTTTTTATATTTTTTAAACGTTGGAGGGTATACAAGATTCGGCACAGCCGAATTTAACACTCACTTGTTTTTTTAAAATTTTTGTTTTTGTTTGTTCACTTGTCTTCTGTAATAGCATAGTTAGCCAAAGCGGGTTTAACAGGAGTCGAGTGACTTCAGATATCTTTATCTATTGAGAATCTTTGGTGCAGTCGACACACGTACACTATAATATGATGTTTCTGTTAGACGGACGAAACAATACACAAACGAACGCTAGTTTAGAGTTGTCAAAACCGGTTTCCGAATTATTCGAAAAACCGGGGTTTTCGCTTTTTTCCGGTTTTTTCAACCCGGTTTTCTAAAACCGTTTTTTTTTAGTTATTCGAAAAACCGGTTTTTTGTGTCGAATTATTCGACATATTCGAGTATATAATATGTACTTAACTTTTTGTCATCATTTGTTACAAATTTTGTAAAATGCAACCCTGTTAATTAAATTTTGTTTCTTAATGCATAGTGAATGACAAAAACTTAAAAAGGTTAGTCCAAGGCCTTCAAGTATACCGATCGACTCAGAAGCACTTTCTGAGACGATTTTCTGATGTCCGTCTGTCTATCTAAACATTGTGATTTCTATGAAATTTGAAACTTAAGCTTCCTTTGGACCAAGGACGAATCCTATTGAAATTGGAAAACATCGGTCCATGTTTAGACCTAGCCCCCATACAAACGTCCCTTTATAATTTTGCTCAAATGACTCTAATAACCGTATTATAATAGGTACCGTTTTGAAACTTGGCAGGTAAACATATTTTGTATTCACAAATCATTGGTCCAAATTTTTAGGAATCGGACCTGTTCTTCTTGTAGTCTTCATACAAACCACCCTCCCGATATTCACATAATTCTCACAAAATTCATGAAAATAGGAAATATTTGATTAAAATTTTGTTTGTAGGTGTTACACATGCACTTGGTGGCCTTATCGATTCTGAATATAATTGGACCATTTTGGACTTAGACCTCATATAAAAATTTCGCCCGATATTTAGTATTTATTAATTGGCAACAAAAAAGTCAATTTCAACCAAATTTTGTTTGTGTATGTTTTCTACACAAATTAAAGATCTAACAAAAGATAAATCCAATAGGTCCATGTTAGGACTTGGGAACTATTTTCCGGAAAACACTGGTGTACGGTATCATATTGTCGGTCATTACCGACTATAATTTTTTACTTGTTTTTGTTTGCTTTTTGGAAAACAGCTGAAATTGTGTAGAAACACTACCAAGAAAAAAAGTTGTGTTTTAAATGTTTTTATACCCTCCACTTAGTGATAGAGGGTATATATAAGTTTGTCATTCCGTTTGTAACTCATCGAAATATCGGTCTGGGACCCCATAAAGTATATATATTCATGATGCCCGATCGATTTTAAGACATTCTAGCGATGTCCGTCTGTCTGTCTGTGAAAAATGCTCTCGCGGACAAAATATTGCACAGAGATGACTGAAACTAAACATATATATTGGAAGTTCTCCCGAGAAGTTTGGTATTGCATTTGAGCGATATCGGTTCAGCGGTTCAAAAGTTATGAACGAAAATGTAAGCACACCTCAAAAATTTCAGTACATTCAACATAACCTAAAAATACAAAAAGCTTTAATTCGGCTTCTGGTTGACATATGTGAACATAATTGAACAACAAATGGTATTTAAACAAGTACGAACATATTTTTTGACAAAAAAAGAAAAAAATCGCGGATTTTTTTTATTTTTAACAAACATTTTTTTTTGCGGAAATTTTTTTTTCAAAATCTTTTTGAAATTGTGGAGGGTATCACTACATTCGGCAAGGCCGAATTTAACTTTTTTACTTGTTTTTAATTGTATTTAAGTCCTAATTGTACTGATTTAAAGTACTTAGTTCCATTTTATAGTGACTGACCCATAGAGAAAAGATAATGTAAGAGTATTTGATAGGCCCCAATAGCAATCTGTCATTTTCTATTAAATGGTAAACTTACTGTATTTCTGTTTTCATATACGATTTTACATGTACTTGCCTCATTACACTAAATCTCGAGAGAGGAAATATCATGGTAGCCAACTAACCTGATACCCACTGGACTGGCCCCCCTAGTAAAAAAGTTTTGATATAATAATATATAATTTGATACAATCATATTAAAATATATATGAGTTTTTATATGTTCAGATTTAATTATATGAAAGATTTAATATGGCTCCATTTTCTTATCTGCGGTTATACATAAATATATATGACTTCATATAATTATATAAATCTACATTTATTTATATAAAATAAGATCAACTGGATTTATTTGGATGTGACCAAAATTCGGATCTAATTGTATCATTTTTTATATTTGTGTATCTAAAATAATACAATTAGATAATTATTTGATACAACTTGATACAGCCAATTTTGAGATCAAATAAGATCTTAAAGTTTTTTTTTTTACTCGGGCCTATAATTTTAATTATTTCCATCAAAAATATGAATATTTTGTTGTTTTAAGCTTTGAATTTGATTTATTAAATAAGACTGAATTGTGTACAATTATTTTTTCCTCTTTTTTTTTTTGTTAAAAACAAATAAAAACCTTTTTTTTATGTTTTTATTAAAAAACCGAAAAAACCGGTTATTCGAGCCGGTTTTCAAATAAAACAAGTAAAAAAGTTAAATTCGGCCTTGCCGAATGTAGTGATACCCTCCACAATTTAATAAAGATTATTGCAAAAAACTTTATTTAAAAGGAAATTACTTTGAAAAAAAAATTTTTTTTGAAAAAAAAAAATTCCGCGAAAAAAAATTTTGGTAAAAAAAAAAAATCCGCGATTTTTTTCTTTTTTTGTCAAAAAATATGTTTGTACTTGTTTAAATACCATTTGGTGTTTAATTATGTTCACATATGTCAACCAGAAGCCGAATTAAAGCATTTTGTATTTTTAGGTTATGTTGAATGTACTGAAATTTATGAGGTGTGCTTACATTTTTGTTCATAACTTTTGAACCGCTAAACCGATATCGCTCAAATGCAATACCAAACTTCTCGGGAGAACTTCCAATAAATATGTTAAGTTTCAATCATATCTGTGCAATATTTTGTCCGCGAGAGCATTTTCAACAGACAGACAGACGGACAGACGGACAGACGGACAGACGGACATCGCTAGAATGTCTTAAAATCGATCGGGCATCATGAATATATATACTTTATGGGGTCCCAGATCGATATTTCGATGAGTTACAAACAGAATGACAAACTTATATATACCCTCTATCACTAAGTGGAGGGTATAAAAACCGAAAACCAGTTTTTAAAAAACGGCGGTTTTTTTAGCTATTCGAAAACCGGTTTTTGCAATATGCCGAATAGTTGACAACTCTAAATCAGTTTTCATAACACTTTCGTTTGATTACTTTTTTTTTGATTCTGTTTATTTGCAAAAGTAAAAAACAACTTTTTTGACCAAAATGTACTAATATATTTATAAAAGGCAGGACTTCATTTATCCGAGGATATTATGCATAACTTGAAGATGTATCTATTGGGTAGATACAACGCATATCTGACGAGTTTTTTGAACAAATCATCTTTGAATGTTGTTAAAAGTGATTGAAATTTTTGAAGAAGTAGAAATCTCTACGTGTTGTTGCGAATTTGGGACAGCTGAAGATGAGATGATCATTCGTCTCTAAGATATTACATAGTCACAGTTTGGCAACGACTTAAATTTTAGTTGATGATGAAATGGTTTGTTGTACGTATGCCCACATAATAATCTATTTATGAGCTTAATTTCCGCTGGCTTTAAAGATGAGTTTTTGAACCAGTGTACCTTAGGAATATTGTGAAAAAAGTTGAAAAATATCGTCCCTTTGATTGGGACGTTGTTCTAAATTCATTGTTCCAGTCGTCCCAGAGAATGTTGTAGATTTTAGTACATGCATCTTTTAAAGATAATTGAGGTTGAATCAGTATACCATTAATTGCAGCAAGTTTAGCATGGCGATCTGCCTCTTCGTTAAAAGGTAGGCCAACATGTGAGGGGGTCCAAATAAAATGTATTATTAAGATTTCTGAGATTTTGATTTTGGGTATTATTCTATCTACAAGGAAGTTGAACGCTGTATTTTTGTTTAGAAGTATGCATGCATTTTTACTATCCGTAAAGATGGCAGCTCTATCAATACCTTCTTCGATGATTGTATCAATGGCTTTTTCCAGAGCATATAATTCTTCAGTAAAGCAGGTTTTACATTAGCTTTGTTTGTTTACCTACTACAATTTACTATTTTTTACTCAATTTACTACTTTTGCTCAAAAACCGTTCGAGTACATATAAAAATAGTAAATGTAGTAATCAATTTAAGAGAAAATTTATTTCTCTTTTGCTTTATTTTTACTACAATTTACTGGCAAAATTTCAATGCGTAAGTATGGAAATTATGTCAAAAAAATTACACTGTGCTACAAATGACCAAAAATAAAATATGCAGGGGTTCTCATATGAAAATTCGCGTTGGTTGGAGTCCACAGAGTACTGATATACTCATAGTTTTTCTGGATCACTTCGTTAAGTACGTTTTTTATTGGCAAATGTGTTGAAAAACGGCAATTCTTAAATTACAACTTTAAAAAATTATTACTTTGTTAGTTTGCAACCGATTTTCGATTTTATGGATTTTTTTGAAAAGTATAAGTCTTACCTTTTAAACAAAACAAAAATATTAAAAATCGATCAAGAATTGGCTGAGCTACGATCGTTTAAGTTAAAAAAAATTCAATTTTTTGAAAAATTTGTCATATTCTTTATACTCTAAGTTGAAAGTGCATCATTAAACAATTTTTGTTTTATTTTTGTATAAAAGTATAGTAAAGTAGCTTTCCAAAACACCAAAAAACATAACAATCGGTTAAAAAATGAATGAGTTATGCTAAGTTTTGTGATAGGACATTTTTAATTTTTTTCAGAAATGCTTGTAATTCAGGTATTATTCATAAATCTTATTGCTAGTAGTAATTTTATGTGCCTATGCATATAAACAAGAGATGGTAACATAATTAGATATGTGCGTGATTGACACATGATCACAAGTGAGCGTGATTGAAAATCAATTTTACTCACGTGGTTGTGAGTGAGTGGAATAAAAAAAAAATGGGCGTGTCAGTTGCTTCTAAATCCCATTTATAATTTTTTGGTTTTGTTTGAAAAATATGAGTGTTACTTCTTAAAAACAAAAATATTGAGAATAGATTGAAAATAGGCTCGTTTAAGTAAAAAATCTTTTTTGAAAAGTTATACCTGCAACATTTTTATGACAGAAAAAGTTGTACGAAATTGGTAAAATTGTAGGATCATTTGATGGAAATTTTACCTATTTATAAATAAACGTATGAGGCATTCCACACCAAATATTCAGAAAAAAAACATGTGTACCGTAAATTTCTGAGCAGGTTGTATGAATAGCCCTACATGGAGCTAAGAAAATTGCGTTTTTGGTTTTAAAATTTTTCAAAAACTTGACTTATGAGGTCAAATATTGGAAAAATGGTCAAATTTGTGTTGAGTTACCTTGTTTAAATATTTATTAAATGAAAACGGAATGCACCACAATCCCAAACATCGATTATTTTTTTTTTTGTTTTTGGAAAATTTTCAGAATTAGTTCTGAAATTTTTGCATTTTTAAAAAAGTCAAATAATCAAAAACCCGGCCACTTTTTTTTAAGCTTAGATGTTTGTCTATCCACACAAATAAATTCAGACACATATTTTTTTTTGAGAAAATCGCATTTGAATATTAATTTTCATAACAATTTTGTAATTTGCTTGTATTTTCTTGTTTCAACGTAGCGAATGACTATTAAATATTTGCGTTAGTCATACGCTACGTTGAACCAAGCAAATTACCAAATTGTCATGAAATTCAAAATTCGAATGCGATTTCTCGAAAATAACGAAAAAAACACATTACAACTTTTTTGGGTGGATAGACAAACTAGAGATGGGAACATGAGCAGATAAGAGCGTGAGTGTGACTGAATTCAATTTTACTCACGTGATTGTAAGTGAGTGTGAGAAAGATTATTGCGTGAAAGAGTGAGCGTGAGTTGATTTTTTTGCGTGAGTTTGCGTGATTTATTTTCTCTTCATATTTCCTTTCATTCCAAAAAAAGCAACAAAAAAAATGTAAAATTTTGCTTAACTTCAGATTTCGTCCCGAAAAAATCAAAACAAATGTAAAATTTTAGATTTTGCTGAAAATTTTGAAAGATTTTTGAAATTATTTTTAGTATAAATAAGAATATCGTGAGTGTGAGTCAACGTTAGCGTGAGTGACTCTTGCATCGGCGTACGTGAGTGTGAGTTGTATTAAATTTACACACGTGATTTTGAGTGAGTGTTAGAAGAAAAATTATGCTCGTGATTGAGTGAAAGTTAAAATTCACTCACGTGACCATCTCTTAGACAAACATCAAATCTTTAAAAAAAAAATTACAAAAAAAAAAAAAATGTGGCCGGATTTTTTATATATTGACTTTTTAAAAAAATGGAAAATTTCAGAACGGGTTCTGAATTTTTTTTTTATTTCACTCACACTTTTTTATTTTATGACACTCACTCACAACGACGTGAGTAAAATTGATATTCAATCACGCCCACTTGTGATCATGTGTCAATCACGCACAAATCTTATTATGTTACCATCTCTTGTTTATATGCATAGGCACATAAAATTACTAATTGCAATAAGATTTATGAATAATACCTGAATTACAAGCATTTCTGAAAAAAATTAAAAATGTCCTATCACAAAACTTAGCATAACTCATTCATTTTTTAACCGATTGTTATGTTTTTTGGTGTTTTGGAAAGCTACTTTACTATACTTTTATACAAAAATAAAAAAAAAAATGTTTAATGATTCACTTTCAACTTAGAGTATAAAGAACATGACAAATTTTTCAAAAAATTGGATTTTTTTTAACTTAAACGATCGTAGCTCAGCCAATTCTTGATCGATTTTTAATATTTTTGTTTTGTTTAAAACGTAAGACTTATACCTTTCAAAAAAATCCATAAAATCGAAAATCGGTTGCAAACTAACAAAGTAATAATTTTTTAAAGTTGTAATTTAAGAATTGCCGTTTTTCAACACATTTGCCAATAAAAAACGTACTTAACGAAGTGATCCAGAAAAACTATGAGTATATCAGTACTCTATGGACTCCAACCAACCCGAATTTTCATATGAGAACCCCTGCATATTTTTGGTGTAGCACAGTGTTATTGACAAATTTTTGTATTTATTTACAAAAAAATATTTTAAAACAAAAAAAAAATAAAAAACAAGTGAGAGTGTTAAATTCGGCTGTGCCGAATCTTTTATACCCTCCAACACGTTAAAAAAAACAGGGGCGTGTTTTTTTTTTTGGGGGGGGGGGGGTGTTACGTCGGTGGGAGACAACCTTCCTGGATCCAACTGCAAGACTTTGAACTTCTTTTGACATAAAAATGTTTCGATTGCTAAGCAAAAGTACAAAAAAACCTATAAAAAATGGCTTTTTTTAGAGGTTTGTTTAGTTCTTAAGAGGGGAACTTTTTTCCCCCTGATCCGATTTAGCCCATGTTCGAACTTAACCAGCCCAATACCATAAGACATATTCGTGCCAAATTTCAGGAGTCTAGCTCTTTTACTTTGGACTGTATCGTGTCTTCCACAGACGGACGGACGGACGGACTTTATGGGGTCCTAGACCGATATTTCGATGCGTTACACACGGAATGACAAAGTGAGTATACCCCCATACTGTGGTTGGAGGGTATAAAAAGCTAAATTTATGTGCAAATTCCATTCAAGATGAACTAAAAACAAAAAATCTAAACAAATATGCAGTACATGTACTTAATACATGCTTAACATCATCCCTTGGTAGGAAAAATTCGAAAAAGTTCCCAAGTTCTAAGCTTTTTAGTGTGTAACGCATCTTTCCTTTGTTATTCCGTGTGCTACGCATCCACATTTCGGTCTAGGACCTAGTAATAGCGAGAATCTGAGACTTTTTCTATAGAAAATATTTCTCAGAATCTCAGGCTTTTTCTATAAAAAAAGAATGTCTCAGAATCTGAGACTTCTTCTAAATAAAAATGTCTCAGAGTCCGAGACTTTATCTAAAGAAAAAATGTCTCAAAATCTGAGACTTTTTCTATAGAAAAATTATCTCAGGATCTGAGACTATTTCCATATAAAACATGTCTTAGAATTTGAGACTTTTTCTATTGAAAAAATGTATTAGAATCCGAAACATTTTCTGTAAAAAAAATGTCTCAGAATCTGAGACTTTTTCTACAGAAAAAAAAATTTTCTACAGAAAAAATTTCTCAGATTCTGAGATTTCTTCTATAAAAAAAATCTCTCAGAATCTGAGACTTCTTCTATAGAAAAAATGTCTCAGAATCTGAGACTTCTTCTATAGGAAAAATGTCTCGGAATCTAAGACTTTTCCTATAGAAAAAATGTCTCAGAGTCTGAGACTTTTTCTATATAAAAAATGTCTCAGAATCTGAAACTTTTTTTATAGAAAAAAT
Source organism: Pegoplata infirma (assembly GCA_963921195.1). NCBI lineage: Eukaryota > Metazoa > Arthropoda > Insecta > Diptera > Anthomyiidae > Pegoplata > Pegoplata infirma. The sequence continues at coordinate 5,688,848 of OY992541.1, forward strand.
GTCTCGGAAACTTAGAACCTTTAAATAAAAAAATGTCTCAGAATCTGAGACTTTTCTATAGATTTCTTCTATAGGAAAAATGTCTCGGAATCCGAGACATTTTCTAAAAAAAGTCTCTGAATCTAAGACTTTTTCTATAGAAAAAATGTCGTGGAATCTGAGACTTTTTTTATAGAAAAAATATCTCAGAGTGAGACTTTTTCTATTTAAAAAATGTCTCAGAATCTGAGACTTCTTGTATAGCAAAAATGTCTCAGAAACTGAGAATTTTTATATAGAAAAAGTGTATTAGAATATCAGAATCTGCGACTTTTTTTTATAAAAAAATGTCTCAAAACCTGTGACTTTTTCTATAGAAAAATCTTTTAGAACCTGAGACTTTTCTATAGAAAAAATTTCTCAGAATCTGAGACTTTTTCTACAGAAAAAATCTCTCTGAATCTGAGACTATTTCTATAAAAAAATGTCTCAGAATATACGTTTTTTCTATACAAAAAATGTCTCAGAAACTTAGACTTTTTCTATAGAAAAAATATCAGAGATATAAGATTTTTTCTTTAGTAAAAATGTCTCGGAAACGGACACTTTTTCTATAGAAAAAATGTACCAGAATCTGAGACATTTTCTATACGTTCAGTTCGGAGATGTATAAAATCGGATCAGTTGGAAAAAAGTTCCACCTACCCGAGTAAAAAAACTAATCTGGTGCTTTATGTAAGTATATCTAAATTAATCTGGTACCAGTTTAAAATTTATCTAATCTGATCTCAAAATTGGCTGTATCAGAAAGTATCTAAAATTATCTAATAATATCATATATGATATTATTTGATTTTATAAGATCCGAATTTTGGTCTAATCCTGTTTTGTAAAGCTTTATCCAATTATATTAAACATTATATAAATTGATATTTCATATAAATTTGTTTAAATAATTTGAACTAGAAATTTTAAAAAATAAAACAAATATTTTTTATGCAATAATTGAAGTCATTTGGGTTTATTTTCTTTTATTTACAAATTTAAATTTACTTAAATAGTACATTCATTGTTACTAAATTATTAGAATAAAATAAATAATTTATATAACCTCCAACCACATGAGTATACTCATAGACCTGTTCTTAAATTTTTTGGATGAGAAAACAATTTTCTTTCCATTAATATTGTCCAACTATCATTACTTGTGTTTAACATCAGGTTTAACCCTAATGGAATAAAAATTTGCTCAACAATTGAAAATAAAAAAAAAAAATTCTCATATAAAAAATTACGGTATAATCGTTGGGGAAGTAGGTATAACTTGACTAATTTTCTACGATTTCAGTGTTTTTGGCTGATTACAAAGATAATAATCTAAAAAAATACATTTTTAAACGTTTGGAAAAAACTATGCTTAAAATACAAATTGTTTGTAAAGTCTGAAAAGATTTTCCCTGGATCTTCTTGGATCTTCATGGGTCTTCTTTGTACCCATCTAAACGCCTTCGTTTATGTTTAGGACCACAACGTTCTTCTGGTTTGGTTTGTCAAATAAGTTTTTAACATCGTTCTTCCCAAAAAGCATTTTATTTTTATGTAAAACCGCAACAAAAAAGCCGTCTTGCAGATCTGTGATAAAAGTAAACGTATTAGTAAAAGCGCGATTCATTTATGAGTAAACTAGTTTACCATTTTTTTGTCCTATATTTAAAATATCTTCCCTAGGCATAGGAAACTTATTGGGCTTTTTATTTAAGAACATGTAGAGTTGCCTACACGTCCATCGTCTTCCAGGATTTCGGTTCCACGGCTTCTAATTTCGGCTCCACGACTGAATGCTGGAAATGACAAAATACACTACAAAACGGTAAATTCAAACGTTTATCCGTATGGGTATGGACTTACATATAACAACGATTATTGAAGACTTCATTGGCAAAATCAAAACCAGGTGGTATTATACATTTCTCTGGTTCGGCATGTAATACCTCAATTAAAAGCTCCAGCATTAGTTTTGTTTAAACAGATCTTATGCAAACGATACAAAGCTTCCGATTGTCGTATATTTATAATTTGCTTGATACGTCATTGGGTTTCCGGGGAAGACACAAGGGGCGTCCACTCCTTCCATAGTCTTCCACGTAATTCGGTGACACTTCCAACGAATTCGGTAAACAATCCTGTTTGTATTATTTCACTCGAAATGTTGCCGGCAGATTATCGCGTATGGAACATACAAATGTATGTTTTCCATGTTGAAAAATTTGGAGAATGCTGCATTTCTCCGTGCAATATCAGGATAAGATTCTATTTTTCTTGTCGGTTTTGGATCTTTAGCCTGAAATCAATTGATATGGTACATGTACAAATTATACTTCCACTGTCGAACCAAAAATAATACTTACATTTGAAAGCTATTGGAGTTATTTAACAAAGAATTTGTAACTAATAAAAATGTTCTCACTAAAATAAGAACCAAATAAAATCTGGTTATATCCACACGTTTGTTGTATTTTTGAAGGAATTTTGTTTCTTGTTACTAGTATTGTAAATGTTAGAGTATTTGGTTATTGAGTAGTCGATACTGTCGGGTACTCAATACTCAAGAGTAGTTACTTAAGTGTTTCTTCACAATACAGCAGCAAGCAGCAGACAGCAAAATTTTTACATGTATTTTGATGTTGCGGCAACAACAAAATACATGTAAAAATTTTGCTGCTTGCTGCTGTATTGTGAAGAAACACTAATACTTAAAAAAGAGTTTATTATTAAAAGGGATTTTTGTCTCGTTCACACAAACAAGAAACATTAATTTCTGTTTTTCAGTGCTTAAGGACTACGTGTTTAAAAAAGTCTTTGTTCTGCGTCAATTATATTCATATTCTGTTACTGGTGTTTTGTTGAACAACTTGTTTCAGCTCGTAAGTGTGAACTGCACATAATGTGCGATTCCACTCAGAAACAGCAAGTGTGAATTTCACACTTGCTGTTTCTGAGTGGTTCAGAGCTACGTGTTTAAATAAATCTTTGTTCTGTGTCCATTACGTTTTTGTTCTGTTACTGGTGTTTATGGTCGGAAGTGAGAACCCCTTATAAAGAGCTTGTTACTCAACTTGTAACTCGAGTTGTTGATCAACAAACGTAGCACTAACATATCTGATGTTTCCTTCACATGTAAACGATTACTGAACGAAGTAACATTTTCATTACCATTTTGATTGCCACGCTTCTTGCTTACTTTACCAATTGAATAATATAGCATTCACTCTTGCGACCTTATATGGGATTCACACTAGCGAGCTTAAACAAGTTGTTTAACAAAACACCAGTAGCAGAATAAAAACGTAATGTACACAGAACAAAGACTTTTTTAAACATCTCACTCTTGAACACTTCAAACCAGCAAGTGTGAACGCCGTATTAAACAAGTTGTTCAACAAAACACCAGTAACAGAATAAAAACGAAATGGACACAGAACAAAGACTTTTTTAAACATCTCACTCTTGAACAATTCAAAACAGCAAGTGTGAACCCCGTATAACGAGCTGTTATACCAAATTCGCATTCATTTTTTTTAAACATGTTTAACCACTTTAACATGTTTAAATATAAACTTGTTAAAGGTACATAAACATATTTAAGTGCTTAAACATGTTTAAAAAAATGAATGCGAATTTGGTATTATGTGTTTTAGAGCAACATGTTTAAAAAAGTCTGTTTTGTGACTATTATGTTTTTATTCTGTTACTGGTGTTTAATAAAGTTGTGCTTACATCATACCACCGAGTCGTTGGACTTTAACTTAGTAAAATTTTATCAAAGTTTTAATACTGATAAAAAAAATCATAAAAAAATCAAACAATTTGATTGAATCGAAGGCATTCGATATTTTAAATTTAAATGAAAAACAAATCGGTTGCATTCAATTTCTGTAATTCGATCGAATGCATTTCAAGGAATTCGTTCAATGTTGATATTTTAAATCGAACGCATTCAGTGACTATTAAACTCCAAAGGGTTTTTTAGAGTGCAAGGAGTTTTTGCCTACTTAATTTAAAAAATATAATTTTAAAAGTAAGACAAAAATTCAACTTTATTATTAAATTTTTTTTAAAAAATTTTAGATTTTTAAAAAAAGAGTATGAAAATGTTTAATTTGACGATTTTTTCCTTAGTCAAAACTAACTTTAAAATTTTTTTCTTACGTTTGCTGTTACCCTGCAAAAAAAGTCATTACCACTTCTCAGTGGAGTGCTTTAAAACTAAAACAAATGTAATGAAATACAACAAAAATAACAAAAAACACAAGACAAAAACACACAAACAGTTTTTTCTACTCCAGAATACATAGATATTCAGCACTTAACTCATTACCTATCGCGACACCTCCATACAAATGTAAGTAGATATTCAGTAGAAAAGAACTACTCCTTGGAAGTAGTTGGAAGTTGTTTGAAAGCTCGGAGTACTTCTTATCTACTGAATATCTACTTACCTTTGTATGGGAGTGTCGCGGAAGGTAATGAGTTAAGTGCTGAATAACAACTTTTTATGGAGTAGAAAAAACTGTTTGTGTGTTTTTTTCTTGTGTTTTTTGTTATTTTTGTTGTATTTCATTACATTTGTTGTAGTTTTAAAGCACTCCAAATAGAAGTACTCCGCACTTTTTTTGCTGGGTATATAATAATATATTATTTTGCATGGTACCATATATATTTATATGTGGAGCTAAATTTAATTTGTCCAATCTTGTATATTTGTATACGGCATATACATTTATATATGTGACCACATACAATAATATATAACATTATCTGACCAGATATTAAAAATTATTGAAATATTTTTTTCAATACATTATTTTATCTAGAAACATATGGTGTCACATATAAACATATACAAATCTATATTGTCATACAATATTATATATGACAATATCATTTTTTTTTTACTCGGGCTTTAAAAACTAAAACAACTCCAGAAAAAGACAATTTTTTTAATGATTTTTATATGTTTGTATTAAAGATTTTTTTAGGACATTCCCAAGATAATGAGAAAAAATCTTCAGATTCTGAGAGTATTTGTTTAAAGGCTTTTACAATACTTCTTAAAGAAAAAATCAGATTTGTTTTAATATACTAAAATGTAAAATTCTTTAAGAGATTTTTGGATAACCTGGGGTTTATATATAACAAAGGTCCATAATTAAATTTTTTGGAAAGTTCTATAGAATATTATCCTCAAATTGGCAAAACTCCTTGTTTTTGTCTAAATGCATAAAGTTTTGGTAATTGTCCAAATGAATTTTTTTTATTAATAAATAAATTAAAAAAAATTGAATGATAAATATATTTTTACTACTTTTACTACTTTTCGTTTTTTTACTTTTTTTGATTTTTCTCTCAATGAGTAAATTTTTACAATATTTCTCATTTACTACATTTACTACAAAAAAAGTAATCAAACAGACCTATTATCACACTTTGTGTAATGGATTTTGTATAATTTACTTTTTTGAAAAGTATAACGTATCAGAAATTTTTTTGAAATTTTTCAAATGATAATATTTTGCTTTCGAATTTTCAATTTTGTCGTTTTTATTTAAAATCAAAACAAAACAAAAGAAATTGAGAAAAGAAAATTTATGTTTTTGTGTGTTTTTCTAAACATTTTAATAAAAATGGCAATTCCCGAGTAAAAATAAACATATATAACAATATATAACCAGATGCAAACATAATAAATCATATATGATTATACATCGCGTGAGATATTTTCAAAATTTTTTAAATGCAGTCATATGTAGTTATATATAATTAAATCATGATTCGGATTAAAAGGTGTACGGTTGATATAATTATATAAAATTATATGAGGGTCAATACAAAATTTGTTTTTCTGTATAATTTAATATAAAATTATATATATCCTATTCTGTTCCATATATAACACTATATGTTTCCATTTAACCAACAATTTTCTAAGTTTTTAAGGCAAAGTATGAGAAACTTTTTAAAATGTTCCTAAACATTTCCTTGTTAGGGTTATGTATATCACCTATCTGGTTCGAAGCGTACCCGAACATTTTTTTGTTTAAGAAAATTATATGTTTGGTGAATGTATCGTTGACCTGTGGTGTGTCTCAACCCAAACCAAAAAACACCAGGATTTTACATGTTTTTATTCAATTAGATCTAATTAGATCCACTAATATATGTCAATGTCTGGTCAAAACTCGGATGAAATCAAATCATATTTTATACAAGTTGATCTTTTTTAATGCAAAAACATCCACCATTATTCGGACTAAATTGCGTATAAATATATATTGTGTTATACATCATTATGTATTGCATCATATAAAAATTTTTACTCGGGAACGGATAATACTTTGTAATTATACAATTTTTAATGTGTTTTCGTTTGAATAATACATTTCAACACACAAAGTATAACAATGTAAAGGCCCTTTACGGGAAGATATTTTGTTGTCAATTCTAAATCTATAATTTTGTTCCGATGAAATGTTGCATACTGCACAACCTGATGAATCATTCATGATGGATTCATCCGTAGCCCATATAGCACATCCTTCTGCTTTCAGTTGACATATTTTTTCGGTATATACTGCATTAAACACTTCCTTCGGAGTGTTGGCCTTCGATGAGTTGAACAGATTGAGAACAGCTTTGATTTTGTTTGATGACAAACCTTGAAAGTTCGGACATAGATTGTCAAAAACATCTTTATATCTCAGGTACACAAAACCAAGACTAGATTTATTGCACGGATTCGAAGCAACTTCTTCTGAATAATTAAAATTTTTTAGCTTAAGTAGCTCTTTGGCCCTTGACTTTGGAGGTAGTGTTAAAGCATGGGCGTAAATGATATGCACAGTAGGGTGGCGCGTATTCCAATGAAGTGCTTAGATCAACTATTAATAGTGCGGAAAAGTTAGTTTAAGTAAATACAAGCATTTTAAAACCAAAATGATCAAAATCTATATAAATAAAAATCAATTGTCGTTCGTTGGTAACCGCATCAGTTGAGAACGGCTGGACCGATTTGGATTTTTTTTTTAAATATTCGTCATTGTCCAACTTCCCGAGTAAAAATTTTCATGTGATGCAATATATAATGATATATGACACATTATATATAAATACACAATTTGATCCGAATAATGGTGGATGTTTTTGCATTAAAAAAGATCAACTTGTATAAAATATCATTTGATTTCATCCGAGTTTTGACCAGACATTGCCATATATTGGTGGATCTAATTAGATCTAATTGCACAAAAACATATAAAATCCTGGTGTTTTTTTGGTTTGGATTGAGATACACCACAGGTCAACGATACATTCACCAAACATATAATTTTCAAAACCAAAAAAAATGTTTGGGTACGCTTCGAACCAGATAGGTGATATACATAACCCTAACAAGGAAATGTTTAGGAACAGAATAAGCTATATACTACCCGAGTAAAAAAAATGATATGACACAATATATAATTTAATATGGGTTCGTGTCTATTTTGATATAATCTTATACGAAAAATGGTTTCATAAGATTTGATCGAATAATATCTAATAATATCAGTTTATATAACTTTATATCGACTTTGATACGAGTTTTGGTCTAATCCAATGATATAAAATTATATCCAATTATATTAAAATTTATACAATTTTATAAACCGGATGTTTTGTTTTTAGTTTTTAATAAAAAGTTGAAAAATTAAAATAATAAAAATAAGTTGTTCTTGAAAAAAACTTAGAAAAATTTCAAAAAAGGGAGTCATGTTAAATTTTATATAAAACACTTAGAAAATATTTTCAAAAAAATTTGTGTTTGGAAAAACTTAGAAAAATTTTAAAAAATTGAGGGCGGATTTTACAGTCAGCACTAAGTGGTGACTTAAGCTAAGAAATTTCTTAAATCCAAAAAACTATTTTATAAAACCTACTTAAGTAAAACTTAAGTCATCTATTATCATAACTTAAGTTTTACTTAAGTAATTTATTTTGATTTGACAATTTAAAAAAAAAAAATACAAAACAAAATTCAATTAATAATAAAAACATACAAAAAAAAAAAAAAAATCCAACAATTGCTCTTCTTTTCCTTTAAAATCTCCATCCGAAACTCTCAAATTCAAGGTATTACCATCAAATTTCAAGATATTTCCATCATATCGAAAAAAATAATTAAATAAATAAAAATCTGTAAGGAATTTGAGATTGGCGGAAATGACCCATCAAATGGATAACATCCAATATTTTTCCTCAAGATTTTGTTGAAAATAATAAAAACGTTTGTTGGTGTAGAAATCCGAAGTCAATCGGATAGATAATTTTTCAATGATGACCCTAGCGCCTTGGTCGTTTTGGTTCTAACAAGACCCAAGGCAGATGATTGTATTGGAATAGAAGAGCAATTGAGTGATGTGATGAGTATGTGATGAAGATTGTAATTACTCAAATTATTTGTCCCAGACCCACATTTTAGAATACTGATCTACTGTTCGTCCGTCTGATTGTCCATGTATCGTTGAAAATGTGTCCGTGAAAAGGTTGCTGTTATTTCCAACAAGAATTAAGATTACCGGTTATGTTACCCACTTGATGGACCCTATCCAAAGCTTTAACATTTCTTAAACATTATTTTTTTTATGGTTATATCACTCAATTTTATGGAAATACCTTTTATTTAAGAGTGGCGGAGATTTCCTATCAAATAGGTAACATAATCGTAATCGAAAAAAGTTTTGGTGGAAATAACAGCAACATTTTCATGGAGGCGTTTGTTGGTGTGCAAATCCAAAGTAAAGCGGTGGAGTATTTTTTAATGATTCCCTTAGCCGCGTTCTTAAATGTTATGGTTCTAACAATACCCACGGTGAAAGATTTTAAGGGAAAATAACAGCTTTTGTGGGATTTTTCGTTAATTTACATAATTTTTGTTTTGTATATTTTTATTATTTTATTTTTTTGTATTCTTTTTGAATTGTCAAATCAAAATAAATACCTTGTGTTACCATATTTTTAGCATATTTTCTTTTTAACTTAAGTACAAACCGAAAAATCGAATTTAACTTAAGTAATAAAAAATACTTAAATAAATCTTAACTAAGATTTTACTTAAGTTAGCACTTAGTTTAGACTGTAAAATCCGCCCTGAGTCATATAAAATTTTATATAAAACACTTAGAAAATATTTGCGATAAAAAAAATGTTTCTTGAAAAAAACTTAGAAAAAATTTAAAAAATGGAGTCATATAAAATTTTATATAAAACACTTAGAAAATATTCGTGATAAAAAAGTGGTGCTTCGAAAAATCTTAGAAAAATAAAAAAATATTAAGTCATATGAAATTTTATATAAAACACGTTGCAAATATTTTCGATAAAAATATGTTCTTGGAAAAAACTTAGAAAAATTAAAAATAATGGAAGCATATAAAATTTTATATAAAACACTTAGAAATTTGGAATGATGCATGGGACCAGATGTTGCAACATATAATTATGTATGGCGATATCTTAAAAAAATCGCACATCAAAATTTATTATATAAATTTATCTCGCAAGACATAGTGTCACACATGATCATATATGAAATAATATGAATATATAAAAGTATATAAGATCATATTAAATTATTTTTACTCGGGTACATATAATTTTATGTTAAATTATGCAGAAAAACAAATTTTGTATTGCCCTCATATAATCTATATATATAAAAATGGATGTGTGTATGTATGTATGTATGTATGTTCCGTATGGACTCGAAAACGGCTGCACCGATCTTGATGACATTTTCAGGGAATATTCAGAATATCCTGGCGAGTAACACTGTCAAGTCGGATTTTTGATTTTCCGTCTGTGGGCGGAGGGGCGTGGCAAAATCCAATTTTTGCATCCCCCCACTAATGACATCTATATATAAAAAACGGATGGACCGATTTTGATGAAATTTATATCAAAGATAGTACTAACTGAGTACTCATTGTGTGCCAAATTTGAGCGTTATCGGACAAAGTAGCGTTAAATGCCATGCAACTTTGTATTGAATTGAAAGTTATTTCAATATTGCAAAAAACGGCTATATGTCTGTTCCTTATGAACGCGAAAATGACTGGACCGATCTTGATGAAATTTTCAGGGAATATTCAGAATAGCCTAGGGAGTTACATTGTGCAGTCAGATTTTTATTTTTTTGCGTGTGGGCATCTATATATAAAAAACGGATAAACCGATTTTGATGAAATTTAAACCAAAGATAGTACTAACCAAGTACTAACTTTATGCCAAATTAGAGCGTGATCGGACAAATGGGCGTAAAATGCCATGCTTTATTGCCAGTGGGCGGAGGGGTGGGCAAAATCGAATTTTTACATTGCACCACTAATGACATCTATATATAAAAAACGGCTGGACCGATTTTGACGAAATTCAAACCAACGATACTACTAACCATGTACTAACTGTGTGCCAAATTAGAGCGTGATCAGACAAATGGGCGTAAAATGCCATGCCCCTTTGTATTGAATTGAATTTTATTTCTGCATGCTCCGCAATAACGCAGAAACTGTTGACTTGATTTTAATTAAATTTTCAGCACTGATAGTATTGACCGAGTGCGGAACTATAAGCCATGTTATACTGCGATTGGAAAAAGGGGCGTAAAATGCCACGCCCCTTTGTACTATACTGGACATTGTCTGCCTGTTTCGCAATCACACAAAAACAGCTGAACCGATTCTCTTGACATTTTCACTACATACAGTGCTAACCAAGTGCATATGTAGGCCATATAAGATCGTTATTAGAAAAAGGGATCAAAATTGCAACGCCCTCAGTACTATACTGACCACGATTGAACAAAGAGGCTTAAATTGACAAGCCCCTTTGTTTTATACTGAACGTTATATCTGCCTGTTGTGAAATCACGCAAAAACGGATAAGCCGAATCTGTCACTACTGATAGAACTAACCGAGCGGGAACTGTAGGTCATATGTATAGCGCGATTCGGCAAAAGGGCTTACAATATCACTCCCGTTTTTTCATAAATAAAAAGTTATTTCCTCCTCGTCCGCAATCACACAAAAACGACAAAACTGATGTCAATGAAATTTGCAGCACAGATAGTACTAATCGAGGATGCAGCATGGAACTTTAGACTATCAAGATTCGATAAAAATGCGTTAAATTACATGCCGCAAAAACGGCTGAACCTATTTTGTTAAGATTTCTCGATAGATAGTGCTAACTGAGGGTGGAAACAAAGGTTACTAGCTGGACCCGGACCCGTGCTTTAATTTTGTCTGACACTATATTTAAATTAAGATGCAATATAAAATAGTTTTTTTCTTAGGGCCAGCAACGCGGACCGGGTATAGCTAGTTTTATATAATTATATCAACCGTACACCATTTAATCCGAATTATGATTAAATTATATATAACTGCATATGATTGCATTTAAAAAATTTAGAAAATATCCTACGGGATATATAATCATATATGATATGTTATGTTTGTATCAAATTATATATTGTTATATATGTTTATTTTTACTCGGGTTAGGTTTTAAAATATAATCATTGAGAATTCCTAAGAGGAACGTAGGGCCACAACAAATTTCTTCCATTCAACCTTATCTTCGGCCAGGCGTTTGATCTGGCTCCAGGAATACCCAGCATCACGGGTTTCCTTTTCTGTGTTACGTTTCCAGGTGTTATTTGGTCGACCTCTTCTTCTGCTGCCTTGAGGGTTGAATTCCAGCGCCTTTCTTGTAATGTTGGTCACTTTGATTTTACGTAGAGAAAAATTGACCACGCCCACTTTTACGCCCACTTTTTTCGATTTATATAAAAACGGAAAACGGCTTCATTGATTTTGGCAATTTTTTATTTAAATGTTCGTAGTTATCCAATTTAAGTTTTTACTGAAAGAAAAATCGACCACGCCCATTTTTACGCCCAATTTTTCAATTTATCTTAAATCTAAGAATGGCTTGACCGATTTGACTAGACTTTTTTTAAATGAATTTTTAATATATTCCAACTTTGGTCTTTACAAAAAAAAAAATTGACCACGTCCACTTTGGCTAACTTTTGTTAAAAAAGTTCGTCATATTTCAACTAAGGTTTTTACAGATAGCAAAATTTCCCACGCCCACTTTTTGCTGTGTATCGAAAGAACTATAACGGCTAGACCGATTTGGTTATAGTCCACAAAAGATTTTTAAGGAAAGAAAAATTATCCACGCTTACTTTTCCCGACATAAATATTTTAAATTATGGAATGGCTGGATTAATTTGTCTAATTTTGTTTTTAATTTTCGTCATAGTCCATCTAAGGTTTTTCGAAAAGAACAATTTTCCATTTCTACGCTCACTTTTGAATGAATGGATCAAGTTTGTTTTTCAGTAAGAAAAGTTGTCCACTCACTCTTTTTCGATATATATAATATTTGCTCTATAGAAAAATAAAATATAGAATAATAAAATATAAATAAAAATCAAATGTATTTCGTTGGTAATCGCATCATTTGAGAAATGACCGATATAGATAATATTTTTCTAAATGTTCGTCTAACATATTTTTTTTAAATGTTCGTCTTAGGTTTTTTCGGAAAACAAATTAATCACGCCCATTTTTACGCTTCCTTTTTTTCTATATATCTAAAATCGGAGAACGGCTGGATCGATTTAACTAAATTTTTTTTTTAATGTTCGTCATAGGCCAACTAAGGCTTAAACGAAAATAAAATTTTTTCACGCCCACTTTTATTTCGATATATCTAAAATAGAAAAACGGCAGGGCGGATTTGGCTAATAGTAGGTTTTTACATAAAGAAAAATTGTCCCCTCCCACTTTTTTAAATACATCTAAAATCGGAGAACGACTGGCCTGATTTGGTAAATTTTTTCTTTAACGATCATTATAGTCCAAGTGAGGATTTTACGGAAATAATTATTGTCCTCCCTTCCCCACTTCAAAGTCCACATTTTTCAACTTCCTTAAAATTTGCAACATTTGAGAACGCCTGGACCGATTTGGTTAATTTTTTTTTTTAAATGTTCGGAAAGAAAAATTGCCTCGCTAACTTTTTTTCGATATATCTAAAATTCATTTTTACTCTAATTCGATCTATTAAAATAATATTTCTTAATAGATTCCGCTTCAACTTGGTTTAAAACCCTTGGGTATTGTTAACATATTTACAAGTTTAACTTACCACACAAATTTTAACGCCCACTTTTGTCTAAATATGTCGACTACTAATGACCGGACCGATTTTTTATGTTAATTATAGTTCTAATTAGGTTTTAAAAGAAATATAAATGAGAAAAGTGTCCCGGAAAAATGGAAAATTCGGGAAACTATAAAGGTTTGATTGAACTCAAGACAATAGCTCACGATAAGAACGAAGGATATGTGTAACTAATTTTTGCGTTGTTCGTAATAATACTAAAGAAGTTTTAAATTTGTACAGTTCGCAAAGTCGAACACATAGTATTTTTTATACCCTCCACTTAGTGATAGACTCATAGTAACTCATCGAAATATCGGTCTGGGACCCCATAAAGTATATATATTCAATGAATATTATTCATGATGCCCGATCGATTTTAAGACATTCTAGCGATGTCCGTCTGTCTGTCTGTGGAAAATGCTGTCGCGGACAAAATATTGCACAGAGATGACTGAAACTTAACATATTTATTGGAAGTTCTCCCGAGAAGTTTGGTATTGCATTTGAGCGATATCGGTTCAGCGGTTCAAAAGTTATAAACGAAAATGTAGGCACACCTCAAAAATTTCAGTACATTCAACATAACCTAAAAATACAAAATGCTTTAATTCGGCTTCTGGTTGACATATGTGAACATTAGAGTGTCCCTTATTTTGGAATTGTTGGAAATCTTGAGACGGTACCCGCTCATTTTTTTCCTTTTGACTTAAAAATAACTCAGGAAAAATTTTACGCCCCTAGGACCACGCCTTCCCTACGCGACGGGGCCTTAAAGAGCGGGGCCTTAAAAATCATTTTTCCATACAAACCAAAAAAATTTTTTTTTGATTTTAAATTTTTTTGTTATTATTTATTATATTACTTGGTTTGCTTATTCACGACAAAAAATTTGATTTTGGTGGGATAATTCTTTCAGCGCTAAAAATTTTTTCGCAAAAAAAAATTTTAAGCCGCCGGGGTCCTACAGTAAAAAATTTTTAAAAAATATTTTTTTTTAGTTTTGACCAGCAACGGTTTTATCTGCTATGTTGCTTTAAATGATATATATTCCAAAAAAAAATATATTCATATCTGTGACATCTTTATCTTTTTCGAAAAAAAATTTTGAGCCGTAGGAATCCCTCGGTAAAAAATTTTTAAAAAATATTTTTTTTTTAGTTTTGAAAAGCAACGGTTTTAGTTGTTATGTTGTTTTTAATGATATATATTCCAAAAAAAATATTATTAATATTTGTGACATTTTTATCGTGTATCGAAAAAAATCAACAATGCATTTTTTACCCTTTTTTAGAACACGATAAAGATGTCACAGATACAAAAAATATTTTTTTATGAATATATATCATTTAAAGCAACATAGCAGCTAAAACCGTTGCTGGTCAAAACTAAAAAAAAATATTTTTTAAAAATTTTTTACTGTAGGACCCTGACGGCTCAAAATTTTTTTTGGCGAAAAATTTTTTAGCGCTGAAAGACTTATCCCACCAAAATCAAATTTTTTGTTGTGAATAAGCAAACCAAGTAATATAATAAATAATAACAAAAAAATTAAAAATCGAAAAAAAATTTTTTTGGTTTGTATGGAAAAATGGTTTTTAAGGCCCCGCTCTTTAAGGCCCCGTCGCGTAGGGAAGGCGTGGTCCTAGGGGCGTAAAATTTTTCCTGAGTTATTTTTAAGTCAAAAGGAAAAAAATGAGCGGGTACCGTCTCAAGATTTCCAACATTTCCAAAATAAGGGACACTCTAGTGAACATAATTAAACACCAAATGACATTTAAACAAGTACGAACATATTTTTTACAAAAAAAAGAAAAAAATCGCGGCTTTTTTTTTACCAAAAATTTTTTTCGCGGAAATTTTTTTTAAAAATATTTTTTTTTTTTTTCAAAAGTAATTTCCTTTTAAATAAAGTTTTTTGCAATAATCTTTTTGAAATTGTGGAGGGTATCACTACATTCGGCAAGGCCGAATTTAACTTTTTTACTTGTTTTAGTTAACTAAAATATAATTTGAAGATGATTATCTGCCTCATATGATCGTTTAGACCACGCCCACACATTTTTCTAAGCCAAGAAATTTATTACATTTTTTGCAGGGCTAAATATTTGAAGCGAGACAATATATAACACTGATCTTATATTTGGGCCAGCAACGCGGACCGGGCCAGATAGTTTAACAAAAAAATAAAAAAAATAAAAATTTTTTTTTTTTTTGTGTAGCAATAATTCGTAAGTATTCAGATAAATTGTTTTTATTTTTTTCGGATATGGCTAACCCACCCAAACGTGAGTCCAAAAAAACGCACATTTTTAGCATGGAGCTCAAAACTACTTTTTCACAATTTTAAAAATTTAATTAAACAAAATTTCAAAATATTTTAGTTTATCCATTTGATTTCATTGAATACATCCCAGGGATTGTACAAAAAAATTCTTGGCTAAATTCCTTCATCCAGTTAGTCACTGGAGCAATTTGAATTTACCGGATTTCAAGAAAATGTGTTTTTAGCAAAATTTTTGTCTAATTTATAGCTGTAGGCAACATTTTACTCAAAATTATGCAACAGTCATTTTTAAATGGTTGTTTTGGACAATAATTACTCTGATATAAAATAATAGGCTTTTTGGACAACGTTAACCCTTGCCGGCACGTGGTTAAAAGTATTCCCCAATGAAATTTCAGAGAAAAGTTCTCAAATTTTTTAAAATTCCTCAGTCTAAAATTGTGTATGTGTACAAATAATGAACAATTAAACATTTATGCAAAGTTTTCTTGAAAGACATCTTTAACCCTTGTTGAACCAGGGCCCAAAAAATTCCAAACAGCTGTTTTTTTTGCTCATAGTCAAATTGGACTTTTTATTTGACTTATGAAATTATATCTTTTTCACTCTCAGCTTAACCCAGGAACAACGATGTGAACGTGGTGAAATGTCTGATCCCATTTTTTTAATATTTTTTTAACCCATTTCGATCCTCTGTTGGAAGGTGGAATTTCGGGTAAATATGGTTACGAATGTTAAGTCTCATCTTTCTGCAATTGAAAAAAATATCCCCACTTTACCACCGCAATTTATATACCCATGAAATGCAAATCAGCATAGAAATTGTTTCAAGCAAAATCGAAAATTTAGCATTGTTTAATTTTCGGCTTTTAAATTCCACTAATTTAAATTATTTTGAAACTATTTATTTTAAAAATAATGAAATAAATTTATAAAATAGCAAATAAATCTAAATATTAAAATTGCATAAAAAGTTGAAATGCAGGTTTTTCTGGGATAACGGCACATTGAAAATTTTTTCTGACAAGATTTTTGAGATCTGCGGATGCTAATTACCCTACAAAAGTACCTTCTTCCAAAAAAGAAAAGTAAAATTGAGTCTTGGTCCAAAATGGGTTAATTTTTTTTTATTTTTATTTTTTTTATTTATTTATTTATAATTAATTTCATAAATACAATTTTTGTAACTAATTTGGGAAAAATGGAGTACTAGCTACATAGGCTTTCGACTCCGAGATTTAAAAATGAATTTAGATAAGATTTAGTAAACTATTTTCTAATATGAATTTATATATTGATTTTATATTTGTATCACAGATATTTTTGAGTAAGTCAGTAGGAACATTTGATCCAAAGATGTTGATTCGGGACGTGTTGTGTTTTGAGCACTCATCTAGGATGTGAGTCACATTAAGTTGTGTATTGCAGGAAGTACATCGGGGGGCAGGTTTTTTTTTCAATAGGTGTTTGTGGGAGAATTTGCAGTGTCCGATCCTGAGTCGTACAACAGTTGTAGTTTCATTTCTGGAACAGGTTAGAGGATAAATTGTTTTTTTCCCAACAGAATTAAAATTTTTGTATGCATGTTGATAGTTTGCCCATTTTTGATCATGTATGGTCTTAAAATGGGAAAATATAACGTTTACTATATCACGGTTTTCCCAAGTTGTGAATTTTAGTAGAGGTCTGCCTTTAGCTTCTGTAGCAGCTGAGTCGGCGTGCTCGTTGCCGGGAATACCAACGTGCGATGGAACCCACATTAGTTTAATTTTATTTGAGTGTTTGATGAGAATATTTCTGATCTCATTTGTTAATGGAGAGTCGTATAATGAATTTTGTGTGGCGTAGACAGAAGAAAGACTATCTGTACATATGACGTATTTAGCTTGGTTTTGAGCAGCAAATTCCGCAGCGGTAAATATCGCCAAAGCTTCAGCGGTAAAGTTTGAACAGTACACCCAAAAAAAAACGTGGGTATTCAATACTAAAAATTTAACTAATTTTAGTCCAAAAGGACCTAGTGCAGAAATTGGTAACCAATACTAAAATTTTTAACTAATATTAGTCAAATCCAGTAAAAATTACTAATGTTAGTACTTTGAAGATACTAAAATTAGTAACGAATTAGTAGATTTTGGTACAATATCACTTACTAAACCCTTTACTGTAGAATTATTTTGAGTGTAGCTATTAATGTAACCGGAGTTGATAAGCTGACCATCTTGTTGAACTATTGCAAAAGTTGTGGAGTCATGTGACTTGGAGCCGTCAGTAAATAAGAGCTTCTAATTATCTTTTATAAATTCATCAGCTATGTTATAAAATGTTTGTTTATAGACTGTAGGCGGAGTAGTGGATTTTGGAAAATCAATCATACTCACGACAAATGACGAATTTTCGAGGGACCAGGGTGGTTCCGATGTTTGTTTAAAATGAATGGGACTAATTTGTATATTTAGTTTACGCGATAAGGTTATGCACCTACTTATTACGGACTCGAGCCTTGGTACTCGTTTGTGTTTAATCGCTTTTGACACTTCTTCAAATAATAATTTATTGCGACAGATGAAGAGTTTTGGTATAAGCTTGTGTGTTAAAAGTGATGTTCGGTCCTCAATTGAGGGTAATCCAGCTTCAGCTAATATATTTGTGATTGGGCTTGTGCGGAAGGCACCTATACTACGACGAATTGCAGCATGGTATGGTCCTTTGATTAATTTGATGTAAGTGGTTGCGCACCAACCGTAGATTGGAAGAGCGTAATCGATTTTTGAGAGCACAATTGAGCGTGTTATGTTAACCATTGTCGTAATATGTATTCTAAAGTTTTTGGATGTAAGATATTTTATAATGTTTAGTCTTGAGTTTAAATTTTTCCTGAGCTGTAAGCAATGTTCTCTGAAAGTGAAACTTTTGTCAAAAATAACACCCAGAATACGTAAATGATTTACTTGTTTTATTTTTATGTTTTTATATTCAACGTCAAAAGTGTTACAGTTTTTCTTATTGCAAATGTGTAGTAGACTGCATTTTTCTATGGAAAGTTTGGCACCTGATATCAAGCTCCAATTTTCAATATCTTCAATAATTTTTGAGAAAATTTCTTTGACCTTGTTGTTATCTTTTATTTTTGTAAATATTACGGCGTCATCAGCGTAAATAGCATGTTCGATGTGCTTATGTGAGGATATTGTAGGGGTGCTTGTATCAGCCTTTTCAAATTTTCATTAATTTTTCTACGTTACAAATTTAAATGCAACAGATTATATTTTTGCTACAACGCCCTCTGAATGTCACTATCACTTGCGATCCACAAAAATATCTATCACTATGTTGACGTTTCTATTTATGTTTGTAGGCTAAATACATAAATAGTTTTGGGAGGGAAAACTTAAATGTTCAATTTTGCCGATTCACGATGATAATCCGAGCTTTCTTTGTAACTACCGTAGAAATATTCTGCCATTTTCCATACAGTGCTGCTTACGACTAACTTGCTCTCATAAACAGTGATATAGAGTTTTTGTTAAAAATTAATAAAGTTTTAAACAATCGTAACAACAAATTTGGTAACAAAATTCAAAGAAAAATTATTTAAATTTATTTTAATAATTTTTTTTTTTATTCCTTTTAACGAGTCATTTTTTTATACAACTACATTTTAACTTAATTGGGAAAATAAATTTTAATTGATTTATATAATTCCACTTGTTAGTTCTTTAAAGAATTAATATATTTTTTTTTTGTATAAAATGATTCGTTTTTAAGGTTTTTGTGAATTTTTGTTGTTTAGATTTACTTTGTTTAACTTCGAGGAGAGAATTTTGGCCAGCAGAAAGTCTGCAAAGTTTATTTTAAAATTAGTTGCGTGAGAGAGCCATAGCGAGGAAATTTTCAAACGATAGAGAAAATTCAAATCGTTATTATAAAAGGAAAACTTATTTCCCTTTTAAATTTAGGAAATACGTATCTTCGATCTGGTCTTGAATTTTCCCTGTCGCTGAGATACAAATTATTCGTCTAATACTGATGTAGGGTGTCAGTATCTTATGGTAAATATCAAATTTCAGAGCATTTATTTGTTTTATTTTCTTTTTTGATTAATTAAATCTCACGAAAAAAAAAACTCTTTATTTAATACAGATTTGGCACCTTTGTTTAAATCTCACTAAAACAACAACAACTTTTATAAAATTCAACTTGATCCCTTTGTTGGTAGACCTTTGGTTAAAAGAAAGCTTTTTACTTATTTTCACCATATGCGCTTTGCCTGATCATCCTTAGTCTATTTCAACATTTCATAGTGCGGGGTCGATTAAAAGTCAACGTGTCGCAAAACCAATAATCCAAAATTGTGTAAAAAGAGGAAAACGTGAATTCCGTGATTTATTGGTGGTGTTTCCAAGTGTGTTACTCTTTCAAAGAAGTTTCTCTGGAATTGGTACAAAAGTGATAGTTTTTTTATCCTCGGAAGAAATTCCCTGCTTAAGTGTAAAAAAAAAAGGCATTGGAATAATTGGGAAAAAACCCATATAGTGATACCAACAAAAAGTTGCATACGGCAAATCTACACCGGTCAACAGTGTTAATATTTTTTTTATCGCAAATGTGAATTTTTTATAATTCCCCAGAATCCTACCTGTGTGTTAAACTAGTAATTTTGCATGTAAAAATTATTTTTGTTTAAAAAAATTTTGGAAATCGTTATACTAGTTTAAGCGCATGTAAAATTTTTGCATTTTTTTTTATTTAAAAGTTCAAATTATAATTTTTTTTCGCGGTTAAATTTCAGCTGCAAACTAATTTGTTAATTTTTGTAGCCCAGTGTTAAATTATTTTTTTCTTAAAAATACCAAATATGTTTTTATTCCAATAAAAAAATAACGGTGATATTGAATAGTCATATAGAGAAAATATAAAAAAAGTAATTTGTTCTTGTTCTTATTTTAAAGAACAAAACTTTATAAGAAACAGAAATAAAAGCTTTTATTGGTTTTGTTTAGAGCAAATTTAATGTGAATTGGAATTCGCCGTGTTTTTTTATAATTATGGAGTAAAGATGTGTTTGATTGTTTTTAAGTAAAAGTGTTAACGTTAAATATCATTTATAATTTTCTTGTAAGGGAAAAAAATAGTTAAATTTGTTAAAGTGTTTCATGGCGAAAGCCAGAGTTAAAGAAAATTTTTGCTAAACATTTCGCCGCCCCATAAGTAAGAGCAGCAAATTAAGAGTATCAACTTTACATCATCGTCATCATTTACTCACATGCATACACCGAAAGATCTTTCGCCGTGGGAGCATCGTTAACAGTACTGTAAGTGAACTCTTGTTCTTATTTTATTTTGATTTTTGTTGACATTTTTATTTTCTTTTAAAATTTAATATTTTGCTTGAGTTTATTGAACCCTTTAACAAAATAAAATGATTAACCCATGAAATGCTTGCTAACAATTTTTCCCCGCTTTTATAAAAATATTTTTTTTGATTTTTTATTAGTTTATTGTTCAAAATTCAAAATTTAATTTGTATTTAGTTTTTTTTTATTATGATTTAATTTAATTTTTATTTTTTTTTATAATTTTTTTAAGTTTGGTAATTTTTTTTCTTATTTTTATTATGATTTTTTTTATATAAAATATTCTTTAATTTTTTTTTCTTTCGTTAAATTTTTGCTTTGATTAAAATGCATGATAAAAATTAAAGTAAATGTTTTTCAAATATAAATCGGTTTTAGTTTTAAACCTTTATGTCATTTTTAAGTGAATTTTTCGATAATAAAAGTATGAATATGGTTTGTGAATAGAATTCTAAATCTACTGTTTGATTTCTACCTGTAGGTAGAGAATGTGATGGGGTCAGATAATGGGATCACCAAAAACACAGATTTGTTGTGGGTTTCCGTTATGTGTGATCATGGTAGGGAGGGCTGTCGATTGCTTTGTACCACCTTTTATTGAGGCAATCAAAATTAAAATAATCATTTTCCAGAATAACATGGGAGTTTTCCTTGTTCGTGTTTCCGCGGTTGTTCTTTTCTATTTTTCTGTGGGATAGTTTTACTTTCCTACCCTTTTCTTTTTACATGCACGCAGAAAATAAAATTAGTTTGTAGCGCTTTGGTTGATGTTGTGGCTGGCAACGAACCTCCCCTCCGACGAGCTGAGAGACCGGAATATCTGCGTGCCCCGCCAAGCTGCGTACACCCTTAACACCTTTCAACTGAATTTTATTCGTGATATGCTACATTAATTTTTGGCGCCCAACGTGGGGCCCGAACAGAGGTAGACATTTTTAAATTTTTCCACCAAAAGCGTTTTCATTTTTTTTTTGAAAACTCTTAATGTTCTGTTCGGCACTCATACTTATCAAAATTCTTTTCTTTTTTCTTCTGTATTTAAAATTCCGTATTTTCTCTATTCTTTATTTAATTTTTCTTTTTTTACTTACTTTTGAGTGGTTTTAAATTATTCGGAATTGGTTTATGATAAAACGCTTGTAAGCTCCATATATCACCTTTAATTTAGAGCTATTCACTTCTCAATTACTTTTTTTTGGTGGGTTTGAGGGATTTGTTTGAAACATGCTGGAATGCAGATTTTGGACTCCAGAGCTAATTCTGACCCTTGTTTTGGATAACCTAAAAATATACCAACTCCTAATCTGAGTGGATTTTTGAGTGCAGGTGATGCTACTCTAGCCCTCATTTTAAAATCTATCTATACGTCTTTCTTCATTATTATTCTTTTATTTTTATGCAACTTAATGCGTTTTCTGGTTAAATGATTCATTACCCCAACCATTCTTTATCTTGTGGAAAAAGAATTCAAACAGTAGTAATAGAGCACGTATTATTTTTGAGTAAATTTGAGATTTTTTTAGTGACAAGATTTTGTTTATTTTATAAATATTTTTATTTTTTTTTTGAGTAACAAATTATTTTTGACTCTTGATATTTAATTTTCCGTTAAAGTTATTTGTGTTTGATCCGCTTAAGCGCAATATCATTTCGTTTTCATTTCAAAACAAACAACTATTTTTTTTTATTTTTACTTGTTTAAAGCTCATTCATCAAAAAGTTAATTATTTGAATTAACCAATAACGATTTTATTGGGTTTAATAGGTTGTTTTTATAGCCTGGTTTAAAAAGGAAAAAAATACTTTTATCAAATTTTATTGTGTATCACATTGGCTATACCGCATCTTTAATACGTTTTTCTATTCCGGTTGACATAAATCCTAATTTTTTGTTGTTAGCTTAAAAAGGTTTCGTTAATATTAAAAAGTTTCCTTTTTATTCTGCTGTTCACGGAATAGTAACATTGATCGGTTTAGCTTGTTTCGGGGAATATTTTTGTTGTAGATAGGATAAAATACACGGTATCATGGAAGTTGAAAACCGACCGCCAACAACGGATAAACAGGCTCACTGTGATGCGTGTCTAGCTCCTATAGTTTCGAAGGCTACGTTAGTTCAGACTTGCTGTGGACATATTTTTCATAAATCATGTTTGTCAAATAGTATGAAGACCCGTCCTTATTGTCCGATTTGTAACGTCCGAATAGTTAATGATCCTCCGGCTACTGGAACTGTTCCCAAGACTCGTTCTCAAAGTAAAGTACCATCTAATGCACCAGCCCTTGAACAGCCAAATGCTTCTATTTCTGGAGATGCAGATGGTACAATTGATACATCTACATCAAACCCCTCTAACCTTAATCGTTCCAGTAGAAGTCCAGCTGGCCCTGGTCCACTGGTCCGGGAACAAGATTCTCTTAAAGAAATGATAACTTCAATAGTTTTGGCCCAACAAACTGAGCTCTTTTCAGCTCTCAGTACTCAGATGTCAAAACTTATTGAAACTAGTTTGGAGGCTAATTTGTCAAGGTTAAACTTGACCGTACCGCCAATGGTTCAACCGAACATTACCAACATGCCTCCGCCATCATCGGTTCGTACTCCTCCTCAAATGCGTACATTACCAAATGTGGAACAGGAAACATTTCGTGAGTTGTTAGGTATTCAGTCTACGAATAATGAGGAGCACTCTTTACAGAGTCAGCAACTTGGTTCAAGAGCTTCGGGTTCAAGATTTAATGGCGTTTCTCCTCGGTCCACATCTTCCGATTTAGCTTCCCGACCGGATAAAGTGTTGCGTATTATGTCCGATTGGAGATTAAAATTCTCAGGGGATCAAAAGGGAATGTTTGTTAGACATTTTATCTACCGTGTTAAATCTCTTACATTTCAAACATTGGAAGGTAACTTTTCACTTTTGTGTGGCAACATTAGTATGTTATTTGAGCATAGGGCAAGCGATTGGTTCTGGCGTCACCATAAGGAGGTTGGTGTTATTACTTGGCCGGAATTGTGCGTTGCACTTAACGAAGAGTATGGAGATACGCGGACTGATGAGGACTTAGAAGAGATAATGCGCAATCGTAAACAAAAGCCAAACGAGACTTTCGATTCCTTTTATGGGGCAATAACCCAGTTGATGGATAGGCTTAAAGCACCATTGTTACCTAATCGGTTATTGGAAATGTTGCGTCGAAACTTATTACCTGAAATACAGGAAAAATTATTGACTGTAAAGATTACCTCGGTGCCTGAACTTCGCGAATTCTGTAGAAAACGTGAAGATTTTATAGCTATCCATGGTAAGAAACCCGTTATTGGACATGCTAAATATCCACTCGATCACAAGAGAATTTCCGAAATTGAATCCGACCTTGAAGATCAGGATCTTGAATGCGATGAGATATCTGAAATAAAATTGGTTTGTTGGAATTGTAGGGAATCAGGGCATAAGTTTAGAAATTGTTCAACTGAGCTTTCCAAATTTTGTTTTGGTTGTGGTAAAGCCGACACGTATTTGCCATCTTGTAGCAAATGCAATCCAAAAAACGTGAGAGCTTGTGCACAAAAGAGTGCACCGAACCAAAAGAAAAAGTGGACCACAGAAACGGAAATTTAATAACCATTTTACGACGTAATACCGGGAACAGAAATCAATCTATCGTTGAGGATTCTGTTAATGCCGCAAATTTACCTGCTAGTTCAATCTCAACCGGAAATAACAATAATAAATCTGATTTGTCGAAAATTCCTCAGATTTTAAAGCCCTTTCATGTGCGTGTGAAAGAATATTATGAAGCCCGTAAAAGAATTTTTAGTGAATCCCCTAAAGCTTCTCGATCATCTTTGCGTATGCGTAGTTTTTGGAAAAAAGCAAAACAATTTAGAAAAAAGTTCGTTTGCTCAGTTCTGGATAAACCGAATGATGTTAGGCCGTATGCTGAGGTCATCCTCTTTGGCAAATGTATTTTAGGTTTGATGGATACCGGGGCATCGATTAGCTGTATCGGTTCAAAAGCAGCAAAGGACTTTTTGGACTCAGGTGTTTCGTTTCGGAAACTTAAGTCGTCGGTCAAAACGGCAGATGGAAAGAGCCAGAGCGTGGTGGGGTTTGTCGATACCAGGGTTGTGTTTAAGGGCATTGAAAAGCCCATTACCATTTTTATAGTTCCTAGCCTTGAACGGGATTTGTTTTTAGGAATTGATTTTTGGAAAATGTACGATCTGTTACCGTCCGGTTTAAATTTTTCTGATGGCTCTTGGTATTCTTCCTCAGTGGTTAGCGAAATTGTTACGCAGATTCCCTTGTCGTCAATACAGCGACAGCGTCTGGAACATGTTATATCTATGTTTCCGTCCTTTGCCAAGGAGGGACTGGGTAAAACAAATGTTTTAAGCCATGTTATAGACACTGGGGATGCCAAGCCCATCAAGCAAAGACATTTCTCAGTATCGCCGGCGGTTGAAAAATTGATCTATGAAGAGTTAGATCGTATGATAGCTTTAGGTGTAATCGAAGAATCGAATAGTGCTTGGTCGTCCCCAGTTGTTCTTCATAGGAAACCAGGAAAGAACCGATTGTGTTTAGATAGCCGTAAGTTGAATTCGGTAACAGTAGGAGATGCATATCCCTTGCCGCAGATTGATGGAATCCTAAGCCGTCTCCCCAAAGCAGAATTTATTACGAGCTTGGATCTCAAGGATGCCTTTTGGCAGATTCCGTTAGATCCTGGATCGAAAGAAAAGACAGCTTTCACCGTCCCTGGGAGGCCGTTGTACCATTTTAATGTTATGCCGTTCGGTCTGTGTAACGCCCCTCAGACTATGTCCCGTTTAATGGACAAAGTGGTACCGCCGACACTCAGGACGGAGGTCTTTGTCTATCTCGATGATCTTTTGGTCATTTCGGAATCTTTTGAACGGCATCTAGAGGTCTTAAGTGTAATTGCTCGAAAGATAAAAGACTCAGGGTTGACAATTAACGTAGGTAAAAGTCATTTCTGTGTACCTGAGGTTAAATATCTAGGACACCTGGTGGGTAATGGGGTTATTCGAACGGATCCGGAGAAAGTGTCCGCAGTAACTGACTTCCCAGTTCCGCGATCCGTGAAACAAGTCAGGAGATTTCTGGGAATGACGGGTTGGTACCGGAAGTTTATACGGAATTATGCTTCTGTTACTACCCCTATAACTGATTTGCTGAAGGGTAAAAAGAAATTTGTATGGACCGATGAAGCTCAAAAAGCTTTTGAGGTTTTAAAGTCCCATTTGAGCTCTGCGCCTGTTCTGCATAGCGCTGATTTTTCGCAACCGTTTTATATACATTGCGATGCTAGCAAAACAGGGATAGGAAGTGTATTGGTGCAAAAAAATGCGGAGGGCGACGAGGTTCCTATTGCCTTCATGTCAAAGAAACTCAACCAAGCCCAACGCAACTACTCTGTCACCGAACAAGAATGCTTAGCAGCTTTGTTAAGTATTATAAAATTCAGAGCTTACGTTGAAGGACATGAGTTCACTGTCATCACTGACCATGCGTCATTGAAGTGGCTCATGTCCCAAACGGATCTCAGTACGCGGCTTGCTCGATGGGCTTTAAAACTGCAGGGATACAAATTCAGCATTCAGCATAGGCGTGGTACCCAGAACATTGTTCCGGATACTCTTTCTAGGGCCAACACCGAGGACTTGTCCGAGTTAGGTGTTGAAAGTCTGTCTGCTTTAGAAAACGACAGTGGGATGTTCGTCGATCTTGAATCGTCACACTTTCAATCGGACGAATACAAACAGCTTCTTGGGAAAATTGGGGATAATATTCAACAAATGCCAGACTTGAAAATAGTGGACGGATACCTTTATAGACGGACGGAACATGCAAAAGGGGAGCAGCTTCAGGATGATATGGCTTGGAAATTGTGGATTCCAAGTGGTATGGTCCCGGAAGTATTGGAAAAGGCTCATGATAGCACCTTATCCTCTCATGGGGGAATTAATAAAACTCTTGAGAGAATAAGGAGGTTCTACTTCTGGCCGAATCTTTCTGTGGATGTGAAGAATTATGTGAATAAATGCGAGATATGCAAATCTTCCAAACATCCTAATCACATACTTAGGCCACCTATGGGAAAAACTTCTGAAACTCAACGCTTTTTCCAGAAGTTATATGTAGATTTCTTGGGTCCGTACCCAAGATCCCGCTCAGGGAATATAGGAATTTTTATAGTTTTAGACCATTTCTCGAAATTTCCCTTTTTAAAGGCTGTGAAAAAGTTTACATCTGATGTGGTAGTGAAGTACATGGAACAAGACCTATTTCATACGTTTGGAGTCCCTGAGACTATAGTTTCCGATAATGGGTCTCAGTTCAAGGCCAACCAATTCAATGATTTTTTGAAGCGTTATGGTGTGAAACACGTTTATACTGCCATTCATGCACCCCAGGCGAATGCTTCCGAACGAGTTAATCGGTCTGTGCTGTCGGCCATCAAATCATACGTTAAGCCTGATCAGAAGAATTGGGATGAGCTCCTGAGTAACATATGTTGCTCACTACGGTCTGCAATACATTCGGCTGTAGGTACTTCGCCGTATTACTTGACCTTCGGCCAACATATGATTACGAATGGAGCAACATACCCACTTCTTCGTCAGCTTGAAATGTTAGATGACCGATCTGTTCGTTTTGACCGAAATGACTCCCTGCAGATTATGGCTAAAAAAGCAGCTGAAACGATGCAAAAGCAATTCGATCGTAACGAAAGGTCCTATAACCTAAGAGCTCGAGAGGTGTCCTATGATGTAGGTCAGGAAGTGTTTCGACGGAATTTCAAGCAGAGCAACTTCGAGCATGGATATAATGCAAAACTGGCACCTACTTTTGTCAAGGCTCGCGTACGCAAAAAGATTGGGAATAGCTATTACGAGCTTGAGGATTTGAAGGGAAATTTGTTAGGAAAGTGGCATGCGAAGGATATTCGGCAGTGAGATGTATTTATTTGTATTTTTTTTTCTTGTTTGAGGCTTCATCAAGCACAATCATCTTTGTGGCTTTGTCTCCCAAAACCCCAAAGCCTGATTTTGGCGGGGGGGTTTTGTAGGGGTGCTTGTATCAGCCTTTTCAAATTTTCATTAATTTTTCTACGTTACAAATTTAAATGCAACAGATTATATTTTTGCTACAACGCCCTCTGAATGTCACTATCACTTGCGATCCACAAAAATATCTATCACTATGTTGACGTTTCTATTTATGTTTGTAGGCTAAATACATAAATAGTTTTGGGAGGGAAAACTTAAATGTTCAATTTTGCCGATTCACGATGATAATCCGAGCTTTCTTTGTAACTACCGTAGAAATATTCTGCCATTTTCCATACAGTGCTGCTTACGACTAACTTGCTCTCATAAACAGTGATATAGAGTTTTTGTTAAAAATTAATAAAGTTTTAAACAATCGTAACAACAAATTTGGTAACAAAATTCAAAGAAAAATTATTTAAATTTATTTTAATAATTTTTGTTTTTATTCCTTTTAACGAGTCATTTTTTTATACAACTACATTTTAACTTAATTGGGAAAATAAATTTTAATTGATTTATATAATTCCACTTGTTAGTTCTTTAAAGAATTAATATATTTTTTTTTTTGTATAAAATGATTCGTTTTTAAGGTTTTTGTGAATTTTTGTTGTTTAGATTTACTTTGTTTAACTTCGAGGAGAGAATTTTGGCCAGCAGAAAGTCTGCAAAGTTTATTTTAAAATTAGTTGCGTGAGAGAGCCATAGCGAGGAAATTTTCAAACGATAGAGAAAATTCAAATCGTTATTATAAAAGGAAAACTTATTTCCCTTTTAAATTTAGGAAATACGTATCTTCGATCTGGTCTTGAATTTTCCCTGTCGCTGAGATACAAATTATTCGTCTAATACTGATGTAGGGTGTCAGTATCTTATGGTAAATATCAAATTTCAGAGCATTTATTTGTTTTTTTTTCTTTTTTGATTAATTAAATCTCACGAAAAAAAAAAACTCTTTATTTAATACAGATTTGGCACCTTTGTTTAAATCTCACTAAAACAACAACAACTTTTATAAAATTCAACTTGATCCCTTTGTTGGTAGACCTTTGGTTAAAAGAAAGCTTTTTACTTATTTTCACCATATGCGCTTTGCCTGATCATCCTTAGTCTATTTCAACATTTCATAGTGCGGGGTCGATTAAAAGTCAACGTGTCGCAAAACCAATAATCCAAAATTGTGTAAAAAGAGGAAAACGTGAATTCCGTGATTTATTGGTGGTGTTTCCAAGTGTGTTACTCTTTCAAAGAAGTTTCTCTGGAATTGGTACAAAAGTGATAGTTTTTTTATCCTCGGAAGAAATTCCCTGCTTAAGTGTAAAAAAAAAAGGCATTGGAATAATTGGGAAAAAACCCATATAGTGATACCAACAAAAAGTTGCATACGGCAAATCTACACCGGTCAACAGTGTTAATATTTTTTTTATCGCAAATGTGAATTTTTTATAATTCCCCAGAATCCTACCTGTGTGTTAAACTAGTAATTTTGCATGTAAAAATTATTTTTGTTTAAAAAAATTTTGGAAATCGTTATACTAGTTTAAGCGCATGTAAAATTTTTGCATTTTTTTTTATTTAAAAGTTCAAATTATAATTTTTTTTCGCGGTTAAATTTCAGCTGCAAACTAATTTGTTAATTTTTGTAGCCCAGTGTTAAATTATTTTTTTCTTAAAAATACCAAATATGTTTTTATTCCAATAAAAAAATAACGGTGATATTGAATAGTCATATAGAGAAAATATAAAAAAAGTAATTTGTTCTTGTTCTTATTTTAAAGAACAAAACTTTATAAGAAACAGAAATAAAAGCTTTTATTGGTTTTGTTTAGAGCAAATTTAATGTGAATTGGAATTCGCCGTGTTTTTTTATAATTATGGAGTAAAGATGTGTTTGATTGTTTTTAAGTAAAAGTGTTAACGTTAAATATCATTTATAATTTTCTTGTAAGGGAAAAAAATAGTTAAATTTGTTAAAGTGTTTCATGGCGAAAGCCAGAGTTAAAGAAAATTTTTGCTAAACATTTCGCCGCCCCATAAGTAAGAGCAGCAAATTAAGAGTATCAACTTTACATCATCGTCATCATTTACTCACATGCATACACCGAAAGATCTTTCGCCGTGGGAGCATCGTTAACAGTACTGTAAGTGAACTCTTGTTCTTATTTTATTTTGATTTTTGTTGACATTTTTATTTTCTTTTAAAATTTAATATTTTGCTTGAGTTTATTGAACCCTTTAACAAAATAAAATGATTAACCCATGAAATGCTTGCTAACAATTTTTCCCCGCTTTTATAAAAATATTTTTTTTGATTTTTTATTAGTTTATTGTTCAAAATTTAATTTGTATTTAGTTTTTTTTTATTATGATTTAATTTAATTTTTATTTTTTTTATAATTTTTTTAAGTTTGGTAATTTTTTTTCTTATTTTTATTATGATTTTTTTTATATAAAATATTCTTTAATTTTTTTTTCTTTCGTTAAATTTTTGCTTTGATTAAAATGCATGATAAAAATTAAAGTAAATGTTTTTCAAATATAAATCGGTTTTAGTTTTAAACCTTTATGTCATTTTTAAGTGAATTTTTCGATAATAAAAGTATGAATATGGTTTGTGAATAGAATTCTAAATCTACTGTTTGATTTCTACCTGTAGGTAGAGAATGTGATGGGGTCAGATAATGGGATCACCAAAAACACAGATTTGTTGTGGGTTTCCGTTATGTGTGATCATGGTAGGGAGGGCTGTCGATTGCTTTGTACCACCTTTTATTGAGGCAATCAAAATTAAAATAATCATTTTCCAGAATAACATGGGAGTTTTCCTTGTTCGTGTTTCCGCGGTTGTTCTTTTCTATTTTTCTGTGGGATAGTTTTACTTTCCTACCCTTTTCTTTTTACATGCACGCAGAAAATAAAATTAGTTTGTAGCGCTTTGGTTGATGTTGTGGCTGGCAACGAACCTCCCCTCCGACGAGCTGAGAGACCGGAATATCTGCGTGCCCCGCCAAGCTGCGTACACCCTTAACACCTTTCAACTGAATTTTATTCGTGATATGCTACAATATGATTTTGCTAAACTGATTAAAGGCGATAATAAATAGAACCACGGATAAAGGTGATCCTTGCGGGATACCATTACACAGAGGAAACGTTTTGGATTGTTGGAAGTTTACTCTTACTTTGAATTTGCGGTTGCTAAGGAAGCTTTTAATGATTGAATAAATTTTTTTACCAATTTTCCATTCCGTTAGTTGTTGAAGAATTATATGAATTCCAATCCGGTCAAAGGCTCTTTCAAAATCGGTAGATAAAATGTTTATGTGGTTTTTACTCGATAACGCTCTTGAAAAGAAGTGCTGAAGGTATATAAGGACGTCGTCGGTGCCTTGCTTTTTCATAAAAGCTACTTGATTTGTAGAAATGAAGTTATTAGCTTTTAAAAACCACATTAGTCTTCTCGAGATAATTTTTTCGAGTGTTTTGCTGATACACGGTAGTAGGGATATTGGCCTGTATCCGGAGACGGAAGAATGATCTTTATTTGGTTTAGGGATCGGAACAATGGTTGCTATTTTCCAAGCTTGGGGATAAACGTTGGATGAAAAGATGTTGTTGTAAATATTAAGAATGTGTTGTTTTGTAGATAATGGAAGATTTTTAAGCATCGGATACGATCGTCCCCTGGAGTTTTACCCTTAGCTGAATGTAAAGCGTCTTCAAGTTCTATCATAGTTATAGGAGTTTCAACTTTTTTGGCATGAGTATTATAGGATCGCGGATTGTAGATCTGATCTATGGTGTTTGATTTATTTTGCTGGAAACTGGGAGAAAAATTTGTATCGTCTGATAAATTAGACCAGTATTTAGCTAGGCAATTGGCGATGTCAACTGAAGATGACAGCATATTCGATTCAGATTTAAGGTATTTAATTGTTGTAAAACATTTCCCACCAGTTAGAAGTTTTATATCATTCCATATACGTTTTGATGAGGAGGCAGGGTTAATGTTAGACGTAAATTTTTGCATACATGTATAGGTTGACCATTCGTACTGATTTGATCAGTACATGTACTGATTTGATCAGTACATGTACTGATTTTTAATCACGTGTACTGATTAAAAAACGTTTTACTGATTTGTACTGATTTCTTGAAATATGTACTGATTGTACTGATTTTTGAACATTTCAGCATAGAAAATAATTTAATTCGAAAATTCTATACAAAAACTTGAATTAGATAAAATAAGTCGTCAGAGTAGTTTTCTTATTACTTAAGTCTAGGGTTGCCAGACGTCCCATATTTGGCGGGATTGTCCCGCTTTTTATAACCGATTCTGGCGACCCTACTTAAGTCTGACAATGGGACAATTTATAATGAATTAATTCTGAGGAGCTTGGAGTTCCTTAACGGGAACACGTATCTGAGCATGAGGTAGTTTTGATCTTCATAAATTTAAATTAAAAAGGCGCACAAAAACCTTTGAGGTTTTCTGTAACGAAAAGTTAACGGGATGATGGATTTTCTATGGATGCAAAGGAAAAAAGTCCTCAGAATCTTAGGAATTTTCTTATTCTTAAAAACATGAAGATTTTTGTTATAATTTCTGCACTGAAACGATCAAAACATTCAAATGCAGTTGTTTGAAGTTATCGAAATTTTCTGCTAAATAACGACAACTGCCAAACGGCAGTTGTTTTTAAGAGAGAGTTTTCAGAGAGTTTAATTTTTAGAGAAAAAACTAACATAAAAACCTGGGCGTACTGATTTGAGTTCAGAAAAAAATGGTCACCCTATACATGTAGCTTTACTTACTTTGACGGCCCTTCTAAACATAGCATTGTGTTTTTTGTATAAAACCAGGTTTGTATCGGATCTTGTTCTCTTAAAATTGTGCCAAAAATTTTGCTTTTGCTTCCTTAAAAGTTCCAGATTATTGTTCCACCACACACAATTGGTTCTGTATGACACACTCCTTGTTTCAGGAATGCTTAAATTTGCTGCTGACCTAATACATTTTGTAATTGATGCAGCTTGTTGGTTAACGTTAGTAGATGTTTTAATTTTAGATAGATTATCATCGCATTGTTTTTGATATAGTATCCAGTTGGCAGCTTCGGTTTTATATTTTGGTTTTCGTTTTGTTGTAGAAGTGTTAACGTTTTTTTCTATATTTATTAAAATAGGGTAATGGTCGCTACCATGTAGGTCATTAAGGGTATTCCATGAACAGAAAGGTGCGATCTGTGATGAGCACAAGGATACATCAATATGTGTAAATGTGTTGTGTGTAGAGAAGTTTGTGGGTTTGCCATTATTAAGTATAATAAGGTCTTCATTTAAGATGAAATTTTCAATAACTTTTCCACGGGAGTTGGACTCGACAGAGCCCCAGAGGGTGCTCCATGAGTTAAAATCCCCGGTCAAAAAAAGAGGTGAATTTATGTTATTAAGTAAATTTTTTAAATTGCTTGCAGTAATGGGTTGATGTGGGGGAAAATATGTATTAACGAAAGTGAATTTAATACCGAAGTCAATTTCAATAGCGATAGAAGCTGTGTTAGTATCTGAATATATTAGTTTATGTGGTATTGTTTTTTTCACAAGGATGGCAACTCCTTGCTTAGCTGTAATGTTGCTGGCTAGGTTATGAAAAAACCCATTATATTGTTTTGGATATATTATGTTGTTGTTATTATAAGGGATGTGTGTTTCTTGAATTGAAATAATATCTGGATTATGGTCTTTTATTATTAGTTGTAATTCGTGGTAATTGTTAATTAGACCTTTTATATTCCACTGCATAATTTTAAAATCCATATTGAAAAATAGTAAACGAATTACTCTTCGTCTACAAACATTATTTCTTCTTGTTCATTATAATTATTGTTGTGGGGTGTTGTTATTGTAGGCTTAGGTAAAGCGAGATTTTGGTTTTGTGTCAAGTTTAGAGTTTCTTTTGTTTTATTTAAATTTGTTGTTGTTGCAGAATTGCTTGTTTGAGCTTTGGTCATAGACCGTGTCTTTATTAGAGATATTGTTTTAGGGTTAATATTTGTTGTTGGGGTTTTTTGTGGTTTTGTTTCTTGTAAAGTTGTTTTTTGTGTAACAATAGAATTGTCACTTGCATTTTTTATTTTTATTTTTTTATTTATAAAAAAAAAATAAAATTATTGATAAAAAAATAAAAAAAAATGGTATCAGACATTTCACCACGTCCTCGTCGTTGTTTCTGAGAGTGAAAAAATTATTATTTCATAAGTAAAAAAATTGAGCAAAAAAACAGCTCTTTGAATTTTTTTGGGCCCTGGTTCAACAAGAGTTAAAGATGTTTTTTTAAGAAAACTTTACATAAATGTATAATTGTTCATTATTTGAAGACATACACAATTTTAGAGTGAGGAATTTCCAAAAATTTAAGAACTTTTCGCTGCAATTTCATTGGGGAATACTTTTAACCGCGTGCCGGCAAGGGTTAACGTTGTCCAAAAAGCCAATTATTTTATATCAGAGTAATTATGGTCTAAGACAACCATTTGAAAATGACCTACAGCTCTAAATTAGACAAAAATTTTGAAAAAACACATTTTCTTGAAATCCGGTAAATTCAAATTGCTCCACAGACTAACTGGATGAAGGAATTTTACCAAGAATTTTTTTGTACAATCCCTGGGATGTATTCAATGAAATCAAACGGATAAACTAAAATATTTTAAAATTTTGTTTCATTAAATTTTTAAAATTGTGAAAAAGTAGTTTTGAGCTCCATGCTAAAAATGTCTGAATATCTGAAATATCTGAATACTTACGAATTAATGCTACACAATCTTTTTTTTTATACCCTCCACTTAGTGATAGAGGGTATATATAAGTTTGTCATTCCGTTTGTAACTCATCGAAATATCGATCTGGGACCCCATAAAGTATATATATTCATGATGCCCGATCGATCTTAAGACATTCTAGCGATGTCCGTCTGTCTGTCTGTGGAAAATGCTGTCGCGGACAAAATATTACACAGAGATGACTGAAACTTAACATATTTATTGGAAGTTCTCCCTAGAAGTTTGGTATTGCATTTGAGCGATATCGGTTCAGCGGTTCAAAAGTTATGAACGAAAATGTAAGCACACCTCAAAAATTTCAGTACATTCAACATAACATAAAAATACAAAATGCTTTAATTCGGCTTCTGGTTGACATATGTGAACATAATTGAACACCAAATGGTATTTAAACAGGTACGAACATATTTTTTATAACAAAAAAGGGAAAAAAATCGCGGTTTTTTTTTTACCAAATTTTTTTTTCTCGGAAATTTTTTTTTTCAAAAAAAAACATTTTTTTTTCAAAAGTAATTTCCTTTTAAATAAAGTTTTTTGCAATAATCTTTTTGAAATTGTGGAGGGTATCACTACATTCGGCAAGGCCGAATTTAACTTTTTTACTTGTTTTTTATACCCTCCACTTAGTGATAGAGGGTATATATAAGTTTGTCATTCCGTTTGTAACTCATCGAAATACCGATCTGCACTGAAAACAAGTAAAAAAGTTAAATTCGGCCTTGCCGAATGTAGTGATACCCTCCACAATTTCAAAAAGATTATTGCAAACAACTTTATTTTAAAAGAAATTACTTTTGAAAAAAAAAAAATTGAAAAAAAATTTCCGCGAAAAAAAAATTTGGTAAAAAAAAAATCCGCGACTTTTTTCTTTTTTTGTCAAAAAATATGTTCGTACTTGTTTAAATACCATTTGGTGTTCAATTATGTTAACATATGTCAACCAGAAGCCGATTTAAAGCATTTTGTATTTTTAGGTTATGTTGAATGTACTGAAATTTTTGAGGTGTGCTTACATTTTCGTTCATAACTTTTGAACCGCTGAACCGATATCGCTCAAATGCAATACCAAACTTCTCGGGAGAACTTCCAATATATATGTTAAGTTTCAGTCATCTCTGTGCAATATTTTGTCCGCGAGAGCATTTTCCACAGACAGACAGACAGACGGACAGACGGACATCGCTAGAATGTCTTAAAATCGATCGGGCATCATGAATATATATACTTTATGGGGTTCCAGACCGATATTTCGATGAGTTACAAACGGAATGACAAACTTATATACAGTGACGAGCAAAAGTGTAACAGGGTTCATATTGCTTAGATAATCTGCTCTATATTTTAAACTACACAAGTTAAAGTATTGAAGTTTTTTGATAATTTTATTAGTTAATTGATCAGAATTTATAAACATTATCGAAATATGCTGTAAAATTTTTTATAAAAAAAATATAGTAAAAATTCCATAAAAAGGCCAGTGTTACATTATTGCACTCATGATTTTTCAACATAAATCTTTAGGACAACTTTTATATTTCGCGCATATAGACCCGGATTTTGCAATTTTTTTATAAAACTTAATAAAAAACATAAAAATAATTCATTTGTTGAAAAGAAATTTTGGGTAAACATTATTTTTAACTCAAAAGTCCGTCCTTTTTACGTTTTTTGGGAAACCACGCATATTTATCAAGCTAAGAATTTGCAGAAATTAGTTTTTTTGAATGGTGTTTATATCAGGCGATAATAGAGACCATTTATAAAAAATTTCGTAAATGGATTGTTGCTTTTGCAATTAGTAAAAAAAAAGTTATTGTGTACTGGGGTTGGGTTTCTGGAGGAATTTCAAATATTTTTGCCGAAATTCGACATTTTTCGTCTGAATAAAGGCCAATTTTGCCTCAAGAAGTGTTTTCTTAATTCAGCCGTAAATAAATCAACAAGTTATATCACCAGTTGATCATAAATTTTGTTAAGAATGGGTTTATGCCATTTAAAACCACTATCACATTTCGTGGTTTTGGACATTATCCTCGGGGTAGTGCCATAGTGTCAAATTATCGAATCAGAACGCAATCTTTGGAGTTAATTTTTTCAAAAAGAACAAAAATAAATAATGTTTAATAAATAAAAGTCTTTTGCTGCTCTTATCATTGGACGAAATTCACTAATTCAATTTAGGTACCCCAAACAATAATTTTAAATAGGGATTTAATAATAACTACATTCTTTTTAACAATACTGTCAATCTACTGATGATTTTAATTGACGATATATTTAAGACCGAATATAGAAAAAACATCATCGGCCAGAATTGGCTCGTATTCATCCGAAAAATGTTGAATATCTGCAAAAATATTTGAAATTCCGCCAAAAACCCAAATTGAGTACCCAATAAAAAATTGTATTAATTGCAAAATAAACAAACCACTTATGAATTTGATTATAAATGGGCTCTACTATCGCCGGATATAAACGCCATTCCAAAAAAATAATGTATGTATATTCTAAGCTTGAGTAATACGTGTGGCTCTCCTAAAATCGTTAAAAGGACGGACTTTTGAGTTAAAAAAAATGTTTAGCCAAAATTTCTTTTCAACAAATGAATTATTTTTATGTTATTTATTAAGTTTTATAAAAAAATTGCAAAATCCGGGTCTATATGCGCGAAATATAAAAGTTGTCCTAAAGATATATGTAGAAAAATCATGAGTGCAATAATGTAACACTTGCCTTTTTATGGAATTTTTACTATATTTTTTTTATAAACAATTTTACAGCATATTTCGATAATGTTTATAAATTCTGATCAATTAACTAATAAAATTATCAAAAAACTTCAATACTTTATCTTGTGTAGTTTAAAATATAGAGCAGATTATCTAAGCAATATGAACCCTGTTACACTTTTGCTCGTCACTGTATACCCTCTATCACTAAGTGGAGGGTATAAAAAGCTTCGTGATGGTAATGAAAATTGACATTAGCTTAATGAAAAATGACTCAAAAATTCAACCGAAGTCGGGTTTCATTTGATCAATGAAACTGGTGTCATAGTATTAATGAAAACTGGTGTCATAGAATCAATGAAAATTTTCATAGAATTAATGAAAATATTCATAGAGTGTGTTGTGGAAACTTATCAAGTTTTGCCATTACATTTATGAATGTATTCTTCGGTTTTAAGACCAACATCTTAATTTAACGAAAAGTTGTCATCAGCTACGTTTGGACTGCACGTGTTTATATAATCACCCTTTTTTTCTATCTTTGATTTTATTACCATTAAATGACAGTGCATATAAGGTAAACTATTAAAGACAAAAAACGCGATGACTTTAAAAACACGTGCTGCCAAAACGTAGCAATGGAACAACACAAATTACCCTACATTTCATCACAAAATTTGAATAATTTAAAAAACTATTGTCCTGTTGCAAATTATATTATATTTTATAGGAAACAGTTGAACGAAACACTTATAAAGAACTTCTCACTTGTAATTTCAATTAGATTTAACCAGCATAACACACCCACAAGTTTCAATAACAAAGCAAAAAAAAATATAAAAATATATAAATTATTTTATTTTATTAG
Organism: Pegoplata infirma; assembly: GCA_963921195.1. Lineage (NCBI taxonomy): Eukaryota > Metazoa > Arthropoda > Insecta > Diptera > Anthomyiidae > Pegoplata > Pegoplata infirma. The sequence continues at coordinate 5,727,267 of OY992541.1, forward strand.
AAAAAAGTAAACACACATGTAAAAATTACAATGAGATTTAACACTCGTGCACTGTGGGCCAGGATTTCCATTTTTTGGCCAATAAGGTCTGTAAGGCAACACACATTTAAAAATATTTTTTCAGTATGTCAACATCTTGAATTTTGTGCATCTTAAATATCTTTTTACTGTAGCTTAAAGTTTTTTTTTTTGTATGAGGTTAAAGTTAAAGTTTGAGATTTTTTTTATATTTTTTATTCATGAAACAAATATTTTTTTTTTGTACTTCAACACAATATTTTTTCAAATTTTCTGCGAAGTTCTCCTAAAGACATACCTGTTAGTCCAACACATGAGATAACCTGCCAAAAAGTAAGCTAAAAGTATATATTTTTTTTATTAATTATGGAAATTAATACTTTTGTTGAAATCCGCCTTTTTTCAACACCAAAGTCCAAAAAAGTCCAAACGATATTGACAAACCTTGAATTACAATCTGTCTCTAACAGTGTATTCTATTCACATTTTTGCGACCCTGTGCGACCGTTCATAATCTTTTGACATAGAGACAATAAACCAAAATATGGCGTTTAGAAATGCCCTAAAATGGAACTACAAAAATTTTTGGATATTTTTGTTTCTATTGAATCCTAATAAAAAAATTTACACTTTGACAACATTGGCGTGATAACTGGAGATGAGTGCGTGAATAAGTTTTGACTCACGTTCACTCACGCTCACGCAAAAAAAAACATAATTTTCTCAATCGTTTTTTTTTCTCACACTTACTATTTACGTGAGTAAGCAAACCACCACTCACGTGTGACTCACGCTCACGCATTACTCATGCTAAACATTTTAAACACGAAAAAATTGTAAAACTAAATTAATACAATTATATAATTTTGACTCACGCAAAAAAATGGCACTTAATACGAATCACTCACGCAAAAAATGTCTCTCTCACTTGTCACTCACGAACAAACAATTTGAGACACGCTCACTTTCGATCACGCGTGATTCGCCTGACCAGCGTCCATCTCTTGTGCTAAAATTAAAACTAGGAACACCCCAGCAAAAAAAGTGCGGAGTACTTCTCAGTGGACAACAAATGTAATTAAATACAACAAAAATAACAAAAAACACAAGAAAAAAACACACAAACAGTTTTTTCTACTCCATAAAAAGTTGTTATTCAGCACTTAACTCATTACCTTCCGCGACACCCCATACAAAAGTAAGTAGATATTCAGTAGATAAGAAGTACTCCGAGCTTTCAAACAACTTCCAACTACTTCCACGGAGTAGTTCTTATCTACTGAATATCTACTTTCATTTGTATGGAGGTGTCGCGATAGGTAATGAGTTAAGTGCTGAATATCTATGTATTCTGAAGTAGAAAAAACTGTTTGTGTGTTTTGTCTTGTGTTTTTTGTTATTTTTGTTGTATTTCATTACATTTGTTATAGTTTTAAAGCACTCCACTGAGAAGTGGTAATGACTTTTTTTTGCAGGGACATTTAAGCGGGCATATATCAATACAATTAAATAATTTTGACTCACGCAAAAAAATGGCACTCACTGCGAATCACTCACACAAAAAATGTCTCACTCACTTATCACTCATGAACAAAAAATTTGAGTCACTTGACCAGTGTACATCTCTAGTGCTAAACATAATAAATGGGAACGCATTTAGGCGGGCATATTTTGGCGATAGCATTTTAAATATTTTTTGTGAAATTGCAAGCTAGTAGCATTATTTGTACATTTAGGATGGCAAATGCTAACTGGAAATAAAAGAGTTCTCTCTTAAATGTCCCACTGGATATATTAACATTTTGACGCATTTAAAAGAGAAATATTTTATTAATATTTTCTGATAAAAGCAAAAAGATGGTTTTATAAATGTATCATTTTTTTAAAATACTCTGTCCTACATTTTGGATCCGCCATTTTGATTTCAAAAAGTCTGAGTTCGTATTCGTGTTACGTAATCATTTCCTAGTGATATTAATCAATAATTTAAATATCTTGTCCGCCATGTTGGATCCCCTATTTTGATATTTGATTCTGAAATCAGATTTGGCAACCGAAAACCGTTAAAATCAGACAACATAGAAAAAGTTTTATATTTTATTTTATTTGTCGCCATATTGGATCCGCCATTTTGAATTTAAAAAATTGGAGCTCATATTCGTAATTACCGACCCTAAATACATCGAAAATGATTATAGTAAATACAATAAGCTAAGAATTAAAAAATTAAATCCGCCATATTGGATCCGCCATTTTGTATTTGGAATCCCTAATTCCAAAATCAGTTTTAACATCCGAAAAACTATTAAAATCTAAGTTTTTGGAAAAAAAGAGACAACATATAAAAAATCTTAAATTTAAATTTGTCGCCATATTGGATCCGCCATTTTGAATTTTAAAAGTCTGAGCTCATATTCGTTTCTAACGACCCCAAATACATCGACAATGATTATAGTAAATACAATAAGCAAAGAATTAAAAAATCATGTCCGCCATTTTGGATCCGCCATTTTGAATTTTCAAATTTTTTTTCCAGAATCGTGATCAGCGATCCTTTAACACCCATATGCGATACTTTTTTGACATATAGGTTAAACGGTCTATTTATGGCCAAAATTCAGGAATGCTGGCCCACAGTGTCGTGGTTAGGGATGCCAAACGGGATTGACATTTACAAATCCCGGGATTCGGGATTTTGAAATCGTAATCCCGGGATCCCGGGATTTTTCGGGATTTCGGGGTTTTTCGGGATCCCGGGATTTTTCGGGATTTCAGGATTTTTCGGGATTTCGGGATTTATTAAAATTAAACTTTTTAACGTTATATTTAAAAAAAAATATAAATAATTTAATATTTAATTACATATTTATCGTATTGCACTGATACAAAACGATTTTAATTTTAGAAATATAAGCATTACGAGTTTAACAAATTCTACAACAAAGTTATAAATATTATTTTGATGAAAAAGAATATAGATAAGAATTAGATATTGATGTCAATATTCTTCAGCGACTTAACGGCATCTGGGTCAGCATTTAGGAACAACTTAACTCAACTGGTACTGCTCCAAGTCTGTGGAAGACACGATGCAGTACAAACCAAAAGAGCTAGACCCTGCAGTTTATTTCTTATGGTCATTAGTTCGTTAAAGGGCAAAAGCAGACATTGGAAACAATTTTCCCTATTTGGATTTAAATTTACTTCTGAAAAACGTAACTTTTTTAAACATTTATTTTGATGTCAAAGTTTTAAGTTACAGGGTATTTGAAAATTAATAAAATATTTCTTTTAAAAAATACAAAATTTTATTAATAAACTTTATTAAGCTTTAAACTTTATTAGCATTTTTGGCAAGGGTAAGTTGTCCCCAGTGTCTGACTCCGACGCCGTCGCAAAACACACCCCTGTTCAATTTTTTTCGCTGCTGTTTCTAACAAAAATTGGATCGGAGAGATATATTCAATTTCCTAACTTATAACGCTCAAATAAGAACAAAAACTGTTGAATAGAAACTTTACAGCTGGAATACTAAAAGCTCCGTTATAGAATAACTCACGGCGAAATTTAACTGTTTCATAGAAACTGTGTATTGAGTAATCCGCTCTAAAAATGTGATTTACCTCCCAAAGATCAAGAGAATTTAAGCCCAACATGCCTCATTTGAAAGGTATCTCAAAGACCTTTCAAACAATATCAATTTTGTTTAATTTGTAAACCAAATACTGAAGAAATAGTCAATTTTGATTACGAAATTTAATAAAAAAATCCCGGGATTGAAAAAAATAAATCCCGGGATTCGGGATTTGTCAATCCCGAAAAATCCCGGGATTTCGGGATTCGGGATTTCCCGTTTGGCATCCCTAGTATCCACCAATTTAATTTTTTTGGAGCACCATATAAAATAAATCAGAGTCAAAAAATAAAAGGTGCAATTTTCAAAATTTGAAAAAAAAAACAAGTAAAAAAGTTAAATTCGGCCTTGCCGAATGTAGTGATACCCTCCACAATTTGAAAATGATTATTGCAAACAACTTTATATAAAAGGAAATTACTTTTGAAAAAAAAAAAATTTGAAAAAAAATTTCCGCGAAAAAAAAATTTGGTAAAAAAATCCGCGATTTTTTTCTTTTTTTGTCAAAAAATATGTTCGTACTTGTTTAGATACCATTTGGTGTTCAATTATGTTCAAATATGTCAACCAGAAGCCGAATTAAAGCATTTTGTATTTTTAGGTTATGTTGAATGTACTGAAATTTTTGAGGTGTGCTTACATTTTCGTTCATAACTTTTGAACCGCTGAACCGATATCGCTCAAATGCAATACCAAACTTCTCGGGAGAACTTCCAATATATATGTTAAGTTTCAGTCATTTCTGTGCAATATTTTGTCTGCGAGAGCATTTTCCACAGACAGACGGACAGACGGACATCGCTAGAATGTCTTAAAATCGATCAGGCATCATGAATATATATACTTTATGGGGTCCCAGACCGATATTTCGATGAGTTACAAACGGAATGACAAACTTATATATACCCGAGTAAAAATAGACATATATTACAATATATAACTTGATACAAACATAATAAATTATATATAATTATACATCCCTGAGATATTTTCTAAATTTTTTTAATGCAGTCGTATGTAGTAATATATAATTTAATCATGATTCGGATTAAAAGGTGTACGGATGATATAATTATATAAAATTATATGAGGGTCAATACAAAATTTGTTTTTCTGTATAATTTAACATAACATTATATATAGCTTATTCTGTTCCATATAAAGCTATATATGTTTCCAATTAACCAAAAACTTTCTAAGGTTTTTAGGCAAAGTATAAGAAACTTTTAAAAATGTTCCTAAACATTTCCTTGTTAGGGTTATGTATATCACCTATCTGGTTCGAAGCGTACCCAAACATTTTTTTTTTTTGAAAATTATATGTTTGGTGAATGTATCGTTGACCTGTGGTGTATCTCAACCCCAACCAAAAAACACCAGGATTTTATATGTTTTTGTGCAATTAGATCTAATTAGATCCACCAATATAAGGCAATGTCTGGTCAAAACTCGGATGAAATCAAATCATATTTTATACAAATTGATCTTTTTTAATGCAAAAACATCCACCATTTTTCGGATCAAATTGCGCTTAATTATATATTGTATTACATATCAATATATATTGCATCATATAAAAATTTTTACTCGGGTACCCTCTATCACTAAGTGGAGGGTATAAAAATAGAACAAATTGCGATCACATCTCGAATTATGGCTTAAAAGTTGCGTAATTTAGAGTAGAACTTTTTAACGTTTGTAAAAAAAACAAGTAAGAGTGTTAAATTTGGCTGTGCCGAATCTTTTATACCCTCCAAAATCCAAAAAAAAAAAAAATCCAGGGTCGTTATCTGTTTTTTGGGGGAGCGAAGGTCGGCAGTGGTCATTGGGGGGACAAATTTCCCCTCGAAATATATGTTTAAAAATTCATTCTTATGCTTTTTGCACTAAAGAAATACAAGTTTATTATTATTTTACAATTTTTTTTAATCCACGCCCACAAAAGGGGGCGGGCCGAAAAAAAACGATATTTTCTAATCCCCCGGGTCCAAATGCAAGACTTTGAGCTTCTTGAAGCATAAAAATGTTGCATTTGTTAAACAAAAACACAAAAACTCATGTAAAAATATGGTGATTTTTAGAGACTGGTTTAGTTCCTCAAGGGGGAACTTTTTTTCCCCTGGTCCGATTTTGCCCATCTCCGAACTTAACCAGCCTATGAACATAAGACATATTTCTGCCAAACTTCAGGAGTCTAGCACTTTTATTTTGGACTGTATCGTGTCTTCCACAGACGGACGGACAGACGGACGGATGGACGGACAGACGGACATCGCTAGAATGTCTTAGAATCGATCACTGATCAATAATATATATACTTTATGGGGTCCTAGACCGATATTTCGGTGCGTTACACACGGAATGACAAAGTGAGTATACCTCCATACTGTAGTTGGAGGGTATAAAAATCGAAGGTTTCGGACTTTTTCAAAAAGTCGGTTTTAATTTTTAAACGTTAAAAAATAAGTGATAATTACTTCAAATAATTTTTTTAATATTTTTTTCTAAAACTGCATTTAAATACCAACAAAACGTTGTCCAACTTTTTTTAAGATATCTATATTTTTAACTGGCCAAAATTTATTGAAAATTTTAAGTTTTTCATTTTTTTGAAAAAATCGTCATTTTTAAAAATTGATTACTCAACACCATCTTGGAATAAAAGGCTGAAAATTGGTGTCCAAGTTACATTTAATAAATTCTAAAATATATCCAAAAATAAAATAAATCGAAAGGGGTCGGGTCTAAAAGTGAGTGATTTGGCTTGGAATGCCCCATATATAAAACTGTATATAATTATATATGATCTTTTTTACTCGGGTTGTTTGATATGACAATACAATAGAACACCTTGTAGTTTCAAAAGTACTTAATTTGATATTTTTAATTTTTCAGATGAAATTTAAATTTGTAAAATTTTTTGACAACATTTTGCACTATAACAATGGCTGAAAACTTAGAAATCTCAGAAAAACACCAAAATGAGGAGAGGGAGATTAAATGTAACTTTGATGAAATGTCCGATAATTGCAACTATGATGTTGAAAGGAAATGTAGTTTTGGTGACCTAAAACGTTATTCAAGTTACGATTTATTAGCTCTACGTAACGACAACCTTTCAATACATCATCCAGAATGTGCACTAAGACCTGATTTACAGGCTTTGTCTATTTGGACTTGCCGTTTGCGATGTGAATTACATTATTTAGGATTGTGGAAAGTTCCCAACACAGGAAACCAGTATGGGAACTGTAGTGGCAATGCGAATTGCTGTCAGTCATATGCTTGTGCGGATGGTCAGCCATATAATTCAGCTGGCTCCAGCAATATGGGAGGTCTCAGCGGGTGTTATACCAATGTACAGCAGCCTCAAGTTAATACCGGCTCTTCTCCTACTTTATGCAATAAACGAGCTGTTCGATCACGGGAACGATTTCTTAACCATCAACGTTGTATAAACACTGAACTGATCAGAGCTACGTCGCCCGCAGAAGTAACGTTACATCATTCTAATAACCAAAATGTGAAGGCTACATATATTGATCATCGCAGCATTTCTTCTTCTCATCTTATGCCAGCATTTGCTAAACGTCGCATGGGCAATTCTACCACTGCACACAGTTCATCCGAAAGCAGTTCTGTTCCTAATAGTAATGGAAATAATGCAGATCATTTAGGCAATGAAGGTAGTGATGATGGCGAAAACTTTAATCAGTTCGATACATCATTAAAAGCTCGTAAAGATGCCTTAAAACCAGGAATCAGCCAAAGTAAGTGCATATATGTACATATAAGCAAGTGATATGCTATATTCGGCGACGCCGAATCTTTAAATACCCACCACAATGTTAACTAAAAAACAAATTTAAAGAAACCATGTAGCTTTTTTCTTTAGGTTTTTTTAATAAATTTTTATATTTTTTTTAAGATTTTTTAATGGTTTTATTTACCAGTAAACCTAAAGTTTTGTCTTGACACGTTATTCGTTTTCTTATTTTGTGAACAAATATCAACATTGAAGCAGTGTAGCCAGGTACTTTTTTCTTCCCATAAAAAAATTAAAAAAACACTAAATTAGGACGATTTAAAAAAAAAAAAACCCTAAAAATTTTTGAATTAAAAAAAAAAAAAATTGTTAAGTTTATAAAATTATATCAAAATATATTTTTTTATTCAGCCTCACAAAATGGCAAAAAAAAAAAAACTCATAGATTTAAGCGATTTTAGAAATAAAACCCCTAAAAATGTTAAACTAAAAAATTATCAAAATTCATCAAAATTATGTAAATTTACACAAAGACAAGTAAAAAAGTTAAATTCGACTTTGCCGAATCTATGAATATCCTCCACAATGCCTTTTTTAAGGGATAGTACATTTTTTAACGTGAAAACAATTTAACAATTTTGATTAGAAATATTCTATTTTGAGTAAAAAACTCTTTTTTGTCATTTAAAAAAAGAAAAATTAGTATTTTTTTGAGTGTAAAACTGTAATGTTTTTTTTTACTGTAAAAATATTTCTGAGTGAATGCACGTACGTATGTACACAAAATATTGTCATTTTTGTAAAAAAAAAAACTAAATGTTTTTTTTGAGTGAAAATATTTTTTGAGTGTAAAATTTTTTTCGATTGTAATTTTTAAGTTACCAATGCTTTTAAAACTTAACAAGTTTAAAAAGCATTGCTTTAAAACTAAACAAGTTTGAAAAGCATTGTTAAGTTACCACCAATGCTTTTAAAACTTGTTTAACACGTGGCATTGTCAATTCTGCATTGAAGATGAACCCATTCTGAAATTCAGGGTTTTGCTTATAACTTTTAAACCACTGGACCGATTAAGCTGAAATTCAATACCAAACAAAATTGGGGAACAGCAAAATACATACCGAGCTTCAGCAGTCTATTGTTATTGTGTTTTTTGTCTCGTAAATTCGCGAAAAACTCTTGCCGAAATTTACTCTTTTGCTCATAACTTTTGAACCACTGGACCGATTTGGCTGGATTGCAATACCAACCTGACCAGGTAAATGACCAACATATATGCCAAACTTAAGTAACCTCTGTAAAGTCTTTCAAAAGTTAGCGTGTTTTCTACGGACGGACAGACAGACAGACGGACGGACATCGCTAGATCGACTTAAAATCGATCTAGGATCATGAATATATCGTCACCTTAAATGCAAAACAACGTAACAACAAAAAAATCAAAATCGAGTTTTTGATTGATTATGATGCATTTGACTAAACTACATGTCTCTGGAAAATTTTGGAAGTCAAAGTTCAAAAATTGCGAATTTATTAACAATAAACAAAACAAGTAAAAAAGTTAAATTCGGCCTTGCCGAATGTAGTGATACCCTCCACAATTTCAAAAAGATTATTGCAAAAAACTTTATTTAAAAGGAAATTACTTTTGAAAAAAAAACAAGTGAGAGTGTTACATTCGGCTGTGCCGAATCTTTTATACCCTCCAAAATGTAAAAAAAATATTTAAAAAAAATCCAGGGGCGTCTTTTTTTTTTTGGGGGGGGGGTTAGTGGGAGACGTTAGGGGGCACCTTCCCCTTGCGATTTTGAACTTCTTCTTAGATAAGAATGTTGCATTTATTTACCAAAAGTACAAAAAACTCTGCAAAAAATGCTGTTTTTCTTGGGTTGGTTTAGTTCTCCAAGGGGGAACTTTTTTCCCCTTGGTCCGATTTTGCCCATTTCCGAACTTAACCTGCCTAGGAATATAAGACATATTCGTGACAAACTTCGGAAGTCTAGCTCTTTTATTTTGGACTGTATCGTGTCCTCTACAGACGGACAGTCGGACAGACGGACGGACGGACGGACGGACATCGCTAGAATGTCTTAGAATCGATCACTGATCAATAAAATATATACTTTATGGGGTCCTAGGCCGATATTTCGATGCGTTACACACGGAATGACAAAGTGAGTATACCCCCATACTGTGGTTGGAGGGTATAAAAAAAATTTTTGGTAAAAAAAATCCTCGGATTTTTTTCTTTTTTTGTCAAAAAATATGTTCGTACTTGTTTAAATACCATTTGGTGTTCAATTATGTTCACATATGCCATCTAGATGCCGAATTAAAGCATTTTGTATTTTTATGTTATGTTGAATATACTAAAATTTTTGAGGTGTCCTTGCATTTTCGTTCATAACTTTTGAACCGCTAAACCAATATCGCTCAAATGCAATACCAAACTTCTCGGGAGAACTTCCAATGAATATGTTAAGTTTCAGTCATATCCGTGTAGTATTTTAATCGTGATAACCATTTCCACAGACAGACGGTCATCGCTAGAATGTCTTAAAATCGATCTTAAATCATGAATATATATACTTTATGGGGTCCCAGACCGATGTTTCGATGAGTTACAAACGAAATTACAAACTTATATATACCCTCTATCACTAAGTGGAGGGTATAATAAATCCTGGGATTCAGGATTTGTCAATCCCGAAAAATCCCGAGATTTTGGTATTCGGGATTTCCCGTTTATCATCCCTAGTACCCAATCTTATAAGAAAAGAACACAAAATAAGAATTCTTTCAAAATATTTGTCAGAGTTGTCTGTTAGTAATTTTTTTATCGTTTGTAATAAATGCTTTTAATTTCAGATGATCATTATGTCTACAAAGCAACTAATCACAATGGCCGGATGGATACAAATGATCAATTTATGGACAATCAATCTGGTGGATGGATGAATCTAGTTCAAAAGATTAACGTAGACTATTCGCCTTCCAGCAACAAAACTAATGCTGGCGGCTCAAATAAAAAAGTAACATATGAACGTCGCATCGGTAGTGGACGATTGGTACCACGTGATGTCAATTGGGATTTACGAACAGGCAACGGAAAGCAAGCGGAAAAAATCATACCTGCAAGTAATGCTGTAGAAAAAGACAACTTAGGCGGAGCAGAAAAACTAAGTCAACGTAGTTCCTCAACTCGCTACTCGGATCCAAGAACCCAAGATCGACGTCTTTATGATCGTCGTATATCGAATTCTGACGAAACAAATAGAGAAAAACATGAATCTAATACTGGTGCCAATAGTAGTAGCAAGAGGCATTCGAAAAATCATGGAGATGATAGAAATAATGTCGATTTAAAGACTAATCATTATCCACAAACACAACATTTTATAGGTCAACGTTCAATGTCATTTCGCCGCCGCGAATATGCTGAACATAGAGAGAATCGCGATTATAGAGATTTTCGCGAACAGAGAGATGTGCGCGAACACAGAGAGAGTAGGGATCAAAAGGAACATAGAGATCATAAAGACGAACCCGAGTGGTTTAGCGAGGGTCCAACGTCTCAGCACGATACTATTGAACTAAGAGGTTTTGAAGAAAATGACGAAGCAGAACTTGATGTCGTAACACTTCCCACTAAAATAGAAAGAAAAACATCAGAAAGTTCTTTATCACACAACAGTAGTAATGTAAATGTATCTTCTTACGAAAATCCTGACACCTCAAATGAAGTGTTAAACAAAATTAATATAAACATATTAAAAAATGAGAGTGAAACTGGTTGTTCGTCATACAATGATAAACAAAATAAAGAAACAGCTGATGATATCAGAAACGATGCAAGCATTGTACAAACTAATGAAAAAACAGAAAATTTAGAAAAAGGTGAATCAAATGTAACAGAATTATTTTTTGACAATTTTCTTAATATGGAAGCTCTAGAAAGTACTCTAATCGGTGGCCAGGATCAGACAATGAATTCTAATAAAGGTGGCACATCCCGTTTTAGTCGCTGGTTTTTAAACAACTCAACTAATAATAATAATAACATAAATAGTAATGAGGAATTAAATCCGAGCATTAAAGAAGAACAAAAATCTAATAAAGGTAGGTATTAAGAAATTCCGTTTTGGGGGGCTACGCAACCCCAGAAATTTTTTAGCCCCCCCCCCCTCAGAATTTGACTCATTTAAATTTTTTTTATACTTTAATTATTTCTTTCAATATTGCAATTAGATACTTAAGACTCGAGAATTTCACATTTAAAATTCCAAAAATTTTACCACATTTCATCAGATTATATAAAACTTTATCTAATTTTAACATACAAGATATGATTTCATTAGAGTATTATTCTATCTCGAGGCCCACAACTATTTCTATGTACACGCAAAAAAAAAAACTGCGTCAGATTGAGCAATCCTACTTCGTAAAATTTTTTTCATACCAAAAAAAATTTTTACAAAATTTTTGCTAAAATGATGCTTTTCGATGTTAAAGTAACATAATTAATTTTTTATGCAAAATAACCAAGCAACTTGCACAATAACGCAAATTACTTGCAAAAAAAAATTATCGAAAGAAAACAGAAAAAACAAATACAGACCGCCATTTTCATTTTGTATTTTAGTGTGCGTGGTTCGTTTAATTTTTTGTGTTGTAAAAAGGAAATTGATAAATAAAATTAAAATAAATTAATAAATAACAAGTGAGAGTGTTAAATTCAGCTGTGCCGAATCTATGATACCCTCCAAATTGTTAGAATATATAAAAAAATCCAGGGGCGGTTTTTTTTGGGGGGGGGGCTGGTTGGAGGTGGTTGGGGATACCTTCCCCATCGCGAAAAATGTTAACTAATTTATTTATTACGCTTTTAGCACTTTAGTAATACCATTTTCTCATTATTTTGATGATTTTTTTAAATCCACGCCCATAAAAGGGGGCGGGCAGAAAGAAACTAAATTTTCCAGCCCCCTGGATCTACGTGTAGGAGCTAAAATTCCTTCTGACACAAAAAGGACTCATTTGTTTAACAAAAATGGCAAAAAAGATGTAAAAATAGAGTTTTTTAGGGGTCTTTTTTTAGTTCGCTAAGGGGGCACTTTTTTCCCACTGGCCCGATTTTGCCCATTTCCGAACTTATGAACATTACACATATTCTTGCCAATTTTCAGGAGTCTAGCTCTTTTATTTTGGACTGAATCGTGTTTTATACAGACGGACGGACGGACGGACATTCATAGAACGACTTAGAATCGATCATAGATCAATAATATATATACTTTATGGGGTCCCCGACCGATATTTTTATGCGTTACAAACGGAATGACAAAGTGAGTATACCCCATACTGTGGTTGGAGGGTATAAAAATAAATAATTAGTTTTTTAAAAGATAAATAAATGTAAGATAAAAAAATGTTAAAGTTAATTTTGCTGACATAACTTAAAACACCATTCATTTAGCAAAACCAATGGAGTCCCACACGTATGTTTCGATGAATTACAAATGGAATGATAAAGTGAGTATACCCCTATTCCGAAGACACCAATAAGGTTTAATAGATTTTTGCTTAAAAATTAGTGTGGTAAAATTTTTTTATTTTTACAGGGTACTGCTAAATAAATTTTTGAAGCTATGGCGAATCCTTCACTACAATAAAGAGCGTGGGCACCAGTCCTCCCTTTAGTTATAAAATTAAAACCTAAAATCTCATTTATATAGCAAAGCCAATGGAGTCCAGGTCTGTTTTGATGAGTCACAAATGGAATCACAAAGTAAGTGTTCCTCCTAACCAAGAGACCAATGAGGTTTACTAGTTTTTTAAATTAAAAATTTGTGTTTTGTAAAAATTTTCTATTTTTTCAGAGTGCTTTTAAATTAATTCGTGAAGCTAGCGGACCTCTCCCTTCAAGAAAAAGCGTAGCCAGTAGTCACTAGAAAAAATTTTGCAATAAGGGTCAGTTGGTCGGTGGTAAATTAAATCCTACACAACATTTATTATATTAATATGGATTTTAAATTCAACAAATATACAAATTTTTACAAAAATTTATTTAAAAAAATTATTTTAGCATAAATGTGGTAATTTTTAGCATTATTTTTAGTCACATTTTCTAATAATTTTGGTATATTTCACCATGTTTCTTTTGGTACATTTTACCAAGTTTTTGCTTAAATAGCATAATCATTTTCTTCAAAATTTTTTACATAAGCGTTTTGGCTAAATTACGAAAACTACTTCGTCGGTTGTAGTTTTAGCATATTTTTGGTAAAATAATGCCAGATTTTTGCTCACTCCGACACAGTTTTGTTTTGCTTGTATGATATTGTCATAATAGATTATTGTACTAAAGACGTGCAAGAGTGTAACTGAAAGTATTAGCAAAACAAATACACCATATACATATTTGTTACTAGTGGTACAGATGAGCAAATGAGTGTAACTGATATTGTATGGTTTTGTTTTTTCACACGCACTCTACTCATAAAAACAAAAACAGTTGTTTGTTGTTTTGCATGGAGTAAGAATTTTATTTGTTTTTATACCCTCCAACTACAGTATGAGGGTATACTCACTTTGTCATTCCGTGTGTAACGCCTCAAAATATCGGTCTAGGACCCCATAAAGTATATATATTTATGATCAGTGATCGATTCTAAGACATTCTAGCGATGTCCGTCCGTCCGTCCGTCCGTCTGTCCGTCTGTAGTTAACACGATGCAGTCCAAAATAAAAGAGCTAGACTCCCGACATTTGGCACGAATATGTCTTATGTTCCTAAGCAGGTTAAGTTCGTAAAGGAGCAAAATCGGACCAGGGGGAAAAAGTTCCCCCTTGAAGAACTAAACCAACCTCTGAAAAATACCATATTTTTACATGATTTTCTTTGTTTTTGTTTAACAAATACAACATTTTTATGCTACAAGAAGTTCAAAGTCCTGCATTTGAACCCACAGAATTAGAAGATGTCGTTTTTTCGGTCCGCCCCCCTTTTATGGGCGTGGAATAATTTTTTTTTTAAATAATGATAAACTTGTATTTCTTTAGAGCAAAAAGTATAAGAATGAATTCTTAAACACATATTCGAGAAGAAATGCCCCCCCCCAATTACCACTACCGACCTACCCCTAAAAAAACGCCCCTGCAATTTTTTATTTATTTGCATGTTGGAGGGTATAACAGATTCGGCACGGCCGAATTTAACACTCACTTATTTTTTCTCAAATAACTGTTGTACTACAAATATTTGGATATAATTGTTGGTACAACAAATAATCAAAACAATTTTCGTTAATGTGTATTTTTAAAAATTAATAATGACTAAATTTGTTGTAAAATTTTTAATTCAAAATGAACAATAGTAGAGTAAAAGCAAAAGTTTTATGTAATGTAAATAAAATTTGTGAAAAAAGACGAAAATGATGTTGAATTAACAATTTTTGTTTTTGTGTTATAAAAACTAAATTTGTACTATTTACATTAATTTTGATTTAAGGGGGGTTAAAACTAAAAAACAGCAGTTATGTCAGCAATTTTGAAACAGCTATACAAAATACCTATTTGAAGGATAAACTATCGTAATATTTTTAATAATTTATAACATAAAATTTGGTCAACTACACCTTTCCAATTGAAATTCAGAAAAAGATCAATTGTAATTCAGAAATCCCAATTGAAATTCAGAAAAGCACAATTGAAATCCAGAAATCACAATTGAAATTCAGAAAAACCCAATTGAAATTCAGAAATCACAATTGAAATTCAGAAAAGCCCAATTGAAATTCAGAAATCACAATTGAAATTCAGAAAAGCCCAATTGAAATTCAGAAAAGATCAATTGAAATTCAGAAAATCACAATTGAAATTCAGAAAATCATAGTTGAAATTCAGAAAAGCACAATTGAAATTCAGAAAAGCCCAATTGAAATTCAGAAAATCACAATTGAAATTCAGAAAAGCCCAATTGAAATTCAGAAATCATAATTGAAATTCAGAAAAGCCCGATTGGAATTCAGAAATCACAATTGAAATTCAGAAATCACAATTGAAATTCAGAAATCACAATTGAAATTCAGAAAATGTAAACAAACCAATTATGAGTTACACATTAAACAAATGCTGTACAACTATGAGAGTATTTAACTTTATTCTCTTGTTACTTATTGTAGAGAGCAGACAGACAATAATACACTTGTAGAATGGTGTACGTAAAATCAAGTTAAACAGAATTTTTATTATTTTTTGTTAATTAATATTGTAAACAAAAAAAATACTCTACCTTGACGAATGCATTAATGAAAAATTAGTTTTAAAGAAAAATATTAAAAAGTCAGTTTCTCTTTATGTTACCTACACAGTTACTAACACAGTTGTACGTGTTTGCCCACGGTTTACCAACATTGGTAAAAAAAACAAGTAAAAAAGTTAGATTCGGCCTTGCCGAATGTAGTGATACCCTCCACAATTTCAAAAAGATTATTGCAAACAACTTTATGTAAAAGGAAATTACTTTTGAAAAAAAAAAATTTTAAAAAATATCCGCGAAAAAAAATTTTGGGAAAAAAAAAATCCGCGATTTTTTAATTTTTTTTGTCAAAAAATATGTTCGTACTTGTTTAAATACCATTTGGTGTTCAATTATGTTCACATATGTCAACCAGAAGCCGAATTAAAGCATTTTGTATTTTTAGGTTATGTTGAATGTACTGAAATTTTTGAGGTGTGCTTACATTTTCGTTCATAACTTTTGAACCGCTCAAGCGATATCGCTCAAATGCAATACCAAACTTCTCGGGAGAACTTCCAATATATATGTTAAGTTTCAGTCATCTCTGTGCAATATTTTGTCCGCGAGAGCATTTTCAACAGACAGACAGACGGACAGACGGACAGACGGACAGACGGACAGACGGACAGACGGACATCGCTAGAATGTCTTAAAATCGATCGGGCATCATGAATATATATACTTTATGGGGTCCCAGACCGATATTTCGATGAGTTACAAACGGAATGACAAACTTATATATACCCTCTATCACTAAGTGGAGGGAATAAAAATATTGTACTGGCACAATATCTAAATGATAACGCCAGTTGTACATGTGCCCACGCTTATAGACAATGTTGGCAAACCGTGGTAAAAACAAAAAATACTGTACTGGCACATGATTAGTTTTTATTCTATAAAATTCAAAGTGCAAAGTGTTTTTAAGTGTCAAGAAAACAAACTTAATTCATCGCAATCACATTGAATAATTCTTGGTGTATATGTATATTAGTTTGATTTAAAAACAAAGTGGAGTGTTTTAGAGTCAAACACATAAAAGCAACCTCGAGGTACTCTTGTCAGTTTAAGGTAACATTTGTACCATATTTCTGTCTTATTGAAATTTATCTTTTTATACCCTCCAACCACAGTATGGGGGTATACTCACTTTGTCATTCCGTTTGTAACGCATAAAAATATTGGTCGGGGACCCCATAAAGTATATATATTATTGATCTATGATCGATTCTAAGTCGTTCTATGAATGTCCGTCCGTCCGTCCGTCCGTCCGTCTGTATAAAACACGATTCAGTCCAAAATAAAAGAGCTAGACCCCTGAAAATTGGTTAGAATATGTATAATGTTCATAGGCCGGTTAAGTTCGGAAATGGGCAAAATCGGGCCAGGGGGAAAAAAGTTCCCCCTTAACAAACTAAAAAAACCTCTTAAAAAACGCCATTTTTACATCTTTTTTGCCATTATTGTTAAACAAATGAAATCTTTTTATGTCAGAAGGGGTTTAAACTCCTGAACTTAGACCCAGGGGGCTGGAAAATTTAGTTTTTTTCTACCCGCCCCCTTTTGTGGGCGTGGATTTAAAAAAAAACCTTAAAATAATGAGAAAATGGTATTACTAAATTGCAAAAAGCATAATAAATAAATTAGTTACCATTTATCGCAATGGGGAAAGTATCCCTCACCCCCCCCCCCCCCCAAAAAAACGACCCTGGATTTTTTATATATTTTAACATGTTGGAGGGTATCATAGATTCGGCATAGCCGAATTTAACACTCTCACTTGTTTTAATATAAAGTGAATACTTTCCCAGCGAATTGAAAAACAGTCCCATTGCCCAAATTCAAAGAAAACTGTATATTTTTCCATCTGACACTTAAATAACATTCCACTAGTTAATAAGATCAATAGACACACTAAATATTCTTTGGGAAATGTAATAGAAGGGTCTGGATCAATCGTTACTTTTTCGTTTGTTAATCCTCACGTTTTTAAAATTACATCTATTTCTCCCGATAACGTACTGATAAATGGAAATATTGTAGTTGTAAAAGATTTTTTACAAGAAAACGTTTTAATTACCATTTTAAAGACATATTTTTGAAAAGAAACATTTTTACTAAAATTTCTGATTATTTTGATTATCCAATTCCGTCAAGTGAAATTGGTTTTTATCGTGTTAAAAATTTTGATATCGAAAAAACATTTCATATCGAAAAAACTGCAATGACTCTTTTACATACGTAATTCCAATAATATATATCAGTTCTATTACTCAATTCTTAAATGTTAAGATGATCATTAAAACATTATTTAATATAAAATTTTCAAAAATAAATTAAAAACAAGTAAAAAAGTTAAATTCGGCCTTGCCGAATGTAGTGATACCCTCCACAATTTCAAAAAGATTATTGCAAAAAACTTTATTTAAAAGGAAATTACTTTTGAAAAAAATTTTTTTTTTGAAAAAAAAAATTCCGCGAAAAAAAATTTTGGTAAAAAAAATCCGCGATTTTTTTCTTTTTTTGTCAAAAAATATGTTCGTACTTGTTTAAATACCATTTGGTGTTCATTTATGTTCATATATGTCAACCAGAAGCCGAATTAAAGCATTTTGTATTTTTAGGTTATGTTGAATGTACTGAAATTTTTGAGGTGTGCTTACATTTTCGTTCATAACTTTTGAACCGCTGAACCGATATCGCTCAAATGCAATACCAAACTTCTCGGGAGAACTTCCAATAAATATGTTAAGTTTCAGTCATCTCTGTGCAATATTTTGTCCGCGACAGCATTTTCCACAGACAGACAGACAGACGGACAGACGGACAGACGGACAGACGGACATCGCTAGAATGTCTTAAAATCGATCGGGCATCATGAATATATATACTTTATGGGGTCCCAGATCGATATTTCGATGAGTTACAAACAGAATGACAAACTTATATATACCCTCTATCACTAAGTGGAGGGTATAAAAAAAAAATATTTTGTTCTGTATGTAATGAGAAAATTTCGACAAAGAGTAATATTTTGTTGCCAGTACATTTTTTTATACTATTCGCTATTTCCGCAAAGCGTAGTATTTTTTGTTTAGCCAATGCTTTGCCAGTACATTTTTTTTGTACTGTATATGTAATAAGAAATTTCGACAAAGCGTAGAATATTTGGTATAACCAGTGTATTACCAGTACATTATTTTTTATGCTATTCGATATTTCTGCAAAGCGTAGTATTTTTTGTGTAGCCAATGTTCTGCCAGTACACTTTTTTTGTACCGTTGGCAATTTCTGGCTGGGTACTTATAACAGAAACACAACAATATCTATCAATACGCACTCACAACAGTAGTAACACACAAACCTGTACGTTAAGTTATAACTGTGCACGTCTTTATATTGTACCCTCCAACTATAGAAATATCTTAGTAGAAAAATTAGTAAACCCATTGTAGATCAAGTTTACAAAATATTGCCGTATTCAACAAAAATTAATGTTGCTATCGTTGAATAATCAGTAAAGTTGAATCAACTATTTACAACGCTTATAAAGAATTCAATAGATAAAACCAAAAAAGAAAAAACAACCCTGTTCGTTCATTTTTATACCCTCCAACCACAGTATGGGGGTATACTCACTTTGTCATTCCGTGTGTAACGCATCGAAATATCGGTCTAGGACCCCATAAAGTATATATATTATTGATCAGCGATCGATTCTAAGACATTCTAGCGATGTCCGTCCATCCGTCCGTCTGTCCGTCCGTCTGTCTGTAGAAGACACGATACAGCCCAAACAAAAACACAAAAAATCATGTAAGAAAATGTTATTTTTCAGAGGTTGGTTTAGCTCTTCAAGGGGGAACTTTTTCTCCTCTGGTCCGATTTTGCTCATTTACGAACTTAACCTGCCTAGGAGCATACGACATATTCGTGCCAAATTTCAGGAGTCTAGTTCTTTTGTTTTGGACGGCATCGTGTTAACTACAGACGGACAGACGGACGGACATCGCTAGAATGTCATAGAATCGATCACTGATTATAAATTTATTTTATTTTTTTATTTTATTTATTTATTTTATTATTCTTCAAAAATAACTGAGCCCAAAGGGCCATATGTAGTTACAAAAATACTGCTCTATGTAAATAAATACTACAACGTTATAATAAAATGTAATAATAAAAAAACTTAAATTTATATTATAAAGATCAGAAAATTTAAAATTAACCTATAGAAAGAAGAAAAAGAATTTGAGATAGTAATAAAGAATTAAAGAGAAGAAAAAACAAGTAGAAAAATTAAGTTCGACTTGGTCGAATCTATGAATACCCTCCACAATGTCATCTGATAGTAATTTTCTAAAAAAATTTCAAAAAATTGCATCACAAATTTTTTATTAGAAATATATTATTTTGAGTAAAACTTTTTTTTAATCAATAAAATTTTTTTGAGTGTAAAATTTTTTTGACTGTCAGCATTTTTTGAGTGTGACATTTCATTAAACAAAAAATTATGTATACATTTTTTTTTTGAGTGTAACATTTTTTTTAGTGTAAATACTTTTTTTAGTGTACAATTTCGTTGAGTAACAAAATTACTTTGTAAAATATTTTTGTTGTTTTATACCTACATGCAATACAAAAAAAAATATTTCACATATTTCCCACTTTTTATTTTACTTCATTTGATTTTTTTTTCAAATATTCTTACTATACACCGTTACATACAGTTACAAAAACAATATCAAAACAATAACAAATATTTACTTGTCTAACAACTAAACTGCACCCCACGACAAGAAAACAAACAACAACAAGTTTTAAAAAACTGGTATTTCACCATGCTTCTAAAACTTGTTTAACGAGATTTCAACAGTTTAAGGTGAAACAAATCTGAAATTCAGTGCTTTGCTTATAACTTTTGAACCACTGAACCGATTTTGCTGAAATTCAAAACCAAACAGCCTTGGGGAACGACAAATATATATGCTAAGCTTCAGCCTCCTCAGAATTGTCTTTCGAAAGTTATAGTGGTTTTAATCTTGTAAATTCGAAAAATACCCTTGCCGAAATTTACTCTTTTGCTCATAACTTTTGAACCACTTGACCGATTTTTCTGGATTGCAATACCAACCTGACCCGGTAAATGGAGAACATATATGTCAAACTTCAGGAGCCTCCGTAAAGTCTTTCAAAAGTTAGCGTGTTTTCAACGGACAGACAGACAGACGGACGGACGGACGGACGGACGGACATCGCTAGATCGACTTAAAATCGATCAAGGACCATGAATATATATACTTTATGGGGTCCTAGACCAATATTTCGATGTGTTACAAACGGAATGACAAACTTATATATACCCTCTATCACTAGAGTGGAGGGTATAAAAAAAAAAAAAAAAAGCACTGTTTAGTAACGAGAAAAAACATGACATAACAAAAAAAATCTATAAAACAAAAAAGAACTTTACAAATTTTTATCTTTAAGATGAATCAAAATTTTGCGTTTAAAGGTGCAGTATGAAAATTCAAAGGTCTTGAGTTTAGTAGGCAATTTATTAAAAATACGAGCTACTCTTACGTGAAATGATCGTTCCAAAATTGAGGTTAATTTTGGAATCCGAAGTTGGCGATTACGTCTAGAACGGTTAAAAGTGAAAAATGAAATCAAGTAGGTCATATTTCCATTTTTATACGCATTATAAAAACAAATCAAAATCCTAGATTTTACGTAGTTCAAAAATGAACTACCCAAAAATCTAGAAACATACACCGATACATGACTACGTCTTCTCAATGAGTAGAGATAACGAATAACTCTATTAAACAACTTCTCAAGTTTCTTCATATTATAACCTAGAGTACCAGAGTACACTTCAATACCATATAAAAAGATTGGCATGACTAAAGAATGAACCATCATGGCTTTAACATTCAAGGGTAAGATTAAATTAATGTTATAAAGTCTCCGCAAGGCATAGTTTACCCTGGATACAACAGAGTTGATGTGTTTATCAAAATTCAGTTTGCAATCCAACCACAAACCAAGACACTTCATTTTATCTACAAATGTATATACTTTATGGGATCCTAGTCCGATATGTTGATGCGTTACACATGGAATGACAAAGTGAGTATACCCCTATACTGTAGTTGGTGGGTATAAAAATAGAATTTGACATTTCCTAAAATCATTCAGCGTTCAACTTCATTGAATTCTTTAAGAATGATCATTCAACTTGAATCCTTATTTTTTATCAAAATCAATCTACCACAAATTGAATGGTGAAATTTTGTTATCATTCAATTTAAAACCGTAAAGCGCAACCGATGAAGCATGCCGATTCAACATTTTTGGCGGCGGCTGAAGAGCAAACATTTTCGGCGGCGGCGGCGTTTTGGATGCGCGTCGCGTTTTTTTAGAACAGCGCGGATGAAAAAAAAAATCAAAACGTTTTTTTGCACCCTGTTTGGAACTTTCCGATTTCAATTCAAACAAGTAAAAAAGTTAAATTCGGCCATGCCGAATGTAGTGTTACCCTCCACAATTTCAGAAAGATTATTGCAAAAAACTTTATTTAAAAGGAAATTACTTTTGAAAAAAAAAATTCCGCGAAAAAAAATTTTGGAAAAAAAAATCCGCGATTTTTTTCTTTTTTTGTCAAAAAATATGTTCGTACTTGTTTAAATACCATTTGGTGTTTAATTATGTTCACATATGTCAACCAGAAGCCGAATTAAAGCATTTTGTATTTTTAGGTTATGTTGAATGTACTGAAATTTTTGAGGTGTGCTTACATTTTCGTTCATAACTTTTGAACCGCTGAACCGATATCGCTCAAATGCAATACCAAACTTCTCGGGAGAACTTTCCCCATCGCGATAAATGTTAACTAATTTATTTATTATGCTTTTTGCAATTTAGTAATACCATGTTCTCGTTATTTTAATGATTTTTTAAAACCACGCCCACAAAAGGGGGCGGGCAGAAAAAAACTAAATTTTCCAGCCCCCTTGGTCTAAGTGCAGGAGTTTAAACCCCTTCTGACATAAAAAGGTTTCATTTGTTTATAAAAAATGGCAAAAAAAGATGTAAAAATGTCGTTTTTTTAAGAGGGTTTTTTAGTTCGTTAAGGGGGAACTTTTTTCCCCCTGGCCCGATTTTGCCCATTTCCGAACTTAACCGGCCTATGAAGATTAGACATATTCTTGCCAATTTTCAGGGGTCTAGCTCTTTTATTTTGGACTGAATCGTGTTTTATACAGACGGACGGACGGACGGACGGACATTCATAGAACGACTTAGAATCGATCATAGACCAATAATATATATACTTTATGGGGTCCCCGACCGATATTTTTATGCGTTACAAACGGAATGACAAAGTGAGTATACCCCCATACTGTGGTTGGAGGGTATAAAAAGGAACCCAAAGACATTGCCCAGCAGGTGCAATACTTTTGAGTGTTAATATTGACCATAAAAGCCAACTGTCACGACCACGACCCTTTGTCCAAAAACGGTCTATTTTAATCTTTAGTTCCCGCCTCGGTAAGAACTTACTATCTGTGGTAAAAATTTCATTTCAATCGGTTTAGCAATTTATGCTAGATTACCTGCTATTTTTATCGGCTATCCCTGTGGTTAAAAAAGGGTTGTCACTTTATGAAAAATTATGGCCTTTCGGGAAAATCTGAATAAAATCCGAACTAACAGGAATTTCGCCAAAAGCAAAAACACAAGTCGGCTTAAACTTAATAGAGATTCTGATTAATTTTTATTAAAAAATAAAAATTGTTTTATTCGACCTTTTAAATATTATATTTTGAGGATATTTATTCTGGCTCGAGGTCATTATTTTCTTTACTAATTAAAACCATGATATTCTCATAGCATAATTTTCAAGAAAATTATTTTTTTTTATATATATTTATGTTGGTAATTTTTGCCAGACTTAATCGACACGTGTTTCGGAATTTGTCAAATTCCATTGTCAAGATTATTTAGCAGAAAATAGAAACGATTTACTACAAAGTAGCAAACGAGTCTAATGACAAATCGGTTGTGGACAAACTAAAATACTATTCACAATGAGAATTAGAAAGACGAAGAAATTGTACCATACTAATAAGGCAACGATTGTCAATAACCAACAAAAATATTTAAAACAATTTTTCATATGATAGTCCATTGGACTACAACAATATGTTATTTGTGTTGTTGTGAGTGTAATAATCCATATTAGGGTTATTCATCACTATGGCGTGCCAACCATTATGTTCAAGTTCTGATTAATTTTTATTAAAAAATAAAAATTGTTTTATTCGACCTTTAAAATATTATATTTTGAGGATGTTTAAAATATAATATTTTAAAGGTCGAATAAAACAATTTTTATTTTTTAATAAAAAGAATAAACAGCCAGAATAAACATCCTCAAAATATAACTTAATAGAGATTATTTTATGAATTTGAGGGTCGTGCGTATATGGGGCATTCCATGTCAAATCGGACACTTTGAAATTTTTTTTTTCAGATTTTCCCAATTTGTTTACAGTTTTTAGTACCCTTCGAAAACTCCTTCGTTGTAAATTTTCAGATTTTTTTGATGACTCGTTCAAAAGATATCGAATTTTAAAAAATTGGTAGTTTGTTCCTTTACTCAAACTTCTTTTACTCATAACTTCTTCAATAATGGTCCAAATTTCAATTTTTTTTATACCATCCAACTTCAGTATGGGGGTATACTCACTTTGTCATTCCGTGTGTAACGCATCAAAATATCGGTCTAGGACCCCATACATTATATATATTTATGATCAGTGATCGATTCTAAGACATTCTAGAGATATCCGTCCGTCGGTCTGTAGTTAACACGATGCAGTCCAAAGTAAAAGAGGAAGACTCCTGACAGTTCGCAAGAATATGTCTTATGTTCCTAGGCAGGTTAAGTTCGTAAATGAGCAAAATCGGATCCCCCTTGAAGAACTAAACCAACCTCTGAAAAATACTATATTTTTACATGATTTTTGTGTTTTTTATAAACAAATGCAACATTTTTATGCTACAAGAAGTTTAAAGTCCTGCATTTGGACCCAGAGAATTAGAAAATGTCGTTTTTTTCGGTCCGCCCCCTTTCATGGGCGTAGTATTATTTTTTTTAAGTAAAGATAAACTTGTATTTCTTTAGTGCAAAAGTCATACGAATGAATTTTTAAACACTTATTCGAGAGGAAATTTGCCTCCCCCCGAATTACCACTACCGCCCCTCCAAAAAATAAAAAGAAAACGTCCCTGCATTTTTTTTATTATACCCTCCAAGTACAGTATGGGGGTATACTCACATTGTCATTCCGTGTGTAACGCATCGAAATATCGGACGGGGACCCCATAAAGTATATATATTATTGTTTAGTGATCGATTCTAAGACATTCTAGCGATGTCCGTCCGTCTGTCCGTCTGTCTGTAGTTAACACGATACAGTCCAAAATTAAAAAGCAAGGCTCCTCAAGTTTGGCACGAATATGTTTATTGCCAATTTTTCCAATATTTGACCACGCTTCCTAAGCCCAGTTTTTAAAAAATTTAAAAACCAAAACGCAATTTTCTTAGTTCCATATAGGGCTATCCATACAACCTATTCCTAAATTTACGGTACTCATGTTTTTTCGCTGGACATTTGCTGTGGAATGCCTCATATAACGTTCATATAGTTCCTTTGGAAGAAATGCGAAAAACAACAAAAATACCGTTTTTTTGCCCTTCCATTTCCCCCCTTTAACCTTCACGATAGCCGATAAAAAAATCGGTAAATCTAATGGCGTTTTCTTTTCTGAAACAAAATGTTGCACCCTTAAACAGTGTCATTTGTAAAATGTAGCCACAACCCTTTTAATGTGTTGCCAGTTTTGTGATTACAAAAAAACAAAAAATTGAGAACATTTTTATTTCTTTAATTTATCAGCTAATCAACAGCAATTTTTACAAATCAAAACTATGCGTAATAAATTAAGTGCTTTATATTAATCTTTAATACATATCATTATAAAAAAAATATATATTTTTTTTCAGATTTCAAAGAAAGTAATTGTAGCGAAACTAACCCTTTTATGGCATTCTTAAAAAGTAATAATTTTCCCACACCGGAATCACCAAAATGCTTACCACTAAACGGTAAGTCCACTCAAATGTTTAAACCTTCACTTCAGTGATAAGTTTGTCATTTCGTATGTAAAACCAAAGAGTATAAATAAAGAGATGGCAGTGGAGAGATATACAAATGTTGGAAAAAACTCAATTCTTGGACCAACATTTTTGTCCGAACTCTTAAATGTCACCTCTTTGTAGACTTTTTTGTGACAATACTCACAATATTAAACTTTTTAAAGCAGTTTAGTTCATAAATTTGCGAAATTAATTCATATCGGGTTCTATATTCGCTAAACTCAACTTTTTTGGTGCATTTATTCGCTAAAAAAGTTGATATCAGGTTCATATATTTGCTAAATTTAACTTTGTTGGTAATTTTTTTTCTTTTATTCACCTTTCATGGTTCATATTTTGAGTTGTTTTCAGTCTTGCCAGAAACTTTTTACCTCATGTCCCCAATCTGAAATCAAAATCCCCAAAAATCCCCCAATAAAAATTCAAATCCCAAAACTTGTCCCCAATGCTAATTCGCAAAAATAATTTAACATGATAGGCTTATTGTAAATCCTTGATAAACCACATTTTATTGTTAGTGGTTTACGCTTTCTTCTAGACTTCCCCTGATAGATATTTCGTACAAGGCATGCTTCAACTCTTAGTACAAGTATTTAGAGTAAAGAAATCCTCCAAAAGTCCTATTTTTACAATAAGCCCTAACTAAAAAGCATATTTTTATCCGGTTTTAAAAAAGTTAAAAAAAAAAATGTCTAAAAATTCAATTGGAAGCAGTTTAGTTAGATAAGACAAGTTAATGAAAATTTAAATTTGTTTTCAAAGACTTTTTAATGAATTCTGATCTCCAAAACATGATTCTGTAGTTCATTAAAGCGCCTTTTTATACCCTCCACTTAGTGATAGAGGGTATATATAAGTTTGTCATTCCGTTTGTAACTCATCGAAATATCGGTCTGGGACCCCATAAAGTATATATATTCATGATGCCCGATCGATTTTAAGACATTCTAGCGATGTCCGTCTGTCCGTCTGTCCGTCTGTCCGTCTGTCTGTCTGTCTGTCTGTGGAAAATGCTCTCGCCGACAAAATATTGCACAGAGATGACTGAAACTTAACATATATGTTGGAAGTTCTCCCGAGAAGTTTGGTATTGCATTTGAGCGATATCGGTTCAGCGGTTCAAAAGTTATGAATGAAAATGTAAGCACACCTCAAAAATTTTAGTACATTCAACATAACCTAGAAATACAAAATGCTTTAATTCGGCTTCTGGTTGACATATGTGAACATAATTGAACACCAAATGGTATTTAAACAAGTACGAACATATTTTTTGACAAAAAAAGAAAAAAATCGCGGATTTTTTTTTTTTACCAAAATTTTTTTTCGCGGAATTTTTATTTAAATTTTTATTTTTTTTTTTTTTCAAAAGTAATTTCCTTTTAAATAAAGTTGTTTGCAATAATCTTTTTGAAATTGTGGAGGGTATCACTACATTCGGCAAGGCCGAATTTAACTTTTTTACTTGTTTTATTTAAGGGGACCAGCCCTACAAAATAGGAAACTACTTAATATTACTAATAATTCCTGAGAAATTTAAACTTTCGAATTTCGTGTCGGAATACCTGCCGAACGATTTTTTTTTTATTTTTTATTTTATTCACCAAATTTTGAGTACGTTAAATAAAAAATATTAAAATTAAATCGTAATTTGAAAACGCAATTTTGGTTCAAAAATTGTGATCAGTATCTGTGGACCAAAATTGCGTGTTTGAAGACTAAAAATATGCTTCCATTATCTACACAATATTTCCAACATTTTTACCCATTTTCAACAAAAATCTGCATCAGTAGATTAAATTTGTGGTTTGGAAATTTTTAAATATATTTCCCATAAATATTTAAAAATTTTGCGTATTTCATAACATTTGAGTCGAACATGAATTTTGGTCGATAAACTTAATTTATCTAATTTTGACCGCTGGTTGCCAACTGAAAGTACACTTGCAAATTTTTTTTATAAATTTTCCAACAATCAGCTCTTCATAGGACATTGCATTCCGACGTAAAATTCCAAAGTTTATAATTTTTGGTAAGCTCTTTTTAAACGAAAATTAAAAAATTATCAATATATGTAAATCGTTTACGAAATGTTGAAAAAATTTAACAGTGAACTTCACCGAAAAAATCCATGCAACATTTTTTTACGAAATTTTACCAAATAAACTTTCGTAACAAATTCCTTTTGTACTCCGAACTTGTAAGTCGTATAAAAAACTTATAAAAACAATATTGCACTCAGAAAATTATGTAAGTTACTACATGTAAGTTGTTTGTATATTTTACAGTAGTTAGTTGTTTTCAACTACAAAGTCAGTTGTTTTTGCATGAAAAATATCAAACAACTATTTCTGTTAGTTATTTTAAGTCGTTTTTTTTTTGAATAACTAACAAAAAAGTGCTGTAATGTAGTAACAGTTATTTAAAGTAGTAAATTTATTTTTTTTTTTTTATTTTATTTTATTAAGAATTACCACATAATTACAAATTATATACTAATTTTACCTAACCGAGAACTGGTAGCAATGACCTTCGTCTCGTTGTAGCGAAACAGACCAAGGCCTCTGGTGGGAATCGAACCCACGACCCCCAGACTCAAAAATTTTCAAAGTTTTTTTTCCACAAAATAAAAATAAATTTTCGTTTTTATACCCTCCACTTAGTGATAGAGGGTATATATAAGTTTGTCATTCCGTTTGTAACTCATCGAAATATCGGTCTGGGACCCCATAAAGTATATATATTCATGATGCCCGATCGATTTTAAGACATTCTAGCGATGTCCGTCTGTCCGTCTGTCCGTCTGTCCGTCTGTCCGTCTGTCCGTCTGTCCGTCTGTCTGTCTGTTGAAAATGCTCTCGCGGACAAAATATTGCACAGAGATGACTGAAACTTAACATATATATTGGAAGTTCTCCCGAGAAGTTTGGTATTGCATTTGAGCGATATCGGTTCAGCGGTTCAAAAGTTATGAACGAAAATGTAAGCACACCTCAAAAATTTCAGTACATTCAACATAACCTAAAAATACAAAATGCTTTAATTCGGCTTCTGGTTGACATATGTGAACATAATTGGACACCAAATGGTATTTAAACAAGTACGAACATATTTTTTGACAAAAAAAAAAAAAATCGCGGATTTTTTTTTTTACCAAAATTTTTTTTCGCGGAAATTTTTTTCAATTTTTTTTTTTTTTTCAAAAGTAATTTCCATTTAAATAAAGTTGTTTGCAATAATCTTTTTGAAATTGTGGAGGGTATCACTACATTCGGCAAGGCCGAATTTAACTTTTTTACTTGTTTTTTTTATATTTCACAACTTTTTTAAAAAAAAAAAAACTTGGAAAAAAATTTTGTCCTCAATTTTTTTTCTGAAAAATTAAAAAAAAAATCCAAAAAATAAAAATAAATTTTATTTTTTTTTTATTTTTCACAACTTTTTCAAAAAAAAAAAAAAAACTTGGAAAAAATTTGGTCTTCAATTTTTTGTTTGAAAATAAAAAAAAAATATATTAAATTGATTATTTTATTTTGACTACAAATGTAAGTAGTTTTTACTACATAAGTCAGTTGTTTTTTTGTCAGTTAAAATAACTTACATTGTTAGTTGATTTAACTGAAAAAGTAGTTGACCCCAAAACAACTAACAAAGTAGTTATTTTAACGGACATTTTCAGTTAATTTTACTAACACAATTTTTTGAGTGTGAAGATAAAACTATGAATATTTGAAATTTAAAAAAAATTCAACAAAAAATTTGGAAAACAATATTTGAATGTCCTTTTTTCCTGACAAGGACATCATGGATTTCCAAAAACAAAATTTAGTATTAAAGTTTTAAATGTCTAATATATTTAATCCAATTAAATTTTCAGAGTGGTGTTTTTCGTATTGTTGAGTAATCAATTTTCAAAGTTTGTTACAGAGCCAAATTTTTGATTTTTTTTTTTAATTTTTGAAAAAATCAAAAATTTAGTTTTATCACTTTGATTTTGAATTGTTTGATTACACGAAAAATACATATCCCTGAAACAGGTTTAAAAAGTTTAAACTTTAATAAAAATTTTGGTTTTTGAAATCCATAGTGTCCTAGCCAGGAAAACAGGACAATCCAATATTGTTTTCAAAAATTTTTGTTAACATTTTTTTGAAAATTTTTTTTGTTTATAAATTTTAGATCTCCATAATTTAATCAAAAATATTGTCACAGACAGTTTTTTTCGTATAGCTTACAGTTTCCAAATAAAAAATTTTTGCAAAAAATCAATTATTAGGCTCTCCAACAAACTTTGAAAATTGAATAGATAACAGATTCAAAAGGACATTTTAGACTAGCAGGACATTCTTGTGGGATATTCCAATATTGCTTTCAACATTTTTTTGCTGAAATTTTTTTCAAAATTTGAAATCTTCGTAATTTTTTTTCCGGGTACAAAAATGGTAAAAAAATTTAAATCCCCAAAAATGTTCTAAAATGAGTGTTAAATCCCCATAATTATGTGAAATCCCCAAATCCCTCCCCACTAGGGTTTCTATTCGGGAAAAATTTCCCGGGAATTCCCGGGAAATATTTTTCTTAAAAACCCGGGATTTTTTCTTCGGGAAATTTCGGGAATTCATCGCTAATTTTTTAATTAAAATATATTTAATTTACACATTTTTAACACAATCTTAAATGATTTAATAAAATATGACATTAAAACTATGAAAGAATTAAAATTTTTAAAGAAAAACTAGTGAGAATATGCTTCAGCTTGCATATTAATTAGGCCTAATAATTATTTTTCTTTAATCGATTGCGTGACAAAATACGGAACCAAACTAAATTTCACTTCAAATGTTGGTTGCAAATTGGCAAAAGTTTTCTTAATCTAAAATTCCAATGATTTCTTCTTTACGAAATTTGGTATTTCATATTCAGTGCTTAAACAAAAATGTCGATATTTTAAAAAATATATAACAAACCTGGTTTTCAGCTTAAAATTTCATATATGAAGTAAAAGCCTGATATCTGTCGGCCGTGAAAAAAGAATATTTTGTAACGCACCTTGACCGCCGCGAGTTCTATGCCAGCAACCAGTGAAAATACGACGTTACAATGGCTATAGAGTACATTTTGGCCGGAATGCCTTAAACCAATTAATTTTAATAATTCGAAAGTTTAATTAAATGTATCTTTAAGATATAATTTTCTTACGGTTGGCGTAGTCAAAATTAGAAAAAATTTCCAAAAAGTTATTAAAACCGCATTTGAAGCAAAATCCGAATTGTGAACAATTTTGCATGGAGTGGAAATACGTCAATGCAAATACTAAAACTAGATAGATTTTATGAACTTTCTACGTATATTTTAGAGGTTAGTAGAACTATTTTACAAAAGAATTATTTTAAAATGGTTTTAAATTGGAATATACGACCATAATTTGTAATAAAACAATTTGTATATGGTAAAGTTTAAAATTTGTTTTAATTAAAAAATTCCCGGGAATTCCCGGGAATACGATTTTTTTAAAACGATTTCCCGGGAATTGAAAAAGTCCGGGAATTTAGAAACCCTACTCCCCACTAAAATCTGTCCCCAAGTCGAAGTTAAAATCCCCATTTTGGGGACTAATCCCCTTATCTGGCAAGCCTGAGAGGAGGGTACAAAGTACCTGGCAACGCTGTCCTAGGACTTAAATGATATTTAAGCTATGTTTACACCATACTACCGAGTCGTATGTTTTTTATAAAAAAAGCAAGATTTTTTTGTAGCATAATTTTAGGCATGTAGTAAATATATGATAGTTATTTAAAAGCGACAAGAAACTACATATTGCTAAATTTATAAACTTAAGATTAAATAAATTGTTATATTTGTTTACTAATTTAGCAATATGTAGACTTTTTTGTCGCTTTTATATAACAATCATATATTAACTGCATGCATAAAATTATGCTATAAAAAATCTTGATTTTTCATTAAAATCATACGAGCCAGTGGTATCGTGTAAACATAGCTTTAGCCATACAAAATCAATTTATTGTATTTTTAATGAAGTTTCAGCAATGAGCGTTGAAGAGTTGGAAGCAAGAATGCGCAAAATGGACACAAGTCATAGAACAAAATGTGAACTGGAAAGAGAGGAACAACCAAAAAGGACTGGCAGTGCGGATTCTCCTGAAACAGCCGATATTCCTTCACAGGACGTGGAAGCATTTAGAAAATTGCTAGATCAGTTGGGTAAACCTCAAGTTGACATTTCGATGAATATTATATTACCCCAAACTGGACACCCTGTTCCTATGAATCCAATAGGAATGTTACCGTCAGGTACCAATAGCTACCACTCTCATCCCCAATCCAATTTGCTGAAGCAAGAATATATGCTAAAAATGATGCATCAACAGCAACTTATACATCACCAACAAAATTTGATTAAAGTGGTAACTCCTCAACATCATCGAATGACACAGCTATCTCCACAACAACAGACAGGTGGGGGAAATGAAAATATGCCTTTAATGCCTGTACCCCATCATCCCCAACTTATGCCGTTGGTAATAGGTCATCCACAAAAGAGACTTGATGTGCAACATTTAATACAATGTAAGTTTTATTTAAATTACAGCATTTTGAAAATGACAGACGGACGGACATCGCTAGATCAACTTAAAATCGATCTAGGATCATGAACATATATATACTTTATGGGGTCCTGTAGGGGCGCACAGTGTCGTGAGGGCGGCCATAAATAAAGAAATGCAACTTAGCAATTTGTATTATTCTATTATTACGTTTAATAACAAAGGTTTTAACTAAGCGAATGCAAAAAGAATTTTTAAAAAGTTTTTTTTTTGTTAAATACTTTATTATCTGGATTATTGAATCTGCCCATTCTTGACCTAACAATAAGTGTATGAATCTTACAAAACTTACTTAAATACTAGTTACTCCCTAGGAGCCATTTTGAAGAACGGGCCTCTAAATTAAATGGGCGGTAAGTCAGCACGTTGCAGTCTGGTGTGCGTTTGGGTTCGAGTAAGGGCTCTCGCCAATGTATTTGGGTGGTTCCTGAGCTTTTCAACGTATTTCGTTCTGATGTCCATAAACTCTTCTATTACAAACGGAATATTTAAGTCCTGGTGAATGTTGATATTTCTGACGTACCAAGGAGCTCCCGTAATGATCCTCAGAATTTTGGATTGTGCCCTCTGTATAAGCTCAATATTAGATATACTGGATGTACCCCACAGTTGGATACCATAAGTCCATATTGCTTTTATAATACAATTATACAGGATGACTTTAGAGTCAAGGCTTAGCTTTGAATGCTTATTAATTAGCCAATGTAATTGGCAGGCTTTTAGCTTCATATGAAGCCTCTTGGCTTCTAAGTGTTTTCGCCATGTAAGACGTCTGTCCAAGTGAATACCAAGGTATGTAACAGTCTCAGACTATGGGATAATTACACCATTTAATGAGACAGGGGAACAAGACCCCATTCTAAGTGTAAATGTAACGTACTTGCTCTTAAGTTCATTTACTTTAATTCGCCAGCTCTTGAACCATGTCTCCACAGCTGTAAGACGGTTGTTAAGTCTCAAGGAGGCAACATAAGGTAAGTTGAAGTCCGATGATTATTCATACCAAATTTGAGGAAAATCCGTTGAGAACTGCAAATTTGTATACAGAACAAACAAACAGAAAATGAGTTTTATAGATATAGATAATATGACTATATAAAAGTATATAAGACCATATAACAAATTTTTCCTCGTGTTGAGAATTTTTAAAGAAAAGTGGAATAAATTTTCAAATTCTTTTTTTAAAAAGATAATTCGACTCCTTTTGTACACCCTCCACTTAGTGATAGAGGGTATATATAAGTTTGTCATTCCGTTTGTAACTCATTGAAATATCGGTTTAGGACCCCATAAAGTATATATATTCATAATCCCCGATCGATTTTAAGACATTCTAGCGATGTCCGTCTGTCTGTGGAAATGGTTAACACGGCCAAAATATTACACGGAGATGACTGAAACTGCTCCCGAGAAGTTTGGTTTTGCATTTGAGCGATATCGGTTCAGCGGTTCAAAAGTTATGAACGAAAATGTAAGGACACCTCAAAAATTTTAGTACATTCAACTTAACCTAAAAATACAAAATGCTTTAATTCGGCTGCTGGTTGACATATGTGAACATAATTGAACACCAAATGGTATTTAAACAAGAACAAACATATTTTTTGACAAAAAAATCGTTTTTTTTTTGTACCAAATTTTTTTTCGCGGAAATTTTTTTTTTTCAAAATGATTTCCTTTTAACCTATTTTGGACGAAGATTCAATTTTACTTTTCTTTTATGTGAAAATGTACTTTTTTTGGGTAATTAGCACACGCTGATCTCAAAAATCTTGTCAAAAAAAAAAAATTTCAATGTGCCGTTATCCCAGAAAAGCCTGCATATCAACTTTTTATGCAATTTTAATATTTGGATTTATTTGCTATTTTATTAATTTATTTCATTATTTTCAAAATAAATAGTTTCAAAATACTTCAAATTGGCGGAATTTGATAATAAGCTAAATCTGAAAAAAATTAAAATTAATCAAAACAAGTGAAAGCGTTAAATTCGGCTGTGCCGAATCTTTTATACCCTCCAACACGTTAAAACAAAACAGGGGCGTCTTTTTTTTTTGGGGGCGTGGTTTTCAGCGGTGGGAAATCGGACGGACATCGCTAGAATGTCTTAGATTCTATCATGGATCAATATTATACATACTTTGTGGGGTCCCCGACCGATATTTCGTTATGTTACACACGGAATGACAAAGTGAGTATACCCCCATACTGTGGTTGGAGGGTATAACAGTCGCAGGGGCGTCTTTTTTTTGGTAAGGGGCGGGGGGTCGGCGAAGTTTGTGGGGGACACCTGTACCCCTGCTATATATGTTTACAAATTATTTGTTCATGATATTTACGCTTAAATAATAATTTTTTATCGTTATTTTTAATTAATTTCTATAATCACCCTCAAGGGGGAACTTTTTTCCTCCTGGTCCGATTTTGCCCATCTTCGAACTTAACCTTACCAGTAGTATAAGAGATATTTTTGCCCAATTTTAGGGGTCTAGCTCATTTGATTTGGACTGCATCGTTATTTCTACAGACGGACGGACATCGCTAGAATGTCTTAGATTCTATCATGGATCAATATTATATATAGTTTGTGGGGTCCCCGACCGATATTTCGATGTGTTACACACGGAATGACAAAGTGAGTATACCCCCATACTGTGGTTGGAGGGTATAAAAATGGCGTTTTTTAGGAGGTTGGTTTTGTTCTTAAAGGAGAAACTTTTAACATGATAATGTTTTTAGCCTGGTGTCTAATTTTAAAAAAGTTGCAGGACGCCACCTCAGTTTGACTATATAAGCTAACAATTAACGAAAAAGAAAATGAGAATTACTATTTTCATTTTCTTAAAACCAAAAATTTTACTAACTTGGATAGTAATTCACCTCGTGGTGAATAAACCCGTTTTTCACCAGCTGGTGAAAAAAAAGTAACATAATTTTTTTTCAACAAAAAAAAATTTTTTTCATCAATCTTTTTTTCATCATATTTTTTTTATAAATTTTTTTTTTCATCAAATATTTTGTTTCATCAATTTTTTTTTTCTATAAAATTTTTTTTTTTTCATTTATTTTTTTTTCATCAAATTTTATTTTTTTTTCATAAAATTTTATTTTTTTCATATTTTTTTTTTTTATATAATTTTTTTTTTCTATCAATTTTTTTTTCACCAAATTTTTTTTTTTATTAAATTTTTTTTTATAAATTTTTTTTTGCATAATTTTTTTTCATAATTTTTTTACATATTATTTTTTTCATCAAATTTTTTTTACATAAATGTTTTATTACATCAAACATTTTTTTATCAATTTTTTTTTCATCAAAAATTTTTTTTTTATCAATTTTTTTTATATCAAAAAATTTTTCTTTTTATGAAAAATTTTTTTTTTTTCAAATTTTTTTTTTTCAAATTTTTTTTTCATCAAATTTTTTTAAATCAAAAATTTTTTTTATAAAAAATTTTTTTCTTCATCAAACTGTTTTTTTTTTTCACCAAAAATCATTTTTCCCCTTTTTTTCCAACACTAATTTTTCAACAAGTCTAAACATTTCACATAAAAATGTTCCATTTGTTTATCTAATGTACATAAAACAAGTGAGAGTGTTAAATTCTTCGGTGTCGAATCTTTTATACTCTCCAAAATGTAAAAACACTTTTTTGCAGTTATTTTTGCACTCATTTACCAAATGTTAGGCTTTTTTGGTTTGGACTGCATATTGCTTTCCACAGACAGATGGACGGATGTATATAGCTAAAGTGTCTTAAAAATGGGTTAATAATATATAAAATTAAAAGGGTCCTCGACTAATATTTCAATTCGTTTTGCATGGATTAGCAAAGTAATATAACATTATTTTTAAAAAAAAAAAAACTTTGCTTTTGCAAGTACACCCAAATCTTTCTCAAAACATTATCATGATATTATGTTTTGGGCAAGAGTACAAAATTCGCAGACATTTTTTCCCCCTGCTCCGATTCTGCCCATGTTTTAACTTAACCAGCACAATAACATAAGACATATTTGTGCCAAAGTTCAGGAGTCCACCTCTTTTACTTTGGGCTGTATCGTGTCTTCTACAGACGGACATCGCTAGAGTGTCTTAGAATCGATCACTGATCAATAATATACTTTATGGGGTCCTAGACCGATATTTCGATGCGTTACACACGGAATGACAAAGTGAGTATATCCCCATACTGTGATTGGAGGGTATACAAATTAAAAGCCAAAAATCAAAAAATGCTTAATTTTCGTTTTTGCTCGAAACAATTTCTGTGCTGATTTGCATTGCATTTCATGGACATATAGATTGCGGTGGTCAAGTGGGGACATTTTTTTTCAATTGCAGAAAGATGAGACTTAACATTCGTAACCATAAGTACCCGAAATTCCACCATTTTCATACATAAATATTTTTTTGAACAAGTGAGAGTGTTAAATTCGGCTGTGCCGAATCTATTATACCCTCCAACATGTAAAAAAATTAAAAAAAAAAATTTTGACAGGGGCGTTGTTTTAAGCGGGCCAAGGTAGTGGTAGGGTCGGTGAGCTGGGTGACTCCTTGTCCCTCACGGTATATGTTTACAAGTTCATTTTTGTTTGCTTTGTGCACTTAAGTACTATAGTTTTATAATTATTTAAATTATTTTTTTATCCACGCCCTTAAAAGAGGGGCGGGGCAAAAAAAAGAAAAATGTTTAGTCCCCTGGGTCCAAGGGCTGGACTTTAAACTTCTACGAACATAAAAATGTCTCATTTGTTTCACAAAAATACAAAAAAAACGTCAAAAATATTAGCATTTTTAAGAGGTTGGTTTAGTTCTTTAAGGGGGAACTTTTTTCCCCCTAGTCCCATTTGGCCCATTTCCGAACTTAACCTGCCTAGGACCATAAGACATATTTATGCCAAACTTGAGGGGTCCATCTCTTTTATTTTGGACTGCATCGTGTTAACTACAGACGGACGGACGGACGGACGGACAGACGGACGGACGGACGGACGGACGGACATCGCTAGAATGTCTTACAATCGATCACTGATCAATAATATATATACTTTATGGGGTCCCCGACCGATATTTCGATGCGTTACACACGGAATGACAAAGTGAGTATACCCCCATATTGTAGTTGGAGGGTATAAAAAGGTGTTCTCTACTGTTCGAAAAATCGAACATAGGATCGAAATGGGTTAAATAAATTTTTGCAATAACCGGATTTATCTTTTTTACTTGTTGATCCTAAATTTAATATAAATGTTTTGTTTTCTAACACTGTAATCTCAAAAACGCTGAGGCAAAAAATAACGAAATTAAAAAAAAAAAATTGGGAAATATCCCCCACCTCCCAAAATTAATTCCTGCGTACGTGCCTGTACAGTTTAAATACTTAAGTATAAAAAACATTAGGGGAAAGGTGCCCCCCAACGTGGCCGTTTTTTTTAGTATATAATTTACCGAATTTGAAACAAATTAAATTACTATCGCACAATGACATGCAATATTTGAAATATTATAATTTTAACTTTGCAGCTGTTGTTCGAGAGGAGCTATCGCGCAGTTTTTTGGAACGGGAATTGAGAAATCCTAATATTCCGCCATATGCGAAAGACATAATTTCCACAGTATTAAAGGAAACTGCCCGTTTAAACACATCTTCTACGACGGGAACTCAAAGTCCATTACCACCAGCTGGACCGGTAACTATAGATACGAATACATCAAAACATTCGGCAGCCACAGACAATGCTGCACCACAAAATCTAATGCAATGTAAGTAAACATGTCTAGTCCAAATACTTAAGTAAATGCAATTTTTAAATTTGATTTTATACATATGGTTTTTAATATTCTCAAAATATTTATTTTTTCTCCCTGTTAAAAAAAGCGCTAGCAAGAGGTGAAGTATCACTCAACCTTCTTGAACATGAATTAAATAAGCTGAATACACCTACCAATATTAATGAGACGTCCACTGCAGTATTCAAAGAAAGATCTCGTTGTTCAACCCCTTCAGTAATGCCAACGACCGTGCAACCTTTAAGACATATGAATTCTCCAACACCACTAGCATTTACTCCTACTTCAGTTCTACGTAAGATGACTGCTGAAAAAGATAATTCACAACAGGCTCTAATAACATTGACTTCCCCTCAGCAACATCAGCCACATTTAAAACCTACACCCCAACAGGTATATTATAACCAGAGCTACAAACAAATTAATTCTATTAATAATTAATTCACAAAAAGTTTAATTCTGTTTAAAAAAGTTTTGAATTATCATTCCTTATATGCCATTTACATATACCTCGAAATCCAGAAAAAATGGGATTTCAATGAAAATCCAAGTAAATCCCATTACTTTTTTGGATTTCAAATGTCAAATCCCATACAAAAAAAAACTTGGATTTTGGGAAAATCGTAAAATCGCAATTCAAAATCCTAAAAAATTTCTACTACTTAATTGTACAACTATGGTTTTTCCCAAAATAATCATCCCTTTTTTGCTTTTTGCAACTTTGCACCAGTGAAGCAAGCCGGTCGGCGCGGCTGACGGCTGAGTCGCTAAGCCGATATTTTTCCACGCGCCGCCGCCGATATCATCGGCTGATCGGCGGCTCAAACTTCAGCCGATTTTTGGCGGTTTTGAAATTAAAAAGAGCAAATTCCTCAATTTTGTTCCATTTGGATATTAAAGTTAGTAAAAGTCATGTTGGAATTAAAAAAAAGTCCAATTAAAATATAGAAATCACAACTGAAATTAAAAAGTTCGCATTCTCAGAAAAACTAATTGAGAATTACAATTTCTGAATGACTATTGTCCTTTTCCAAATTTCAAATGAAATTTCTAGGTTTCAATACTTTTTTTCTAGATTTCATTTGAATTTCAACTAAACTTTTCTCAAATTTAATTGCGATTGCTGAATTTTAATTGTCTGTTTTATTTGTGTTTTATATTGTTGGGCTTTATATTTTATAATTTAATAGGTATAATAGTTTGGTTTGAGTCCTTATTATTTCTGAGAAATAATAACTCTTGTTTACAAA
Organism: Pegoplata infirma; assembly: GCA_963921195.1. Lineage (NCBI taxonomy): Eukaryota > Metazoa > Arthropoda > Insecta > Diptera > Anthomyiidae > Pegoplata > Pegoplata infirma. The sequence continues at coordinate 5,766,888 of OY992541.1, forward strand.
TTAAAAAAAAATTTTGCGATCCACGGCACTTTGCATTTATTTTCAATGTAAAATCTTACGCAAACTCCGAAAATGTTTTAATATTTGAAAAGTTTATGTAAAAGTTATTCATATCTTTTTTATTCAAATTCCCAATAAAATTACTCAACTTTTGCAAGAAATCCGAAATCGGTACGATCAAGGAAACCATCAGGACATTATAAGGAAGTTCAAAATATCCTTTTTATGGTTATATCCTTATAAGTATCCGAAGTTTGCAAGAAATTTCCTGTTCAAAACAGATGTGTTAAGTAGACACTCCAATAAAAAGAAAATCTAAAATCCATTAAGTATATCCTGAAATATTTGCAAAAGAAGTCAAAATATTGAACCAAATTTGAATATTTTTTTCATACATTTGTTCGTACCAATTTTTATGATTTTTTTTGGTAAAATTAAAAAAAAAACATTAAATCACATTTCCTAAAAATGTTTGCCTCCTAAAAACGAATCTGACACCAAAAAATTGTATCAAATCGCCTTCTCGAGATATAGCCATTTTTAATTTTTGTGGACCAAGTTCAAATAAATAAAAATATGAATAACTTTAACATACACTTTTTCAATATTAAAAAAATTTTCGTTTTGAGGGCTTAGTCCACAAAAAATAAAAATGCCTATATCTCGAGAAGGCGATTCAATAAAACTTTTCTGATGACAGATTCGTGTTTAGGAGGCCAAAATACGTTAGAAAATGTATCCAACATGTCTGTGCAAAAACCGTGTAGAGTAGTGTTAATGTTTATATATTTTTAACGAAAATAGTACAAGCAAAATTTTCCGTTCAAAATAATAATTTTCAAAAAAACTACTTGCTCTAAAAAACGGTTGCTTTCGGGACAATTTCAAACAAAAATCATTGATTCTGGAACGTTAAGTAGAACCGGTTGCAGGGTAATATGATGCGTTCTGGAACCTATTATTTGGAACAGAAAATTTTGCTGGGTAGTTAACTTTAATTTTTATACCCTCCAACCACAGTATGGGGGTATACTCACTTTGTCATTCCGTTTGTAACGCATAAAAATATCGGTCGGGGACCCCATAAAGTATATATTTTATTGATCTATGATCGATTCTAAGTCGTTCTATGAATGTCCGTCCGTCCGTCCGTCCGTCCGTCCGTCTGTATAAAACACGATTCAGTCCAAAATAAAATAGCTATACTCCTGAAAATTGGTCAGAATATGTATAATGTTTATAGGCCGGCTAAGTTCGGAAATGGGCAAAATCGGGCCAGGGGGAAAAAGTTCCCCCTTAACAAACTAAAAAAACCTCTTAAAAAACGCCATTTTTACATATTTTTTTGGTATTATTGTTAAACAAATGAAATCTTTTTATGTCAGAAGGGGTTTAAACTCCTGAACTTAGACCCAGGGGGCTGGAAAATTTTGTGGGCGTGGATTTAAAAAAACCATTAAAATAATGAGAAAATGGTATTACTAAATTGCAAAAAGCATAATAAATAAATTAGTTAACATTTATCGCGATGGGGAAAGTATCCCTCACCACCCCCACCGAGCCCCCCCCCCCAAAAAAAACGACCCTGGGTTTTTTATATGTTTTAACATGTTGGAGGGTATCATAGATTCGGCATAGCCGAATTTAACACTCTCACTTGTTTTAAATACTTTTTTTTTGATTTCGTGTTCTATGTATGTTTTTTAGTTTTGTTTTAATTTTTTTTTGTTCGGAAGGGGGGCGGGGGCTTTTGCCCACCCCAGAATAATGGAATAGATACGCTCATGCCTACACCACTCTGTGGTACAGATGGTCGCGTGAGTGACTTTTGACTCACACTCTCGAGTACTCACACAAACTTCACGAAACTTTTTTTTATAAAAAAAAATTTGCTTTTTTTGGAATGAAAGAAAATATAAAGAGAAAATAAAGCACGCAAAAAAATGACTCACGCAAAAAAATGACTCACGCAAACTCACTCACGCAATTTTTTTTCCACTCACTCACAACCACTTGAGTAAAATTGAGTTTCAGTCTCACTCAAGCGTGAATCACGCACAAATCTGCTCATGTGCCCATCTCAAGTACAGGGTATTGTGAGTTTGTCTTAATGTTTGTAACTATCCGAAATATTGGTCCTAAACCAAACTTCAAGTATAGCGATCGATTTAGAATCACTTTCTGGGTCGATTTAGCGATGTCCGTCCATGTAAACATAGTGAGCACGATACAGGTCGCAACAATCAATTGATTTGACTGAAATTAAATCTATGCTTCCTTTTTCCCAAGGAAGAAGCATCTTGAAATTAAAAAAAAATAATCGGTCCATGTTTTGACCTAGCCCCCATACAAACGCCCCCCAAATTTGGCTAACATTACTTTTATACCCGTAATTTAACAGGTATCCTTTCGAAATTTGGCATGTGAATAAATAAATACCCAAAAAAAAAAAAAAACATATTTTGTAATCATATATTTGGAATGTTTCCAAATTATAAAGAAATCTGACCATTTCACTTGTTGTCCCCACACTAACAAAAGAGCTAACTTAATTTTGGGATACAATTTTCTTCAAAATAGTTCATAAATTTTACCACAATTTAGTAAAATTTTACTAAAAGTTTAGAAATTTAGAAAAGTTTAGAAATTTTCTACCCATTAGTTTATCATATTTATCTTCTTAGATTTAAGAAAGTTTTTTTTTTTTCACTACTTTAGTAAATTTTTTAAAAGTTGAGAATTTTTTTTTTAAAACATAAAATGGCGATATCTAAACTAAAAACTAAGATTCCAAACCGAAAAAAGCTTGTTGAGCGGTGTAATTAGACCATTCTTGGACTCAAATTAAGTTTGTGCACTAATTAAAGATGTCACAAAATATAGATCCAATCGGTTCATGTGTGGACTTCGGACACATTTTCCGGAAAACACTGGTGTAGGGTATAAGGTCGGTCTTGACCCACTATAATTTTCATTCTTGTTACCATAACTACAATAAAATGGTAATTAAACCATTATTTAATTGGTGTCTAAAGTTCTCATGCTGAATGTTATATCGGCCACTTGTTCGGTAGGGTATCGTGATTAATATACATAGGATTAAACCGTTTTTTACTATACACTCAAAAAATTATGTTACTAAAATCAACTGAAAATGTCTGTTAAAATAACTACTTTGTAAGTTGTTTTGGGGTCAACTACTTTTTCAGTTAAATCAACTAACAATGTTAGTTATTTTAACTGACAAAAAACAACTGACTTATGTAGTAAAAACTACTTACATTTGTAGTAAAAAAACCTAAAATGGAGTAAAAATAAAATAATCAATAAATTTTTGAGAAAGATTATTCTAGCTCAAGGTCATATTTCTTTTACTAATCATTACGATGATATTGTCAAAGTAACAATTTTCAAGAAACTTTTTATAAAGTTGTTTGTTTTAAATTGATTGGTTTGGTCATTTTGCAAAACTTACTCGACACGTGTTTCGGAATTCGTCAAATTCCATTGTCAAGAGTATTTAGCAAATTAACAATCGTTTGTGGCAAAACATAAAGTCTTATATTCGTATGTAAATAGGCATAATGAGAAATGTACTAAATACACAACATAATACAGCTCTAAATTTCAAACGAAAAGTCATAACCAAACCATCACTATTTAATTCAAACATACCTTCATATATACAGCTTGTATTACAGGCTAGTATATACATACAGACAGTAGATTTCTTACGCGAGTAAGATGTTCACTGCTTTTTAGCTGCATTTAGTACATTTCTCATTATGCCTATTTACATACGAATATAAGACTTTATGTTTTGCCACAAACGATTGTCAATTTGCTAAATACTCTTGACAATGGAATTTGACGAATTCCGAAACACGTGTCTAGTAAGTCTTGCAAAATGACCAAACCAATCAATTTAAAACAAACAACTTTATAAAAAGTTTCTTGAAAATTGTTACTTTGACAATATCATCATCGTAATGATTAGTAAAAGAAATATGACCTTGAGCTAGAATAATCTTTCTCAAAAATAGAATTTGAAAGGTCGAATAATAAATAATTTTTATTAATTTAAAAATTAAAACAGAATATAATCAATAAATATTTTTTTTTTTCAAAAAATTTTTCAAAAAAAAATTTGAAGACCAAATTTTTTCAAAGTTTTTTTTAAAAAAAAATTGTATTTTTAGTTTTTGGAAAAAAACTTTGAAAATTTTTCAGAAATAAAAAAAAAATAAAATTAACTACTTTAAATAACTGTTACTACATCACAGTACTTTTTTGTTAGTTATTCAAAAAAATTACTTAAAATAACTAACAGAAATAGTTGTTTGATATTTTTTATACAAAAACAACTGATTTTGTAGTTGAAAAGAACTAACTACTGTAAAATATACAAACAACTAACATGTAGTAACTTACATAATCTGAGTGTACAATAGCGGCGCAGCCGAATTTTTTTTTTCAGCCGCGCTGTTCTAAAAAAAAAACGCGGCGCGCAGCCGAAACGCCGCCGCCACCGAAAATTTTTGATCTTCAGCCGCCGCCGAAAATTTTGCATCGGCTTGCTTCACTGCGCTGCACACGATTTTTTTTATCAGCTGTTGTTGTTTTTTATGAAGTAAAAAAACAATTAAAATTTATTTTTTAAAAACTATTAAAAGATTAATAAAAACAATGTTTAACAATGTTTCATTTAAAATTTACCATTGCAAATGGTAAACGCACAATTTAGTTGACCAATTTGGTCTTCCTAACAAAGAAAAACACTCAATGGTGGCGGCCCCAAACTTGGCAAAAATGTTAATTTTCTTGCATTGAAAGAAGCAGCTCTACATAAAAACACATTTTTTGATATTGTGGTCCCAACATATACTAGTGGGATTGAAAATATTGGCTCCGGCAAAGAAAACTCATTGTTTTTAGAAATATTTATAAAATTGGGTAATTTTCCAACTAACAACCCTGTACACAAATCAAAAGAAAATACAGAGTTAGTACAAACAAAATCCCGCTAAATGTCAAAAAAGCATATGTAAACGGTATAGATTTTAATTGGATTTGAAATCCAAATTTATGTGGATTTCGGGGTATATGTAAATAGCATATTACTAGAATTTAACACGAATTACTTCAAAGGCTAAATTCTCAAAGCTTAAATCAAATTGAATTATTTAAGAGAATCAATTCCTTGCAAGCTAATCATTAAATTGAATGATCAAAATTGTTCATCATTCAAATCTATTCATTCCTGTTGCATTTTCAAAAATGTGTTGCTTGTGTGCATTTTTACCCTTAATATCCTACTGGTTCCGCAAGGAACCAACCAAAAAAATCTTTAACTTTGTTAAACAAATTTTGTTGAAAATTCGTATGCTCAAAAAACCAAAAAATTTGGTGAAATTATGTATTTTCGAAAAAGCATTTTTATACCCTCCACTTAAGGTGTGTTTATATCATCCCACCGAGTCTTTGGATTTTAAGAAAGTAAAATATTACCAAAGTCTTAATACTGCCAAAAAAATCGTAAACAAAATCAAACAGACATTTTTAAAAACATCTGTTTGTATGCAAATCTAACAACACACAGCCATTTTTTGAAATATTTCATAAAATCAAAACTCTTATTGGACTGTCAACAAAATCAAATAATACACGATTTTTGGACAAGTCTTAATACTCAGTGGTATGATATAAACACAGCTTTAGTGATAGAGGGTATATATAAGTTTATCATTCCGTTTGTAACTCATCGAAATATCGGTCTGGGACCCCATATAGTATATACACTCCGCATCATAACTATAGCCGCATTGCATTTTTCGGTTTGTTTAATGTTCAAGAAGTATTTTTATGAAACCTATTATGGTATATTACAGTGTTATAACAGTTCTCTTGTTTTTGTAAATTTGAGCCATCAGCTGTTTGAATTGAGAAAACGGCGATCAATAACTGTATTTGTCAGTGTTTCATAACTATAGCCGCATTTCAATAAAATCAGTTGAAATGAGTTCAAGTCAAAGTTTCGTGGCCAAATTAATTATTTTTTTGGTAAAATTCGTTCCTCTATTAATTTTTAAACAAAATGCCACGTGGTAAATTTTTAAATGAAGTCGAACAAGTGAGAGTGTTACATTCGGCTGTGCCAAATCTTTTATACCCTCCGAAATGTAAAAAAAATCCAGGGGCGTTTTTTTTTTTGGGGGGGGGGGGTTCGTGGGAGACGTTAGGGGGCACCTTCCCTTGCGATTTTGAACTTCTTCTGAGATAAGAATGTTGCATTTGCTTACAAAAAGTACAAAAAACTCTGCAAAAAATGCGTTTTTTCTTGGGTTGGTTTAGTTCTCCAAGGGGCAAAATTTTTTCCCTTGGTCCGATTTTGCCCATTTCCGAACTTAACCTGCCTAGGAATATAAGACATATTCTTGCCAAACTTCGGAAGTCTAGCTCTTTTAGTTTGGACTGTATCGTGTCCTCTACACACGGACAGACGGAAAGACGGACAGACGGACAGACGGACAGACGGACAGACGGACGGACGGACGGACGTCGCTAGAATGTCTTAGAATCGATCACTGATCAATAAAATATATACTTTATGGGGCCTAGACCGATATTTCGATGCGTTACGCACGGAATTACAAAGTGAGTGTACCCACATACTGTGATTGGAGGGTATAAAAAGTCAAAATTTTAGCCTTTTTAGAAAGTGGTTTAAGTTATCGCGAAATTGGACGAAAAATTAAGCGATCTGACAAAGTTATCCGAAATTTTGTAAAAAATAAAAGTGGAAACGGGATGAACAAAACAGGGGGTCGAAAAAAAACTATCTGAAAGAGATCAACGCCGTATTATTAACGCTGCTAGCAATTCTATGAAAACTCTTTCGCAGATTGGTAATGAATGCGGCTTGAATGTGTTCAATTCTACAAAAAGTAGAGTCTCAAAGGAGTCTGGAACGATAACAAGACTTTTATTTTTTACAAAATTTCGGATAACTTTGTCAGATCGCTTAATTTTTCGCCTAATTTCGCGATAAATTAAGCCACTTTCTAAAAAGGCTAAAATTTTGCCTTTTTCGACTTCATTTAAAAATTTACCATGTGGCATTTTATTTAAAAATTAATAGAGGAACGAATTTTACCAAAAAAAATTAATTTGGCCACGAAACTTTGACTTGAACTCATTTCAACTGATTTTATTGAAATGCGGCTATAGTAATGAAACACTGAGAAATACAGTTATAGGTCGCCGTTTTCTCAATTCAAACAGCTGATGGCTCAAATTTACAAAAACAAGAGAACTGTTATAACACTGTAATATACCATAATAGGTTTCATAAAAATACTACTTGAACATTAAATAAACCAAAAAATGCAATGCGGCTATAGTTATGATGCGGAGTGTATATTCATGGTGCCCGATCGATTTTAAGACATTCTAGCGACGTCCGTCAGTCTGTCTGTGGAAAATGTTATCACGACCAAAATACTACACGGATATGACTGAAACTTAACATATTCATGGGAAGTTCTCCCGAGAAGTATGGTGTTGCATTTGAGCGATATCGGTTCAGCGGTTCAAAAGTTATGACTGATAAAAGTTTTAGTACATTCAACATAACCTAAAAATACAAAATGCTTTAATTCGGCTGCCGGTTGACATATGTAAACATAATCGAACACCAAATGGTATTTGGTGTTCGGCCTTGTTGAATCACTACATTCAACAAGGCCGAATTTAACTTTTTTACTTGTTTGTGTTAAATACGTCGAAATCGAAGCTGAAAAAAATATTTCCGTGAATTTTTTGAATTTTCAGAATGTTTAAAACAAAAAAAAAATTTACAAAAAGACCTTGGTAAAATTTTGTGCCTGGTTCATTTGCAAGGGACGTAAAACGTCAACAGCCACTTACAACCTAACCTATTTGCAAGGGTCCAACCAGATTTTCTTCACATAGTTCAGGTAAATGTAACAAAGTCGTCGAACAAAAGCTGTTTAGAGTTGTGAGTTTTATAACATATATTTTTTCGGCTCAAAAAAAAAAAAAGTCAGAATATTAGGATTAAGCATCTTTGTGTGTAAACGATCGGCTGTTGTTTTGTTGACGTCTCGTCTGCTGCTTCCCACTTAAGCATAAATGGTTGTTACGCTTCACTTTTTATACCCTCCACTTAGTGATAGAGGGTATATATAAGTTTGTCATTCCGTTTGTAACTCATCGAAATATCGGTCTGGGACCCCATAAAGTATATATATTCATGATGCCCGATCGATTTTAAGACATTCTAGCGATGTCCGTTGTCTGTCTGTGGAAAATACTGTCTCGGACAAAATATTGCACAGGGATGACTGAAACTTAACATATTTATTGGAAGTTCTCCCGAGAAGTTTGGTATTGCATTTGAGCGATATCGGTTCAGCGGTTCAAAAGTTATGAACGAAAATGTAAGCACACCTCAAAAATTTCAGTACATTCAACATAACCTAAAAATACAAAATGCTTTAATTCGACTTCTGGTTGACATATGTGAACATAATTGAACACCAAATGGTATTTAAACAAGAACGAACATATTTTTTGACAAAAAAAGAAAAAAATCGCGGATTTTTTTTTACCAATTTTTTTTTTCGCGGAAATTTTTTTTCAAAATTTTTTTTTTTTTTTCAAAAGTAATTTCCTTTTAAATAAAGTTTTTTGCAATATTCTTTTTGAAATTGTGGAGGGTATCACTGCATTCGCCAAGGCCGAATTTAATTTTTTACTTGTTTAAATTGAATAATAAGAAAATTTCACCATTCAATTTTTACACTCAACCAAAACTCATTGTATTCCCAAAGAAAATAATTATAAATTCAACAGAAATCATTGTTTATTTTGACCCTACAAATATTTATGTTGATTTCAATAAAAAATATTGTCCGTTTTTATAAAAGTTGATCAACTCGTTTTTTTGGTAAATCAACTCTTATTTTTTTGTAAATTTAACTCATATTTTTAATAATATAAGAAATTTTATTAATAAAAAAAACTTGTTGTTATTTGTAAATATTCTTTTATTAAGCATAAATCACAATATTTTTGTATTATCGCCGGCTTTTTATTGCGTTTTATGCAATATTTGAAGATTTTCACAAAGATGTTCACACACACTTCGTTTAGTGGCTCTTCACAATACAGCAGCAGACAGCAAATTTTTTAGATGTATTTTGTTGTTGCGCCAAGAACAAAATACATGTAAAAATTATTCATGTTATGCACTCATAAGCCATTCTCCAGTTTTCTGATGATACCAAACAAAATCCTTAAAAAAAAAACAAAAAAGTTCTAATATAGTATGAATACATAAAGTAATCAATGTATTTTTTTACTTTTTATAATATTAAATAAATAAACAAACACATCAAATAATTTTATAAGAGACAAACGCGTTTCACATTGGTACCAACTCACTCGTTAATAATAAAAACCAGTAAGAAAGTTTTAGTCGGTCAAGACCAACCATATGATACCCTACACCAGTGTTTTCAGGAAAATGGGTCCCAAGTCCAAACATATACCGATTGGATCTATCTTATTTTAGATCTTTATTTAGATAGAAAACACAAACAGATAAAATTTTAGTCGAATTGGTTAATTTGTTTTATAGATCGATCGATTAAACTGAATATCGGTCGAAATTTTTATACGGGGGATTAAGTCCAAAAATGGTCCAATTATATTGCGATTTGATTAGGTTACTAAAGTACACGTTTTACACCTAAAAATTATTTTTTTCAAATATTTCCATTTTTATGAATATCGGGAGGGTCGTTTGTATGGGGTCTACCAGAAGGACTGACCCGATTCCTTTGAAATTTGGAACGATGATTCGTGCATACAAAATTTGATTACCTGTTGAATTTCAAAGAGATATCTATTATAATACGGTTATTAGAGTTATTTAAGCCTAATCCAAAGGGGTCGTTTGTATGTGGGCTAGGTCTTAACATGGACCGATTTTTATACCCTCCACTTAGTGATAGAGGGTATATATAAGTTTGTCATTCCGTTTGTAACTCATCGAAATATCGGTCTGGGACCCCATAAAGTATATATATTCATGATGCCCGATCGATTTTAAGACATTCTAGCGATGTCCGTCTGTCCGTCTGTCTGTCTGTCTGTGGAAAATGCTCTCGCGGACAAAATATTGCACAGAGATGACTGAAACTTAACATATATATTGGAAGTTCTCCCGAGAAGTTTGGTATTGCATTTGAGCGATATCGGTTCAGCGGTTCAAAAGTTATGAACGCAAATGTAAGCACACCTCAAAAATTTCAGTACATTCAACATAACCTAAAAATACAAAATGCTTTAATTCGGCTTCTGGTTGACATATGTGAACATAATTGAACAACAAATGGTATTTAAACAAGTACGAACATATTTTTTGACAAAAAAAGAAAAAAATCGCGGATTTTTTTTTTAGCAAAATTTTTTTTCGCGGAATTTTTTTTTTTTTTTTCAAAAGTAATTTCCTTTTAAAAAAAGCTGTTTGCAATAATCTTTTTGAAATTGTGGAGGGTATTACTACATTCGGCAAGGCCGAATTTAACTTTTTTACTTGTTTCCAATTTCAATAGGCTTCGTCCTTGGGCCAAAAGATGCTTAAGTTTCATTAAGTCAAATTGCGACCTGTATCGTGCTTAAAACGATAGATGGACAGACGGACGGACGGACATCGCTAAATCGACTCAAAAAGTAATTCTGAGTCGATCGGTATACTTGAAGGTAAATAGGACCAATATTTCGGGTAGTTACAAACATCAGCACAAACTCATACCCTGTACCACAGAGTGGTGTAGGGTAAAACATTGAACGACCAGTTTTGTTTTTTCAATTTTGATTTATCTATTGAATTCTGTAGACACATTGTAAATAGTTGATTTAACTACCCGACTAAAAATAAATATATAATTTAAAATTGAACCATATATAATTTAATATGGCCCAACACGTATTTGGATAAAATAAGATGATCAAATTGGTGGATCAAAATAGCTCAAAATTTGTTATATTAGATTAAATATGATCGTTTTTGATCCGAATATTGGGTTTATTTAATTTGATATAATTGTATATAATTTTATATCATAAGATAAAATATGTAGAATTTTGCATAAATTTTTTTTTTTATCTCATAATTTTCAAATTTATCCCTTTTTTTCGGGAAATGCAAAAAAAAAAATTGACAAAAAAAATTTTGTCTGGGACTTAGAAATTTAAAAAAAACAAGTAAAAAAGTTAAATTCGGCCTTGCCGAATGTAGTGATACCCTCCACAATTTCAAAAAGATTATTGCAAACAACTTTATTTAAATGGAAATTACTTTTGAAAAAAAAAAAAAAAATTGAAAAAAATTTCCGCGAAAAAAAATTTTGGTAAAAAAAAAATCCGCGATTTTTTTTTTTTTTGTCAAAAAATATGTTCGTACTTGTTTAAATACCATTTGGTGTCCAATTATGTTCACATATGTCAACCAGAAGCCGAATTAAAGCATTTTGTATTTTTAGGTTATGTTGAATGTACTGAAATTTTTGAGGTGTGCTTACATTTTCGTTCATAACTTTTGAACCGCTGAACCGATATCGCTCAAATGCAATACCAAACTTCTCGGGAGAACTTCCAATATATATGTTAAGTTTCAGTCATCTCTGTGCAATATTTTGTTCGCGAGAGCATTTTCAACAGACAGACGGACAGACGGACAGACGGACAGACGGACAGACGGACATCGCTAGAATGTCTTAAAATCGATCGGGCATCATGAATATATATACTTTATGGGGTCCCAGACCGATATTTCGATGAGTTACAAACGGAATGACAAACTTATATATACCCTCTATCACTAAGTGGAGGGTATAAAAATCTAATCTAATAAATTTTTATTTCAAAACGCAAAAAATGTACCAAAAATATTTTTTATCCAGGACTTAGAAAATTCTACAAAACTTTTTCAGGACTTGTAAAATTTTTCAAAATTTGGCAAATTTTTTTTTTGTTTAAATCATTTTTAATGAAATTCTTAACTCCAAAACGCAAAAATTATTTGCGTCTGGAAATTTTAAAAAAATTTTCACGGGACTTTGAAAACTTTTTTCCCCCGATTCGGCACCATATATATGTGTATATCTCATCTTGTATGAGGTCAGACATGGAGTTGTATATCATATATTTATTTATCTAATCTTGTATGAGGTCATTCATGGAGTCATATAAAATATTATATGCAATATCTAATTTAATAAAGCTTTATATATTGTATGTGAAGCAACACATGATTCGATATCCTTTTATATGGCACCATATTAAATTTTGGGTGTAAAACTTAATACAAGTACATTTACATATAATTATGTAAAGTACTGTGTATAAATAAATTAAATAATATGTAACTACATATATCTAAACTTTTTTAGTTGGGTATACTGATTTTTCAACGATATCAACATTAATTTTTGTTGAATACGGTATTATTCTGTAAAACTTGGTCTACAATGGGCTTATTAATTTTTCTACTAAGATATTTCCATGAGTGTAGTAGATTGATATGGATAAAAAAATAATGATTCAAGTTGAATGATCATTCTTAAGGAATGAATTCTTGAAAGAATTAATTCAATGACTATGAAAGCTAAATCATTTTAGGGAATGTCAAATTCTATTTTTTTTAATTCGAATAAGAAAATTAAATTAAAGAATTAATTATGTTGAACCTATGATTATAACACTTTAAACATTTAAAAACAAAAATTGAGTTTCTTCTATATAACTTCCTGACAGATTCATAATCAGCAGTTATCATATCAACATGTAAATCAACCTAGAATGATACTAGGCGGAGGAAATCATCAGCACTTACACCATCATCATCAAATAACACCATCAACAAGTGGTAGTCCCCAAATTTCACCGCAACAAAAAGCTCAAATACGTAATCAACCACCTGCACCTATGAAGTGGTCGTCAGTGCCGCATGCTTCGATCAACTCATCTCAACAACCAATATCTAATATGAATAAACCAATGGGTAATTATTTTTTATACTTTTGTGTTATTTGTAATTTTTTACTTGCCATTTTTTATACCCTCCAACCACAGTATGGGGGTATACTCACTTTGTCATTCCGTTTGTAACGCATAGAAATATCGGTCGGGGACCCCATAAAGTATATATGGGACATTCCAAGCCAAATCACTCACTTTTAGACCCGACCCCTTTCGATTTATTTTATTTTTGGATATGTTTTAGTACTTATTAAATGCAACTTGGACACCAATTTTCAGCCTTTTATTTCAAGATGGTGTTAAGTAATCAATTTTTCAAAATGGCGTTTTTCGCAAAAAAATTAAAAAATTGAATTTTTTAATTAATTTTGACCATTAAAAAATATAGATATTTAAAAAAAAAAACTGGACAACGTTTTGTTGGTATTTGAATGTAGTTTTAGAAAAAAAATATGAAAAAATTATTCGAAGTAATTATCACTTATTTTTTGACGTTTAAAAATTAAAATCGACTTTTGAAAAAGTCCGAAACCTTCGATTTTTTTGTAAAAACTACAAAAAATTCTACTCTAAATTACGCAACTTTTGAGCCATAATTCGAGATGTGATCACAATTCTTTCTATTTTTTTTTTAATTTTTTAAAATTGCACCTTTTATTTTTTGGCTCTGATTTATTTTATATGGTGCTCCAAAAAAAATTAAATTGGTAGACACTGACCGTAACTTACCCTAGATATATTCATTTCGAGGTAAAAATACGCCTCACTAAAATTAAGAACGATCGGACATGGGTAATGCGTTCCGCATGGGCCTTGAAGTTTAGAAAACGGATTACAAGAAAAAATATGATTTTTTTTCTGTTTACTCAATTTTTTTGGTATTTTAAGTTAAGTTTTAATTCAAATGGTTACAGAATTATAATACGGAGTAAAATGCCTCTCTAATAAGGTACCAAAAACTAAAATCGGTGGAAAATCAACCAAGTTATTACAACTTCCCCAGGCATCTAACGTATGGCAGACCACTTGATTAAGCAATACAATCCGATTTTTGAAATTCATTGAAATTTTCTACTGTAATAACATTTTTTTATTCTTCAAGTTCAAATGTAATTAGATGACAAGTATTTTTCGTATTGTGTTTTGCTAACATGTTTTAAATTAATTCTAAAAATGCCTGCATTTTCAACACCCTTTTGAAATCTCTATTTTAAAAATTTTTTTATTTTAAAATTTGGAAAAACCAAAAAAATATTACATTGAAACATGAATAATAAAAAAATGTTATTACAGTAGAAAATTTCAATAAATTTAAAAAAAGGGACTCGTATTCTTTAATCAAGTGGTATGACACAAGCTAGATGCCTGGGGAAGTTATAATTACTTGGCTGATTTTTAACCGATTTTAGTTTTTAGTACCTTATTCGAAAGGCATTTTACTCCACATCATAATTCTGTTATCACTTGAATTCAAACTTAACTTGAAATACCAAAAAAATTGCGAAAACAGAAAAAAATTCATATTTTTCCTTGTAATCCGTTTTTTCAACTTTAAGGACCATGCTAAACACCTTTCCCATTTCCGATCGTCCTAAATTTTTGTGAGACGTATTTTTACCTCGAAATGAATATGTCTAGTGTAAGCTGGGGTCAATATCTACCAATTTATTTTTTTTGGAGCACCATATAAAATAAATCACAGCCAAAAAACAAGTAAAAAAGTTAAATTCGGCCTTGCCGAATGTAGTGATACCCTCCACAATTTCAAAAAGATTATTGCAAAAAACTTTATTTAAAAGAAAATTACTTTAAAAAAAAAAAAATTAACAAAAAAAAATTTCCGCGAAAAAAATTTTGGTAAAAAAAAAATCCGCGATTTTTTTCTTTTTATGTCAAAAAATATGTTCGTACTTGTTTAAATACCATTTGGTGTTCAATTATGTTCACATATGTCAACCAGAGGTCGAATTAAAGTATTTTGTATTTTTAGGTTATGTTGAATGTACTGAAATTTTTGAGGTGTGCTTACATTTTCGTTCATAACTTTTGAACCGCTGAACCGATATCGCTCAAATGCAATACCAAACTTCTCGGGAGAACTTCCAACAAATATGTTAAGTTTCAGTCATCTCTGTGCAATATTTTGTCCGCTACAGCATTTTCAACAGACAGACAGACGGACAGACGGACAGACGGACATCGCTAGAATGTCTTAAAATCGATCGGGCATCATGAATATATATACTTTATGGGGTCCCAGACCGATATTTCGATGAGTTACAAACGGAATGACAAACTTATATATACCCTCTATCACTAAGTGGAGGGTATAATAAAAGGTGCAATTTTAAAAAATTTAAAAAAAAATAGAAAGAATTGTGATCACATCTCGAATTATGGCTTAAAAGTTGCATAATTTAGAGTAGAATTTTTAGAGTTTTTTACAAAAAAATCGAAGGTTTCGGACTTTTTCAAAAAGTCGATTTTAATTTTTAAACGTCAAAAAATAAGTGATAATTACTTCGAATAAATTTTTCATATTTTTTTTCTAAAACTAAATTTAAATACCAACAAAACGTTGTCCAACTTTTTTTAAAATATCTATATTTTTTGATGGTCAAAATTAATTAAAAATTTCAATTTTTTAATTTTTTTGAGAAAATCGCCATTTTGAAAAATTGATTACTCAACACCATCTTGAAATAAAAGGCTGAAAATTGGTGTCCAAGTTGCATTTAATAAGTATTAAAACATATCAAAAAATAAAATAAATCGAAAGGGGTCGGGTCTAAAAGTGAGTGATTTGGCTTGGAATGCCCCATATATTATTGATCTATGATCGATTATAAGTCATTCGATGAATGTCCGTCCGTCCGACTGTATAAAGCACGATTCAGTCCAAAATAATAGAGCTAGACTCCTGAAAATTGGCACGAATGTGTCTCATAGTCATTGGCCGGTTAAGTTCGGAAATGGTAAAGAACTAAAAAAACCTCTATAAAAGCGCCATTTTTTACAGCTTTTTTTGCATTTTTGTTAAACAAATGAAACCGTTTTATGTCAGAAAGCGTTAAAGGTCATACACTTAGACCCCGGGGGGGGGGGGGGGGGGGGCTACAAAATATTGTTTTTTGCCCCTCCCCTTTTGTGGGCGTGGATTAAAAAAAAAACATAAAAATTATGAGAAAATGGTATAACTAAAGTTCAAAAAGCATAATAAATAATTTAGTAAACATTTATCGCGTTGGGGAAGGTATCCCCCCAGCACCCCCACAGAGCCCTCCCCCCAAAAACGCCTTTGAAATTTTTTTATATGTATTTTAACATGTTGGAGGGTATCAAAGATTCGGCACAGCCGAATTTAACACTCTCACTTGTTTTTTGTTTACGTCATCGCTTTCGGAAGACTGTGATGATTCCGTAAATGATGTATCCTACTGCCCAGACCCGGCACATGGTAGTGATAACTATAATAGTCACAGAAATAATCTCGAAAGTGCTGATGTTTTAAATTCTGTGCAAGCATCTGCAGATGTGTGTCTTACTTCATTTTTAAGGCCTTCCAACCCACAACCTAGCACATTAACTTCTAATTGGGCAAGTTGATTCGTGTTTTTTTTATACCCTCCAACCACAGTTGGGGATATACTAACTTTGTCATTCCGCATCAAAATATCGGTTGGGGACCCTCTAAGTACATATACTATTGATCCATGATAGACTCTAATTGTAAGATGTTCTATGAATGTCCATCTGTCCGTCCGTCTGTCCGTCGGATCAGTACTGATCTTTCAAATCTCAATTCATATGTGGTATATAAGAATATATAAGCTTTTTTTACTTGGGAAGCCTTTTTTATATTCGATAATAGTGTGATAATGGGTAGGGTGGGTCGAAGAAAAAAGTTGAGCTAGAACTAAAGATTAGTTAAGATTTTTTTTGCCCCACCCCCAGCCGTCGCCCTTTAAGTTTTTTATTCCCTACGTCGCACATTGGGTTGAACCCTATCAAAACTGAGGATTAATTCAAAATCTTAAGTTAGCATATTGTAATATTTTTTTTATATAGGTTTAAAGAGGATAAAATTCTTCATCAATATGTGTCAAAATTAGTCTCCTAAGTTGTTTACTTTTTTTGCTATGCTCTCTCAGTTTAAATTTTTTTTTATAAATTTACTGTACAGTGGTAAAAAGTGCAAAACGTGATACTTCAAGTGATTTTTTTTTGTTTTTATCTCAAACTAAAAAAAATTTTAAATGGATTTGTTAACTACAGGTATTGACTGTATTATTGGTATGTATATGTAAACATGAAAATTGTTAAAACGTTTTAATAATTTTTTAAAAATTACCCTAAAAATGGGGTATTTTTTTTTAAATATGTTGAGTTTTGGAGGTTACTCGGATGAGCTCGGGCCGATCTGATAACATAGTGATAAAATATAGGATTTTTGCTTCTAAGTCCATAAAAGAACCAATGCCAAGACTTGCTAATACGAAAACTATAAGAGATTCTTTGTGAATATCTCCAGTGTCAAAAAAAATATGCTTTAAAACTTAATTGCTAATACTTGCTTTTTGTTTTAGTTTTTTGATTGTTGATATATTTGCTACAGTTGTTTTTGTTTATTAATTTTTATTGTAAATTTATAACGTAAATTTAACAAAAATAGTTTAAATAATCATTAGAGTGGGGTGAAAAGTTATTTGTCGAAATTTAAAATCGTATGTTTAAAATACTTCAAAATGCATTTCCCATTAATATTTTAGAAAAAGCATTTTATTTTTTAGTTTTTGAAAAAAAAACCTTTTAAATTTAATATCCAAATTTAAATATTTTTGGAAGAAGGTATAAGAAGTTTTTAAAATTTTTATCTATTTACAATAGACTATATACAATAGACCATTGTATATATTACTTATATGGTGTTTCTGTTAAACGGACGAAACAATACACGAACGAACGCTACCCGTACGAATTCGTAATGATATCAGTTTCCATAACATTTTCGTTTAATTACGTTATTTTTTTCGTTAGTTACGTTTGTTTTGACCATTTGTCAAATTACAGTATTGAAGTTTTTTTTTTAGTTTTTGTTTATTTTTTTCATACAAAAATTATCTAAACTAAACGAAGTGGCAACATCAACTCATCAGCTAAAGAAAACAGCTGATCAAATTTCATGTTTATAAAAAAAAACATACAATTATAATCAATCAGAGTTTTTTTATTTTTTATAGCTAAAAAGTTAACACAATTTTAATAAAAAACAAATGAAAACAATAATTTGTATGATGACCCGTGGCTTTTAAATTGTTAATATAAATTGGTCAAATCCGTTTTGATTTAATATACATTTGTAACGAGGTTTTATTCATTGGCTGGAATTGCTTAGTCGTACTAGGATCTACGTAAGGGCCCTCAAACCTTTCGTAATAAAAACACAGTTGGATTTCCCTTCTTGGGCTTAACAACAATATATCTTTATTTGAATTCTTTTTTATATACAGTGTTGGAAAAAATAATAGGGACGACGAGCTTAAATTTAATTAATTGTTATAAACTTTTTCATAAATGTCTCATTTTTTTCGCTTCAACTGAAAAATTATCAGTAATTTAACGGGATTTAATAATCTGTATAGCTTTTCACGATTCTGTTTTAATTTAAATTTTTATTGGCAGAATAGTAACAAAAGTATTGAATTTACCTGGGAAAAATAATAGGGACGAAATGCTTTCAATGAATTAAAAGTTATTTTCAATTGTGTTAACCTTAAAATTATTAAATAATAGCTGTTCTCACCCTTGATAGAAAACTTTTGAGGAAATTTTCTACAAGAAAATTTTCTACCGATTTTTTTCACCAAAGAGTGAACAACTTTTTAAACAAGGTTTCTCATACTAACATTTTCTATAACCTCAAATTATAATATATAATTAAAACCACGAAAAAATATTAAACAACACGATTTTTAATAAAAATACAATTAATTATTTAAGTTTCATTTCCAATTTCATATAAAAAGTCTGAAAATATCACAAAATAATTAAATGCCCCTCTAATCAGCTGTTTTGTTGGTCTAGGAACTTTTCTTTTTTTCTATACTTCAACTTACTCAAGCATCAAGTCGAAGAAATCTTCTATGTAGAAAAGAAGAAACCAAGAAAATGAGAAAAACGAGCCACCATGTATTTTGTTGTTGGATCTGTCAAATATTTTCTTGTTTTCTTCATTTCTCCGATTCTTTTTTGTTTTCTATCAAGGGTGAGAACCGCTAATATTAATAAAAAGTGCAAAAAATAAATAAAAATAATAATTCTGTCCATTCTTGACTTGTTTTAGCCTCTTTTATACTTGCTAATAGTTTAGGATAATGGGTACGGGTGCCCCTTGTAGGAATTATAATCGAAAACCCAGTTTAAGCTTAAAAGCGGATAGGATATCTATGATGTAAAGGTTCGTAATAATAAATTGTTCCAAAACAAAGCATTTAACACGTTTGGCTCAAAGAATGGGCCCAAAACCAGGGGTAGAGACTGAAAAATATCAAAACATTTTGACCAAATTCTTGGTTGTCATTCTTGGTTGTCATTCGAAAACTACCCGTTTTATGGCATCTTATGAACTTAAATATGAGGTTTCTGCTCCGGTGACGAGTCGTACAATAAAATATTAACTCCTAAAATCTGTTCTAGTAGGTCGATGTCCAAGAGAAGAACCACCGCTGAACTTACAATTAATACAAAATAGTTCAGTATTTGCCAGAAATCACCTTGACCGTAAGGACTAGTCATATGTTCCATTGCCCGATAAAACGAAGACTTATTTGTTTGGATCTAAATGAAAATTATTTATTTGGCTCCCAATAAACAATTTTCAATCATATCCAAACAAATTAATATTTGTTTTATCGGGCAATGGAACATATTACCAGTTCTTACAGTCAAGGTGATTTCTGGCAAATACTGAACTTTTTTGTATTAATTGTAAGTTCAGCGGTGGTTCTTCTCTTGGACTTCGACCTACTAGAACAGATTTTAGGAGTTAATATTTTATTGTACGACTCGTCACCGGAGCAGAAACCTCATATTTAAGTTCATAAGATGCCATAAAACGGGTAGTTTTCGAATGACAACCAAGAATTTGGTCAAAATGCTTTGATATTTTTCAGTCTCTACCCCTGGTTTTGGGCCCATTCTTTGAGCCAAACGAGGTAAATGCTTTGTTTTGGAACAATTTATTATTACGAACCTTTACATCATAGATATCCTATCCGCTTTTAAGCTTAAACTGGGTTTTCGATTATAATTCCTATAAGGGGCACCCGTACCCATTATCCTAAACTATTAGCGAGTATAAAAGAGGCTAAAACAAGTCAAGAATGGACAGAATTATTATTTTTATTTATTTTTTGCACTTTTTATACCCTCCAACTACAGTATGGGGGTATACTCACTTTGTCATTCCGTGTGTAACGCATCGAAATATCGGTCGGGGACCCCATAAAGTATATATATTATTGATCAGTGATCGATTCTAAGACATTCTAGCGATGTCCGTCCGTCCGTCCGTCCGTCCGTCTGTCCGTCCGTCCGTCCGTCCGTCCGTCCGTCCGTCTGTAGTTAACACGATGCAGTCCAAAATAAAAGAGCTAGACCCCTCAAGTTTGGCATAAATATGTCTAATGGTCCTAGGCAGGTTAAGTTCGGAAATGGGCCAAATCGGACAAGGGGGAACAAAGTTCCCCCTTGAAGAACTAAACTAAACTCTTAAAAATGCTATCTTTTTTGACGTTTTTTTTGTATTTTTGTGAACCAAATGAGACATTTTTATATTCATAGAAGTTTATAGTCCTGAGCTTTGAACCAGGGGATTAAAAAATGTCTCTTTTTTTGCCCGCCCCTCTTTTAGGGCGTGGATAAAAAATAACTTAAATAATTATAAAACTATAATACTTAAGTGCACAAAACAGACAAAAATTAACTTTTAAACATATACCGTGACGGCCAAGGAGTCACCCCAGCTCACCGACCCCTACCCTTACCTTGCCCCCCCCCCCCCCCCCCCTTAAAAAACGCCCCTGTCAAATTTTTTTTTTTTTTTAATTTTTTTACATGTTGGAGGGTATAATAGATTCGGCACAGCCGAATTTAACACTCTCACTTGTTATTAATATTATTTAATAATTTAAAGGTTAACACAATTGAAAATAACTTTTAATTCATTGAAAGCATTTCGTCCCTATTATTTTTTCCAGGTAAATTCAATACTTTTGTTACTATTCTGCCAATAAAAATTTAAATTAAAACAGAATCGTGAAAAGCTATACAGATTATTAAATCCCGTTACATTACTGATAATTTTTCAGTTGAAGCGAAAAAAATGAGATATTTATGAAAAAGTTTATAACAATTAATTAAATTTAAGCTCGTCGTCCCTATTACACTGTGCTACAAAAGACCAAAAATAATTTATGCAGGGGTTCTCATATGATAATTCGGGTTGGTTGGAGTCCATAGAGTACTGATATACTCATAGTTTTTCTGGATCACTTCGTTAAGTACGTTTTTTATTGGCAAATGTGTTGAAAAACGGAAATTCTTAAATTACAATTTTAAAAAATTATTACTTTGTTACTTTGCAACCGATTTTCGATTTTATGGATTTGTTTTAAAGGTATATTTCTTACCTTTCAAACAAAACAAAAATATTAAAAATCGATCAAGAATTGGCTGAGCTACAATCGCTTAAGTAAAAAAAAAACGTATTTTTTGAAAAATTTGTCATATTCTTTACACTCTAAGTTGAAAGTGCATCATTAAACAATTTTTTTGAATTTTTTGTAAAAAAGTATAGTAAAGTAGCTTTCCAAAACACCAAAAAACATAACAATCGGTTTAAAAATGAATGAGTTATGCTAAGTTTTGTGATAGGGCATTTTTAAATTTTTTCAGAAACGCTTGTAATTCAAGCATTATTCATAAATCTTGTTACTAGTAGTAATTTTATGCGCATATGCATATAAACTAGAGATGGGAACGTAATTAGATTTGTGCGTGATTCACACATGATCAGAAGTGAGCGTGATTGAAAATTAATTTTACTCACGTGGTTGTTAGTGAGTGTCAGTGTGAGTGGAATAAAAAATGGGCGTGTCAGTTACTTCCAAATCCTATTAATAATTTTTTGGGTTTGTTTAAAAAATATCAGTGTTACTTCTTAAACAACAAAATATTGTGAATCGGTTGAAAACTGGCTAAGGTGCGCTTGTTTAAGTAAAAAACCTTTTTTGAAGAGTTATACCTGCAACATTTTTATGACAAAAAACATTTGACATTTTTGAAACGAAATTGGTAAAATTGTGGGATCATTTGATGGAAATTTTACCTGTTTATAAATATACGTATGAGGCATTCCACAGCAAATGTTCAGCGAAAAAAAAAAACATGTGAACCGTAAATTTTTAAATGGGTTGTATGGATAGCCATGTGAGGCATTCCACACCAACTGTTCCACTATAGAAAAACCATAGTGGTTTCAATGGGATATCATTTGCAAAGTATTCGCTCTTAGGGTACTAATAAATAACAAAAATAAAATTTTAGTTTTTTTCAAAAAGTGGGCCTTGTAGGCGTGGTCAAATATTAAAAATATCAAACTTTTTTTGCCTGAGTATTTATTCACGATCACGCACGCTAATGAAAGAAAAAAAATATTCAAGCACGATATTTTATTTTACTCACGCTCACGTGAACATCGTGACCGTAACTTATTTTTTTCTACTCACGTGTACGTGAATAAGCGTGAGCAAAATAAAATATCGTGCGTGACTAAATTTTTTCTTTCATAAGCGTGCGTAATCGTTATTAAAAACTCACTCACGCTTCAATCGCCTTTTAAAATGTTTTTTAAGTATTGATATTAGGGTGTTCAATTAATCGGGTTTTTTTATTGTTCGATTAAACGATTAATCGACATTTGGCATTTTTGACTTGTTCGATTAATCGAAAAAAAATTTAAAATTGATCGATTAATCGAATAATTCCAAATTCAGAAATTTTCTAAATTACAAGATTTTTTTTCGACAATTTTAGAAAAAATTGGTACTTAAGTAAATAAACAATACTAATTACAAGTATTTTAACATTTTATTAACAAAAAAAAAAACAAATTTAACAGCATTACAAAATGTATCAAAATTTAAGCTTTCTACAATTTTGTTTGAGAAAATTTTAAAAAACAATTTTGGAGATTTGAAAAATTTTTAGAATTAAATTTTTTTTTTGTTGCCAAATTTATATGGATTACCGATATCACAAAAATTTTATAAATATTATCTGAATACATTTTGGAAAATGTATTTATATTTAGTTTTAAGCATATTCATAAAATTTGTAATTTATTTATTTTTTTTTTAATTTAGTGGGTTTTTGGTCAAACTCGAAACTTTGACCGATTTTAGCGCGGTCACATAGTCACGTTTAGCAAATCCAATACTTTAGGAGCAGCGAAAATCCTAAAAAAAAAAAAAAGAGGCCACTCTAATAAACATCACTGGCATGAATTATACAAATTTCCAAAAAAACCAGATGTTATTATTAATCGATTAATCGCCATGAATTCTTCGATTAACCATTTAATCGAAATTAGCCATTTTAAATTAATCGAACAATTATTCGTCTAAAATTGTTCGATTAATCGAACAAAAATTAATCGGCTGAACACCCTAATTGATATTACTCATACGCACACGTTTTAAATACCATTATTGTATAAAATAAGCTTGTTGCAATTTTTGAATTTTGATTTTTCGAAAACAAGGCAAAACACATCTCTAAAAATTTCAGATCAGATAGAAAATTCCTTTAACTTTTTTTAAAAAAATGAAAAACAAATAAAATTGCGGCATGTTTTTTGATAAATAAAGTTTAAGTTTAAATTTAAAAAATTCAGAACTTCTTCTGAAAATGTTCCAATTTTCATTTTCTTAGCTTTTATTGATGCCCATTCAGCTTTTATTGATAGCCCATTTAATTGATAGCCCATTTAATTGATAGCCCATTCAAAAATCTATAAACAGCTTTTGTCTTTAAGACTTTACTGTGTTTCATTTAATTTGCATAAATATTGAAGTAAAGATGCTCAGGCAAAAAAGTTAGATATTTTCCATTTTTGACCACGCCTACAAGGCCCACTTTTTGAAAAAACTTAAATTTTATTTTTGTTATTTAATAGTACCCTAAGAGCGAATACTTTGAAAATGATTTCATATTGACACGACACAACTTTTTTTTTTGCTGAACATTTGGTGTGGAATGCCTCATATATGGAGCTAAGAAAATTACGTTTTTGGTTGTTCAATTTTTCAAAAACTGGGCTTAGGAGGCGTGGTCAAATATTGGAAGTTTGTATCAAGTTGCCTTGTTTAAATATATATCAAATAAAAACGAAATGCACTTGTATAGTTTTGTATCGGCTATCGATTAAAATTTTTTTGGAAAATTTTCAGAACCCGTTCTGAAATTTTCCATTTTTTAAAAAAGTCAATTGAACCGATTATTATGAAAGTGAGGTAAGTCCACATGGTTTCAAAACGAGATATTGAAGGGTTTGCGTTTTTAAGTCTTTAAAAATCTGGGTACTTTATATTGATTAAATTTTAATCTAGGTGTTATCTCAGGTACCTAAATTTACTTATTGAGTATTATTTTGTTAAGATTTAATTAAACCCGCCATTTCTCACTATATAAAAGGGACTTATTTTTTAAATTAACTTTTTATAGCTTTTAAAAATTAAATTTTTATAGCTGATAAGGTATATCGGTAGTGTTTTAACACTTAAATCGCCCTATAGTTTGATCATAAACTAAATTTGTTACAGAACTTTGAGATGAGCTAAAAAAATTTTACTAGTAAACGATTTATCAAAAATGTTAATTTTGAAAGTGAGGCTAGTCCACACAAAATTTTTTTGTAGTGTTAAAAATAACCTAATAATCGCTGATAGAGTAAAACATTGATGATTTTTATTCTTTAATAACTCCATAATTTAATCCTTAACTAACTTTAATACAAAATTCTGAGATGTTCTGAACAAAATTTTACTAGTAAACGATTTATGAAAAATGTTAATTTTGAAAGTGGTGTTAGTCCACATTTTTTTTGTAGTGTTAAAAACAACCTTATAATCGCTGATAGAGTAAAACATTGATGATTTTTATTCTTAAATAACTCCATAATTTAATCCTAAACTAACTTTGTTACAGAATTCAGAGATGAGCTAAACAAAATTTTACTAGTTAACGATTTATCAAAAACATTAATTTTGAAAGTGGTGTTAGTCCACATTTTTTTTGTAATGTATAAAATAACCTTTATATCTCTGACAAAGAATATCCGTAGCGTTTTTAACTCTAAAATAGCACTATTGCTTAGTCCTAAACTAATTTTGTTACAGAATTGTAAGATGAGCTAAAAAAAATTTTACTGATAAACGATTTATCAAAAATGTTAATTTTGAAAGTGAGGCTAGTCCACACAAAATATTTTTGTAGTGTTAAAAATAACCTAATAATCGCTGAAAGAGTAAAACATTGATGATTTTTATTCTTAAATAACTCCATAATTTAATCCTTAACTAACTTTAATACAAAATTCTGAGATATTCTGAACAAAATTTTACTAGTAAACGATTTATGAAAAATGTTAATTTTGAAAGTGGTGTTAGTCCACATTTTTTTTGTAGTGTTAAAAATAACCTTATAATCGCTGATAGAGTAAAACTTTGATGATTTTTATTCTTAAATAACTCCATAATTTAATCCTAAACTAACTTTGGTACAGAATTCTGAGATGAGCTAAACAAAATTTTACTAGTTAACGATTTATGAAAAATGTTAATTTTGAAAGTGGTGTTAGTCCACATTTTTTTGTAGTGTTAAAAATAACCTTATAATCGCTGATAGAGTAAAACATTGATGATTTTTATTCTTAAATAACTCCATAATTTAATCCTAAACTAACTTTGGTACAGAATTCTGAGATGAGCTATACAAAATTTTACTAGTTAACGATTTATCAAAAACATTAATTTTGAAAGTGGTGTTAGTCCACATTTTTTTTGTAATGCATAAAATAACCTTTATATCTCTGATAAAGAATATCCGTAGAGTTTTTAACTCTAAAATAGCCATATTGCCTTGTCCTCTACTAATTTTGTTAAAGAATTGTAAGATGAAATAAAAAAAATTATACTAGTAAACGATTTATCAAAAATGTTAATTTTGAAAGTGAGGCTAGTCCACACAAAATTTTTTTGTAGTATTAAAAATAACCTAATTATCGCTGATAGAGTAAAACATTGATGATTTTTATTCTTAAATAACTCCATAATTTAATTCTAAACTAACTTTGGTAAAGAATTCTGAGATGAGCTAAACAAAATTTTACTAGTTAACGATTTATCAAAAATGTTAATTTTGAAAGTGGTGTTAGTCCACATTTTTTTTGTAATGTATAAAATAACCTTTATATCTCTGAAAAAGAATATCCTTAGCGTTTTTAACTCTAAAATAGCCTTATTGCTTAGTCCTAAACAAATTTTGTTACAGAATTGTAAGATGAGCTAAAAAAAATTTTACTAGTAAACGATTTATGAAAAATGTTAATTTTGAAAGTGGTGTTAGTCCACATTTTTTTTGTAGTGTTAAAAATAACCCTATAATCGCTGATAGAGTAAAACATTGATGATTTTTATTCTTAAATAACTCCATAATTTAATCCTAAACTAATCAATGTTTTACTCTATCAGCGATTATTAGGTTATTTTTAACACTACAAAAAAAATTTGTGTGGACTAGCCTCACTTTCAAAATTAACATTTTTGATAAATCGTTTACTAGTAAAATTTTTTTTAGCTCATCTTACAATTCTGTAACAAAATTAGTTTAGGACTAAGCAATAGGGCTATTTTAGAGTTAAAAACGCTAAGGATATTCTTTGTCAGAGATATAAAGGTTATTTTATACATTACAAAAAAAATGTGGACTAACACCACTTTCAAAATTAACATTTTTGATAAATCGTTAACTAGTAAAATTTTGTTTAGCTCATCTCAGAATTCTGTACCAAAGTTAGTTTAGGATTAAATTATGGAGTTATTTAAGAATAAAAATCATCAATGTTTTACTCTATCAGCGATAATTAGGTTATTTTTAATACTACAAAAAAATTTTGTGTGGACTAGCCTCACTTTCAAAATTAACATTTTTGATAAATCGTTTACTAGAAAATTTTGTTCAGAACATCTCAGAATTTTGTATTAAAGTTAGTTAAGGATTAAATTATGGAGTTATTAAAGAATAAAAATCATCAATGTTTTACTCTTTCAGCGATTATTAGGTTATTTTTAACACTACAAAAATATTTTGTGTGGACTAGCCTCACTTTCAAAATTAACATTTTTGATAAATCGTTTACTAGTAAAAATTTTTTTAGCTCATCTTACAATTCTGTAACAAAATTAGTTTAGGATTAAGCAATAGTGCTATTTTAGAGTTAAAAACGCTACGGATATTCTTTGTCAGAGATATAAAGGTTATTTTATACATTACAAAAAAAATGTGGACTAACACCACTTTCAAAATTAATGTTTTTGATAAATCGTTAACTAGTAAAATTGTGTTTAGCTCATCTCTGAATTCTGTAACAAAGTTAGTTTAGGATTAAATTACGGAGTTATTTAAGAATAAAAATCATCAATGTTTTACTCTATCAGCGATTATAAGGTTATTTTTAACACTACAAAAAAAATGTGGACTAACACCACTTTCAAAATTAACATTTTTCATAAATCGTTTACTAGTAAAATTTTGTTCAGAACATCTCAGAATTTTGTATTAAAGTTAGTTAAGGATTAAATTATGGAGTTATTAAAGAATAAAAATCATCAATGTTTTACTCTTTCAGCGGTTATTAGGTTATTTTTAACACTACAAAAATATTTTGTGTGGACTAGCCTCACTTTCAAAATTAACATTTTTGATAAATCGTTTACTAGAAATATTTTTTTAGCTCATCTTACAATTCTGTAACAAAATTAGTTTAGGACTAAGCAATAGGGCTATTTTAGAGTTAAAAACGCTACGGATATTCTTTATCAGAGATATAAAGGTTATTTTATGCATTACAAAAAAAATGTGGACTAACACCACTTTCAAAATTAATCTTTTTGATAAATCGTTAACTAGTAAAATTTTGTTCAGCTCATCTCAGAATTCTGAAGAAAAGTAGTTAAGGATTTAACTATAGAGTTATTTAATAGTAAAAAACACCAAAGTGTTATTCAATCAGCAATTATTTGGTTATTTTTAACGCTACAAAAAAATTGTGGACTAACCTCACTTTCAAAATTAACGTTTTTGAGAAATCGTTAACTAGCAAAACTTCTCTCATAAAATTCTCAGACGTTTTTAAAGTTTTCTTTGAACTTTTTTTTTTAATCGAAAGATACCATTAAACTGTATCCAAATCTATCGTTAACTAAGTTTTTTTGAAAATGTGACTTACCCCACTATCATAATAAATGGTTCAATTTATAAAAAATCCGGCCACTTTTGTTTTTTTTTGTAATTTTTTTTAAAGATTAGATGTTTGTCTAGCAAGATTTTTTTAAAAATTAAGAAAATCTATAAAAAAAAATTAAGAAGAAAAAAAAGTAATTTTTCTGATTTTCAAAATAAATTTTAAAAATTTAAAATAGTTTTTGGAAAAAATTAAGTTGAATTTGTGTTTTAGCTAATTTATGCCAAAATATGCAATAATATGCACTTAATAGTTCGAAATATGCACAATATATGCATTTAAAATCAAAATATGCAAAAATATGTATTTTCACCAAAATATGCAAAATATGCGAAAACAAATCGATGCCATTTAATGCAAATCTCTTGATTCGGAAAGATAATTGGTCGATATCGTTTTTAGGCTTTCGACAAATAACATGCATTTGCATGGAAATCTAACCCTAGTTATATAAAAAACTTTTTTACCCGGGACCCATTGAAAAATTTTGGTACACAATTTTTTTCTCACTGAACATTTGGTGTGGAATGCCTCACATGTATATTTATAAACATGTAAAATTTCCATCAAATGATCCCACAATTTTAGCAATTTCGTTTTAAAAAAACATGTTTGCAAGCGCACAGCTTTTTCTGTCATAAAAATGTTGCAGGTATAACTTTTCAAAAAAGGTTTTTTACTTAAACAAGCGCACCTTAGCCTGTTTTTAACCTATTTTCAATATTTTGTTGTTTAAGAAGTAACACTGATATTTTTTAAACAAACCCAAAAAATTATAAATAGGATTTGGAAGTAACTGACACGCCCATTTTTTTATTCCACTCACACTGACACTCACTAACAACCACGTGAGTAAAATTAATTTTCAATCACGCTCACGTCTGATCATGTGTGAATCACGCACAAATCTAATTACGTTCCCATCTCTAGTTTATATGCATATGCGCATAAAATTACTACTAGTAACAAGATTTATGAATAATGCTTGAATTACAAGCGTTTCTGAAAAAAATTAAAAATGTCCTATCACAAAACTTAGCATAACTCATTCATTTGTTAACCGATTGTTATGTTTTTTGGTGTTTTGGAAAGCCACTTTACTATACTTTTTTACAAAAAATTCAAAAAAATTGTTTAATGATTCACTTTCAACTTAGAGTGTAAAGAATATGACAAATTTTTCAAAAAATTCGGTTTTCTTTTACTTAAGCGATCGTAGCTCAGCCAATTCTTGATCGATTTTTAATATTTTTGTTTTGTTTGAAAGATAAGACCTATACCTTTAAAACAAATCCATAAAATCGAAAATCGGTTGCAAACTAACAAAGTAATAATTTTTTAAAATTGTAATTTAAGAATTTCCGTTTTCCAACACATTTGCCAATAAAAAACGTACTTAACGAAGTGATCCAGAAAAACTATGAGTATATCAGTACTCTATGGACTCCAACCAACCCGAATTTTTATATGAGAACCCCTGCATATTTTTGGTGTAGCACAGTGTTATTTTTTCCAACACTGTAAATTAGAATTATTATAATGATTAGCAATAATTTCTCATGTATGGCAACTCGTATTCAAAGTTTTAAGTAGGTAACCTCGGCTTTCACAACTTCGAATTTAACAGGGGTAACAGGGTTTAGCTGCTTCGGCTTTCACAACTTCGGATTTGAAAGGAGTAACAGGGTTTAGCTGCTTCGGCTTTCACAACTTCGGATTTGATAGGATTAACAGGGTTTAGGTGCTTCGGCCTTAGCTACGTAACTGTAGGCACGACTTAAGAGTTGACAACTTTCGGATTTTCCAGTTCGGTAATATCGGTTCGGATCACCTCTGGCGATGTCGGAGTGGTAACTTTGATAATGGCAACTTCGGCGTCTTTGGCAATGGCAACTTCGGTAGTGGCAGTTTCTACTATGGCAACTTCGGTAGTGGCAACTTTAACAAAACGACTTTGGTAGTGGAAGCTTCGGCAATGGAAACTTCGGTAGTAGCAACCAGTGTTGCCAGATAAGGGGATTTGTCCCCAAAATGGGGATTTCGAGTTTGGTTTGGAGACAAGATTTCCAGGGGAGGGATTTGGGAATTTCGCTTATTTTTGGGGATATTTTCTAAAATTTGGGGATTTTTTTTATTTCAAAAATTAAAAATTTAATTTTTAAAATTGTTAAGACTATTACCAATTAATGAGATTGACATTGGTACAGAATGCAGTCAAAAATTACAACTGCATTCATTTGTAAATGTCAAAGTAGTAAAATTGGAATAACATGATTTTACTATTTTTTGAAAAACAAAAATATTGTTTTAAAATGCACTTATATGGCAGTCTTTATAAGCTGGTAGACAACTGTTTTTTTGTTATTTTCCCCGTAAAACTGTCCTTAATCCCATCATTTGGATTGGGCAAGATAAAATAATTTAGGTCGGAAGTAATTTTAGTAAATAATAAATGTTTTACGAGGGTCGAACAAAGTTATTTTTTTTCAAACTCGGAACAGTTTATATTTAGTTGTCAAATAATTTTTCTAACGACACACAAAAATACTAAAAGTCAATCAATACAGCTAAAGAAACCATTATTTTTTGACCTCCAATACTTTTGACCAACAATTTATTTGGGAACAATAAAAAAATATTTTGTTTATGTATTTTAGAAGATCTACTTAAGTGCAAAGTAATGAGATATAAAAAAAAAAAATATTTCTTTGTTTACAAAAACATTGGTGGTCAAAAGTATTGGAGGCCAAAAAATAGGTACTTGTGTCTTTATCAATCAATTATGTATTGATTGACTTTTAGTATTTTTCTGGGTCGTTTAAAAAATAATTTGACAACCGAATAGAAACTTTTGGAGTATTACCTCCTAGCACGAATCTGTCATCAGAAAAGTTTTATCAAATAGCCTTCTCCAGATATAGGCATTTTAATATTTTGTGGACCAATTCTTCAAAACCAACAATTCTTTTAATATTGGAAAAGTGTATGTTAAAGGAATATATTTTTATACCCTCCAACCACAGTATGGGGGTATACTCACTTTGTCATTCCGTGTGTAACGCATCGAAATATCCGTCTAGGACCCCATAAAGTATATATTTTATTGATCAGTGATCGATTCTAAGACATTCTAGCGATGTCCGTCCGTCCGTCTGTCCGTCTGTCCGTCTGTAGAAGACACGATACAGTCCAAAATAAAAGAGATAGACTTCCGAAGTTTGGCACGAATATGTCTTATATTCCTAGGCAGGTTAAGTTCGGAGTTGGGCAAAATCGCACCAAGGGGGAAAAAGTTCCCCCTTGGAGAACTAAACCAACCTAAGAAAAAACGCATTTTTTGCAGGGTTTTTTGTACTTTTGCTAAGCAAATGCAACTTTCTTATCTCAGAAGAAGTTCAAAATCGCAAGGGGGATGTGCCCCCTAACGTCACCCACCGACCCCCCCCCCCAAAAAAAATGACGCCCCTGATTTTTATACCCTCCAACTACAGTATGGGGGTATACTCACTTTGTCATTCCGTGTGTAACGCATCGAAATATCGGTGTAGGACCCCATAAAGTATATATATTATTGATCAGTGATCGATTCTAAGACATTCTAGCGATGTCCGTCCGTCCGTCCGTCCGTCTGTCCGTCTGTCCGTCCGTCTGTGGAAGACACGATACAGTCCAAAATAAAAGTGGTAGACTCCTGAAATTTGGCACATATATGTCTTATGTTCATAGGCTGGTTAAGTTCGGAGATGGGCAAAATCGGACCAGGGGAAAAAAGTTCCCCCTTGATGAACTAAACAAACCTCTGAAAAATACCATATTTTTACATGATTTTTTGTGTTTTTGTTTAACAAATCCAACATTTTAATGCTACAAGAAGTTCAAGGTCCTGCATTTGGACCCACAGAATTAGAAAAAATCGTTTTACGGTCCGCCCCCCCTTTTATGGGCGTGGAATAATTTTTTTTTTTATATAATGATAAATTTGTATTTCTTTAGTGCAAAAAGCATAAGAATTATTTTTTTAACACTTATTCGAGAGGAATTGTGCCCCCCAATTACCACTACCGACCCCCCCCCCAAAAAAAAAGACGCCCCTGCAATTTTTTTTTATTTATTTGCATGTTGGAGGGTATAAAAGATTCTGCACAGCCGAATTTAACACTCTTACTTGTTTTTTTTTTATTTTTTTACATTTTGGAGGGTATAAAAGATTCGGCACAGCCGAATGTAACACTCTCACTTGTTTTTATTCGAATTGCTTCTAAAAATCCTAACATATCCAAGAAGGTAATCAGGTAATGTGAAGGAATTTGACAACGTCCTTTTTGCAATAAATATCCAAAATTTGCCAGAAATTTCCTGTTCAAACCAGAGATGTATGGAAAGTGGACAGTCCAATAAAGAGAACATGAGGTTAAAATTTAAAATCCATTGATTATATCCAAAAATGTTTGCAAAAAAATTCAAAATTATGACCCAAATATGCATATTTTTAAAGATACGTTTTTTTTGTACCAATCTATCTATATATATAATTTCCCTATTTGTGTGTTCCTCTTTTTTTGTCTATCCAGAGCTTTTTGAAGCCTGATGAGCTACAAAGCTGAAAATTGGCATGCATATAGTAAAAGACCTGGGGCAGATCCTAACGTAGCCGGATTTTCGGTTTTTTGCCTGTGGGCGGAGAAATAAGCGGAAAAGTGGGCGTGGCAAAACTCAATTTTTTGACATTTTTGCTTAATTTAAAGCCCCCTAATGACTTAGGAAGCTGAAAATTTCCTAGAATATAGTCTCAACGATGGCGCATATCCATAAGTCGTCGGATTTAAAATTTTCGCAGTGTAGGCGGAGAATTGAGGGGAAAAGTGGCGTGGCAAAATTGGGATTTTTTAACATTTTTACTTCTTTTGAAGCCCCCAAATGACTTAGGAAGCGAAAAAATGCATAGCATTTAGTCCTAACAAAGAAGCATATCCTGAAGTAATCGGATTTTAATTTTTTAGACTGTGGAAGGAGAATTAAGAGAAAAATGGGGCGTGGAAAAATTGTGTTTTTTAATATTTTAACTAATTTGAAGGTCATTGGGGACCTATGAAGATGAAAATTGACATTTTCGCTTATTTTAAAGTCCTCTAATGATTTAGGAAGCTGACATTCCTAGCATATAGTCCTATCGATTAAGCATATCCTGAAGTAGTCGAACTTTAAATTTTTGGACTGTGGGCGGAGAATTGAAAGGAAAATGGGGAGTGACAAAATTGGGATTTTTAACATTTTAACTTCTTTTGAAGCCCCCAAAGGAAGCGGAAAATGCATAGCGTATAGTCCTAACGATGAAGTATATCCTGAAATAATCGGATTTAAGATTTCTCGACTGTGGACGGAGAATTAAAAGATAAAAGAGCGTGAAAAAATTGGGTTTTTTAAATATTTTAACTAATTTAAAGACCCCCAATGACTTAGGAAGATGAAAATTGGCATGTATATTAGGGTTGTGAATTTTTGGATTTTTTTGCAAATATTAAAATTTACCTGCCTTAGCCAAAAAGGCCATAATAAAATGTCAAGAATTGCATTTTTACTTTTTCGCTTCCGTCAAAAAAGTTCCCGCACCAAACGAGATGAAATTTGGTCGATATTTTTTACGTTTAATTTTAACTAAGAAAATATGAGACTCAAACGATGCGTAGGAAAAGCAATTTACGGTCAAAATGACGAATGCTTTTTGGGGGGACTTTTTTGATTCCTTCAAGATTAAAATTTGGCGGTTTAACCCTTAACTGTATAACGTTAACTATTTAAAAGTAAAAGTCCGAGTGGTTTTATTTTTATTCGCAAGTGTTCACAAGATCGTTTTTTATATAATTCATTCATTGGAAGGGTTAAAATTACCTTATTTTTGAAAAATAGGATTTAAAACAAAAAATATCTGTGACTTTTTAGAAATTGCGTTTGGTGCGGAAGTGTTTTTTGTCAAAATGACCCGCAAATACGATTTTTAATATTAATTTTGTATTGCCTATCACGTGGTGATAGGTAAAAATGTTGTCAAAAATGATCAACACGAACCTGGATTTTTGATATCCAGTGTATGGGTGGAGAATAAAAAAGGCAAAGGGGCGTGGTAACTTGATTTCCATCTATTTTCTGTATGTATAATTTTTTTTGTGTTTCCCTTATTTTTTGTGTATCCAGCGCCGTTTGGATCTCATTGTTAAACATAAAAGCTTAAAATTGGCATGTATATAGTAAAACACCAGGGATAGATTCTTACGAAGCCGGATTTTATGCCTGTGGGCGCAAATTACGAGAAAAAGGGGACTTGGAAAAATTCGTTTTTTTTTAAACATTTTAGAGTATTTTTAAGCTCCGCCCCAATGAATTAGGAAGCTGAAAATCCCTAACAGTTCTAACTATGAAGCATTTTCTAAAGTAGTCCGATTTAACATTTTTGGAATGTAGACGGAGAGTTGAGAGGAAAAAGGGGCAAGACAATATTGTGTTTTATTTTTTTAATTTAACTAACTTTAAAGCCCTAATGACCTACGCAGCCGAAAATTGGCAAGCATATTGTGCTGACAATGGAGCATATTCTAAAGTAGTCAGACTTAAAGTTTTTGGACTGTCGACGGAGAATTAAGAGGGAAAAGGGGCGTGGATACGAGTATATTACTAACGATGGAGCTTATCCTAAAGTAGTCAGATTTAAAAAATTTGGAATATGGACGGAGAATTAAGAGAAGAAATGGGAATGGAAAAATTATGTTTTTACATCTTACCTAATTTTGAAGACACCTTATGACATTGAAAGATGAAAATTGGGATGCATATGGTATGGATTATGGCAAAGATAACTCTGACCTGGATATCCAGTGAAAGGGCGGAGATACAAAAAATCCGTTGTGAATTTTGTTCAGTTTATATATATAATTTGTAACGTAGCCGGATTTTCGGCCTTTAAGACAGGGGCGTGGTGGAAGACGGCAAAATTTATTTTTTAAACATTTAAACTATTTCTGAAATCCCTATTGACTAAGGAAGCTGAAAATTGTAAAGCATAAAGTAAAGTAAAGCATGAAGTCAACTGTGTACGGAGAATTATAAGGAAAAATTTAAGTGAAAAAGTTGTGTTTTTTTAACATTTTATCTAATTTTAAAACCCTTCATAACTAAGGGCGGATTAGCTACTAACTGCCGATTTGACGGAGCCTTATGTCAAAATTTTTATGAAAAAGTAAAATTTAACGGAGAGTTATTTTATAATGGAGCATTGAGTAATCCAGCCTAAGAAACATAAAAATTGCCATGTATATGGAATGACCATGGGACAGATCCACACGATGGATTATTGATATCCGGTTTAAGGAAGGAAACGAAATGGGCGTGCTAAATTTAGTTCTAAAATTTTATCAATAAAAACTTTTATACTCATAAATTTTTTCCAGTTTGGGAAATATATTGATATAACTCAATCTAGCAATATTAAATTTTTGAAGCACAAACATAATTTTTTTATAAAGTTTGGTAAAAATTAGAATTATTGAGAAAAGTGATTTTGAGTTCCGCCTGGCAGGGACAGGCTATTCGACTAGTTTTAATATATTTTTTGGTAATATTGA
Source organism: Pegoplata infirma (assembly GCA_963921195.1). NCBI lineage: Eukaryota > Metazoa > Arthropoda > Insecta > Diptera > Anthomyiidae > Pegoplata > Pegoplata infirma. The sequence goes on from OY992541.1 coordinate 5,803,155, forward strand.
AAGAAAAAATTTAAAAGACATTTGCTTAAGTATTCCTGCCTCCTGAATACGAATTAGTCATCAGAAAAATTAAATTTCTTAAGATTGGAAAAGTGTGTGTTACTTTTCCTAGTAATTTGACAAAGTTTTTTTTTGTGTGTAAGGATAAAACCAAAAAAATTACATTTTTAACTTCCTTACAATGTTCTGATGGTATTGCTGATCTTATCGAGGCTGGATTTTTTTCAAAAGCTATGTAATTTTGTAGGGAAGAGGAATAAAAAGACAACATTAACACGTTTTTAATATCAACAGAATTCTTGGATTTGGGGCTTGATTCACAAAAAATTTAGAGTTGTCAAATATTCGTCTATTTCAAAAACCGGTTTTCGAATACTTCGAAAAACCGCCTTTTGAAAAAATCGGTTTTTCGGTTTTGTAACTAAAAACCGGTTTCGAATAATCGGTTTTTCGGTTTTTTTTAAATTATTTATTTAATAAAAAAGTAAAACAAAACAATAAAAAAGTAAAACAAAACAAGCATGGCCTTCTGTATAAAACACGATTCAATCCAAAATAAAAATGTCTCATGGTCATAGGCCGGCTACGTTTGTAAATGGACAAAATCGGATCAGGGGGAAAAAGTTCCACTCGAAAAACTTAACCAACCTTAGAAAAACGACACTTTTTAACATGTTTTTTGTATTTTAGTAAAACAAAAAGAAATATTTTATGGTAGAAGAAGTTCAAAGTCTATCACTTGGACCTAGGGGATTAAAAAATTTTTTTTTTCGGCTCGTCCCCTTTTGTGGGCGTGTATATAAAAAATAGTTTAAATAATGATAAAATTGTATTACTATTGCACCAAAAGCAAACACGCACCTTGTAACGACCCTTCCACCCACTGGCCTTCCTCTGAAGGGCTCACTCGTGGGTTGCGAGCGTTACAACCTGCAAAATTTTTATTTTTGGCATCTTGGAGGGTATAATAATACTGAAAAAATACGTTCACTAATCGTTGAGGTTGGATTATGGGTGTTACAAGTTGCTAACTTTATTAGGATTTTTCTATGGGAATTACGATAAGTTCATAATTTTTGGTTAAGGCTATCTAGTTACTTGAAAAAAGCAAGTATCATACGCCCATTACATTTCAGTGCCTTGTAAAGCAGATTTAATTTGGATGATCATTTAGATAATTTATCTATATAGTATCTAGTAAAAGCCTATTTCAATTCAGGATTTTGAATTTCTTTTACGGTATAATTAAACTGTTCATCAAAGTTTTGAGATGGCTACTAAAAAACGACACTGAACGCAAAATAACAAAAAAATAAATATAAAAAAGTCGATTATTCGAGACCAAAAAATCGGTTTCTAGAATACTTCGAAAACCGGCCTTTTTAAAAAACCGGAAAAATAGAAAAAAAAAATAGATTTTTCGAATACTTCGGAAATCGGTTTTGACAACTCTACAAAAAATTCAAATTCCCATATCTGGAGAAGGCGATTTAGTACAACTTTTTTATTAAAAATTTTATATTTAAATATCATACCTTAAAATTAACATAAAAATATTGTTTAATAAACACCATCTTTTTAATTAAAAGAGAGTTTAAATTTGAATATTCATTAAATTTTTTTGGGGATTTTATATAATTTCTAGGGTATTTTTGGGGATTTCATATTTCAAATTGGGGACAGGAGCCAAATAATTTCTGGCAACACTGGTAGCAACTTTGGCAACGACAACTTCTGTGGTGGCAGCGGTGTAAATTCGTCGGAACAGTCAACCCGAAGGTTGCTGTAGGCACAGTCAGCCCGAAGGTTGCTGTGTGAACAGTCAGCCCGAAGGTTGCTGTGTGAACAGTCAACCCGAAGGTTGCTGTGTGAACAGTCAACCCGAAGGTTGCTGTGGGAACAGTCAACCCGAAGGTTGCTGTGGGAACAGTCAACCCGAAAATTGCTGTAGGAACAGTCAACCCGAAGGTTGCTGTGGGAACAGTCAGCCCGAAGGTTGCTGTATGAACAGTCAACCCGAAGGTTGCTGTGTGAACAGTCAGCCCGAAGGTTGCTGTGTGAACAGTCAGCCCGAAGGTTGCTGTGTGAACAGTCAGCCCGAAGGTTGCTGTGTGAACAGTCAGCCCGAAGGTTGCTGTGGGAACAGTCAGCCCGAAGGTTGCTGTGGGAACAGTCAGTCCAAGGACCGCTGTGGTGTATTATAACAACCAGGATTGGTCGCTCCTTAAAATATTTGTTCTTTACTCAAGAGCAAAGAACTAGATTTTCACGTATATACTGGCCAGGTGCTATGCCAGTATGGAGACCAATTTTCAAATGTCCTAACTGATTTTCTTATTCCATAACAAATATTAACTTAATTGGAATTATAAGTGCAATAGTCAGTTTGTTTAAAATACGGAACCTTATTCAAATGATTTTACAGTACATTTGAGTAAACCACCACACACACCCATAGAAAACAGTCAACTTATATTAATTGTACAGGCAGTGTGTACAAACACACAAACCTGAACAATTCATATTCAAATATACCGGTTATTTATAAAGATAAACAAACACACAAACCAGAACATAATGACCGGTGTGGAGAGTGCTACGCAAAAGAGTGCTCTACACGATAGTGTGGCTGGTTTTACACTGTACTAAATTATTATAAAAACGAGTAAAAAAGTTAAATTCGGCCTTGCCGAATGTAGCGATACTCTCCACAATTTCAAAAAGATTATTGCAAAAAACTTTATTTAAAAAGAAATTACTTTTGAAAAAAAAAAAAAAAATCCGCGAAAAAAAAAATCCGCGATTTTTTTATTTTTTCGTCAAAAAATATGTTCGCACTTGTTTAAATACCATTTGGTGTTTAATTATGTTCACATATGTCAACCAGAAGCCGAATTAAAGCATTTTGTATTTTTAGGTTATGTTGAATGTACTGAAATTTTTGAGGTGTGCTTACATTTTCGTTCATAACTTTTGAACCGCTGAACCGATATTGCTCAAATGCAATACCAAACTTCTCGGGAGAACTTCCAATGTATATGTTAAGTTTCAGTCATCTCTGTGCAATATTTTGTCCGTGAGAGCATTTTCCACAGACAGACAGACGGACAGACGGACATCGCTAGAATGTCTTAAAATCGATCGGTCATCATGAATATATATACTTTATGGGGTCCCAGACCGATATTTCGATGAGTTACAAACGGAATGACTAACTTATATATACCCTCTATCACTAAGTGGAGGGTATAATAACACGGGTGTTAATATAGGAAAAATAGGTAATAATTATGAAAATATGTTATGAAAATAGGACGAAATATGTGCGTCGTAATTATGTCAATAATTTGCGACGTTACACATTTTTTTCAAAGCATTTAGTTATAAAACATTCACATTTTTTAATTTTATAAATTAATATTACTTATTTTTGTTATAAATTCACATTTTTCACTTATTTTGTTAAATATTACACAAAAAAACTCCTTAACGAATGGTATTTTTCTTTCGTGTGATTTTTGCGTTTTTTGACATTTCAATTCGTGTTGTAGAAACGGAAAAATATGAAGAAAAATTACAACTTTTACGTTTTCGTTCGACTAAAATGACATCCGCAATACAGAACCTCAAATTTATTTTCTTATGTCATTTGGACGAACGAAAGTGAAAATTCGTAATAGAGAAACTGGACATTAGTCCTCTACAAGCGGTTTAAGTTCGCAGTTTTTGGAAAAAAAAATATTTTAAAAATTTTGTGTTGACAGAAGCTTTCAGCAACTGCTCCAGAAAGTGAATTTTTATACCCGTTAACCACAGTATGGGGGTATACTCACTTTGTCATTCCGTTTTAATGCATCGAAATATCGGTCGGGGACCCCATAAAGTATATATACACTCAAAAAATTATGTTAGTAAAATCAACTAAAAATGTCAGTTAAAATAACTACTTTGTAAGTTATTTTGGGGTCAACTACTTTTTTAGTTAAATCAACTAACAATGTTAGTTATTTTAACTGACAAAAAACAACTGACTTATGTAGTAAAAATTACTAACATTTGTAGTCAAAACAACTAATACATACTAAAATTGTAACAAAATTAATTAAAAATATTTGCAAGATGTCCCTATTGCAAACATAATGCATTTATTAACAAGCAAAAAAGTTAAATTCGGCCTTGCCGAATGTAGTGATACCCTCCACAATTTCAAAAAGATTATTGCAAAAAACTTTATATAAAAGGAAATTACTTTTGAAATTTTTTTTTTTTTTTTTAAATTTTCGCGAAAAAAAATGTTGGTAAAAAAAAATCCGCGATTTTTTTCTTTTTTTGTCAAAAAATATGTTCGTACTTGTTTAAATACCATTTGATGTTCACATATGTCAACCAGAAGCCGAATTAAAGCATTTTGTATTTTTAGGTTATGTTGAATGTACTGAAATTTTTGAGGTGTGCTTACATTTTCGTTCATAACTTTTGAACCGCTGAACCGATATCGCGGGAGAACTTCCAATATATCTGTTAAGTTTCAGTAATCTCTGTGCAGTATTTTGTCCGTGACAGCATTTTCCACAGACAGACGAACATCGCTAGAATGTCTTAAAATCGATCGGGGATCATGAATATATATACTTTATGGGGTCCCAGATCGATATTTCGATGAGTTACAAACGGAATGACAAACTTATATATACCCTCTATCACTAAGTGGAGGGTATAAAAACCGTTAAAAGGGCCTCTAGAGTAAAATTTCTTATTTCATACGTCGCATTTTGTAATTATTTTCATCTTTTCGACCATAGTGGACACCATGCCTGTTTATAACGTCGAAAACAAGTTTTCTCATTTACTCTGGATGCAGTTTATTCAAACCATTTTGCACGTGAATTGAAAAATTGCAAAGCTATAAAAAATTTCTTAATTATTGATATGTCCCGATATGTATTAACAAAAAAAAAAAAAACAAAGTTGTCGTCGCTGGGGACTTCAACGTTCACAACTCCTCTTGGCTTCGGCATTCCAGCCATACCACTCCCGAGGGCCAATACGTTGAGCTCTTCGCAGCGCACAACCATCTGACGCAACTAGTGGACGAACCAACGCACAATGCATGTGTTGAAGGGCAGCAACAGAACACTCTCGACCTTTTTCTGACCTCACACCCTGAAAAGTATGAGGTAAAGGTACTTGATCCTCTCGGTAATTCGGATCATAGCACCATTTCTGCATCCTTTTCGTACTCGGCACTTCGGAGCGCTTCCCGGTCGGCTACTAAACGCTCAGTTTATATTTACGAAAAGGCTCGTTGGTTAGAACTGAATGAATTTTTCCGGCAATTCAACTGGAAACTTTGTTTCCTCGACGGCAACGTCGATGCCGCTGCAGAAATGGTGGGTAATGTGATTGGGTTAGGAATGAAGAAATTTATTCCTTTAAAACTGTGTTGGTTTAATCAGACTTGCAGGACTGCAGTCAGATCCAGAGAGGAAGCATTCAGAAATTGGCGGGATGACAAAAACGACATTTCTGATATGCTGCGCAAACAGGCGAGAACCAATTGTGCCAAGGTAGAGACGCGAGAAGCTTCTATACGAACAGCGTCTTCGTGCTAAAGTTCTTTCTGCCCCTCGGGGCAGTAAGAGCTTTTGGTCATTCGTAAAGAGAGTAAGGAACAATGCTAGTTCTTCCATCCCGACTCTCATAAAGGACGGCCAAGTGTTCACTGACCCGGTTGATAAGGCTAATCTTTTCGCTGGATTATTTGCAGGAAATTCGTTATTGCCGGAAAATGATCAACCACTGCCAGAACTTGAAAGAGTATCCAGTACTATGCGCAAGATATTCTTTCGAGCTCGTGCAGTTAAAAGGGTACTTCAGGATCTCAACGTAAATAAGTCACCGGGACCCGATGGTATACCAGCACTGGTGCTAAAGCAGTGCTCCTCGGCCTTAGCCCGTCCGTTGGCAAACCTTTTCAGCTTTTCGTTACACAAGGGTATCTACCCTTCTTGCTGGAAGGTGGCCAACGTCCAACCAATTTCTAAAAAGGGTACGTCTTCAAACCCTGAGAACTATCGCCCGATATCCATTTGTTCTACGCTCTCGAAGGTGATGGAGAGCATGGTAAATCATCACCTTGTTGATTACCTGGAGTCAAATTCACTTTTCAGTGACCGACAGTATGGCTTCCGTAAACGCCGTTCTACGGGAGACCTGATGGCGTTCCTTTCGGAACGTTGGAGTCGTTCCATTCACCAATTTGGTGAAAGTAAGGTGGTTGCTTTAGATATTTCCAAAGCGTTCGATCGAGTGTGGCACGACGCACTTGTAACTAAACTCATTGCTTTTGGTGTAGGCAATGATTTCTCTCGATTTATATCGAGTTTTCTCAGGGACCGAAGTATACGTGTTGTTGTAGATGGGGTCTCTTCGGAAATGTTTCAACTCAACTCAGGGGTACCTCAAGGTTCTGTTCTTTCTCCTACTCTTTTTCTTATCTTTATTAATGACCTCCTTAGTCAAACTTTTAACCCTATCTATTCTTTTGCAGACGACAGCAACATTTGCCATTCATTTTCCTTCGATTATAGGCCAAGCCTTGTAGAGGTTGGGCTCGGGAGACAGAATATGAATAACACACTCAATCAAGACCTTTTGACAATTTCTGAGTGGGGTCTGGCGAATAAGGTCGATTTTAATGCACGCAAGACCCAATGTTGTACGTTGACCCACAGACGAGTTGTGGAACCAACATTGTCGTCTGTATCTATGGGTGGTATTGGTATTGAGGAATCGGAAACTCTTGATGTTCTGGGCATGAAAATTCAGGGTGATGTACGTTGGAATAAACATGTTTTTCAAGTGTCGAAAGAAGCATTCAAGTGTCTCGGTTTCTTAAAACGGTGCAAGAATTACTTCACTCCTCCCGATCTCCTTAATATTTATACCACTTATATCCGGCCAAAGATGGAGTACAACTCCCATATATGGGCAGGGGCTTCAAAGTCTATTTTGAAGTTTCTGGACCGTGTTCAAAGGAGGGCGTCGAAGTTAATCAATGACAGTAGGGTATCCAACTCTATTGACTCTTTGGAGCATCGTCGGAATGTGGGTTGTGTAACACTGTTCTATCGATATTACCACGGTAAGTGTTCTGCTGAGATAAGCGAATTGATTCCGCGAGCACGAGTTTTTGTTCGGAGTACTCGCTTGTCTAGTAGGGCTCATCCATTTGTAGTCGATTGCCCAGTGTACCGCACAACGCATTACAGAGAGAATTCATTTATAAGTCGAACAATCCGTATGTGGAATATACTTCCTGCAGACGTCTTCCCTGTTAACTACAATCTAGAAAAATTCAAATCTAATATCCTTAAACACTACTCCCTCTTTCCTCCTTCCCATAACCTATTTTCCTAATTACCAACACAATGCACTGCATTTATAGGGGACATCCCCTGAGTGTTGGTTAAGTCAAAAAAAAAATATTAGCACAACAAAATATTGGACTTTTGGGGAATTCTTCCTGTTTTGACTTGAAAGTTGTGAAGCTCCGAACAAAGTGAAAAATCGTTTTATTTTTAATGAAAATATAAGTTGTTGGCCAAAGATGGAGTACAACTCCCATATATGGGCAGGGGCTTCAGAGTCTATTTTGAAGTTTCTGGACCGTGTTCAAAGGAGGGCGTCGAAGTTAATCAATGACAGTAGGGTATCCAACTCTATTGACTCTTTGGAGCATCGTCGGAATGTGGGTTGTGTAACACTGTTCTATCGATATTACCACGGTAAGTGTTCTGCTGAGATAAGCGAATTGATTCCGCGAGCACGAGTTTTTGTTCGTAGTACTCGCTTGTCTAGTAGGGCTCATCCATTTGTAGTCGATTGCCCAGTGTACCGCACAACGCATTACAGAGAGAATTCATTTATAAGTCGAACAATCCGTATGTGGAATATACTTCCTGCAGACGTCTTCCCTGTTAACTACAATCTAGAAAAATTCAAATCTAATATCCTTAAACACTACTCCCTCTTTCCTCCTTCCCATAACCTATTTTCCTAATTACCAACACAATGCACTGCATTTATAGGGGACATCCCCTGAGTGTTGGTTAAGTCAAAAAAAAAAAAATATTAGCACAACAAAATATTGGACTTTTGGGGAATTCTTCCTGTTTTGACTTGAAAGTTGTGAAGCTCCGAACAAAGTGAAAAATCGTTTTATTTTTAATGAAAATATAAGTTGTTGGCTGTTCATCGGTTAAAAAAATTTTTCGAAACATCAATTGTAGCAAAAATTTGAAAAGCGAGATTATGGAACTGGTCAAAAAAACTATCAGTACATTGCAAAAGGTGTGGCAGTTTGCACCCCATTGTCCGATATGCCGTTGATACATTCTAAAGTTTCCGCCACGGTTAGTACTATCCGTGGATAAAGTATTGTTAAAATCGGTTTAGTCGTTTAAAAGTTATTACGGAACAGGCAGAAAAAAGTATGGCATATACATAGTGAAAGAGGAAAAAATATTATTAATTTTATAAAAAGGGTTGCGATCGCCTCGGCTAGTACTATCTATGGTGAAAATTTAATGAAATTGGTTCAGCCGTTTTCCTCTTATTGCGGAACAGACATGTGTCTGTGGTGAAAGCTTTATTAAAATCGGTTTAGTCCTTTTTGATTACAAAACATACAAAAGAAACTTTAAGTATATAACAAAGCGGCGTAACAATATAGGCCCCTTTGTCCAAACGCGATCTATTGTGGCTCTTAGTTTTCGCCTCGGTTAATACTATCCTTTGTCCAAACGCGATCTATTGTGGCTCTTAGTTTTCGCCTCGGTTAATACTATCTGTGGTGAAAAACTCATGAAAATGGCTTCAGCCGCTTAAGCGTGATTTCAGAAAAGGCATAAATAACGTTTAATAAAATACAAAGGGGCGTGGCATTTACCGCCCCTTTGTCCAAACACGCTCTATTGTGGTTAGTAGTTTCTGCCTCGGCCAGTTCTATTTGTGGCTACATTTTTTTTTAAATCGGTTCAGCCGTATATGCGTGATTACGAAACGGGCAGAAATGAATTTTAATGTAATTCAAAGGAGCGTGGCATTTCACGCCCCATTTTTCGATTGCCCCCTATGGTGGCTCATAGTTTTCGCCCCGGTTAATACTATCTGTGGAGAATATTTAACGAAAATCGGTTCAGCCTTTTAAGCGTGATTGCGGAAAAGCAGAGAAAACTTTTAATGTAATACAAAAGGGCAGTGTCATTTTACGCCCCATTTTTTTCGATCGCTCTCTATTAGAGCTCATAGTAAAAATGCCATCAAAATCGGTTCAGTCGTTTATGCGTTATTAAGGAAAAGGCAGAATAAAGTTCCATAAAATAAAAAGGGGCGTGGCATTTTACGCCCCTTTATCCGATCGCTCTCTTTTATGGCTTATGGTTCCCGGTTATAGTACTATATGTGGTGAAATTTCATGAAAATCGGTCCAGCCGTTCTCCCCTGATTGCGGTACAGACAGACAGACAAACCAACACTCAGATTTATAATAATAGGGATATATGTATGATGTCTTTATATATTTTTATATGAATATATATACCCCCAGTTTCTGTAGTACGAACGCCATTCGGTCGTGACGAATTTGTGTGTATTTTGTTATTGTAACAAAAACAAAATACTTGCAAATTCGTCGCAGACGAATGGCGTTCGTATTACAGAAACTGGGGGATAATCTTTTTTACTCGGGTTGTTAATGTTGAATTCAATTAGACAAGACGAATATAATACTCTTATATGTTTAATCTTATTTTTTTTTAAGGACGGCCAATTTTGAAAGGTCCTCTACCAACAATTATACATGCTCAGAATCCGCATCAACAATGTTCAAATCACTCAAACCAAATTCAAAACTCTCAAACTACGCAGACCACTTCTCAGATGCAAAAATATCCAACACAACAGCAGCCAAGACAAATTGTTGGACAACAATTTCCTAATCATCTCTTGCAGCATCAGATATCTTCGGCTCACCAAAATACTATACAACACCAGCAGTTGTTTTTACAACAACGGTCAACTGCCATGCACCGTCAACAAATGCAAAATTCTGATGTCGGTAATCATGCACGTAAGTTTTTTCTACACTCTTATTAAAATTTGTTAAAATTAAAAATTCTATTACACTATGCAACAATTAAAGACTTTTTTGAAAACACAAGATCTTGACTATATGGTAGAGTTGTCAATTATTCGCCTTTCAACTTTGTTCGAGTAATTCAAATAACACTGTGCTACAAATGACCAAAAATAAAATATGCAGGGGTTCTCATATGAAAATTCGGGTTGGTTGGAGTCCATAGAGTACTGATATACTCATAGTTTTTCTGGATCACTTCGTTAAGTACGTTTTTTATTGGCAAATGTGTTGAAAAACGACAATTCTTAAATTACAGTTTTAAAAAAATATTACTTTATTAGTTTGCAACCGATTTTCGATTTTATGGATTTTTTTGAAAGGTTTAAGTCTGACCTTTTAAACAAAACAAAAATATTAAAAATCTATCAAGAATTGTCTGAGCTACGATCGCTTTAGTTAAAAAAAATCAAATTTTTTGAAATATTTGTCATATTCTTTATACTCTAAGTTGAAAGTGCATCATTAAACCATTTTTTTTTTATTTTTGTATAAAAATATAGTAAAGTAGCTTTCCAAAACATCAAAAAACATAACAATCGGTAAAATTTGATTTCAATTTTCTAGCTCTGGTTTTGGCCTCCAAATTTTTAAAAGCGTTTCTATCGGGAACTTTTTGAACTTTGTAGGACTTTAGTCCCGCCTTACGTTTCACTTTACGTACAAAAAAGTCTGAGCATTGGGCTAACCGAGCTGTTTTTCTGCCAGATGTGTTAGGAGCTCTCTTAAGGATGCTTTTAACTTTTTATGCCTTACCAATGTTACGATAACCAGTCGTTGTTCCTGTTCCCGGCTTCCTTTCAATTGTTAGGTGTTCCAGATACCTTTTTACCACTTTTGAAACTGTTTGGCGGCATACATTAGTTTCTTTGGCAATTTTTTGTATGTCCATGTTTGGTTTTGTTGAAAATATTTAATTATTTTTGAACGCACTTTTCTTTCATCGTCCATTGTGTAAAAAATTGCAAATTAAAACTCATGATGTAAATTAATTTATTAACTGACATATTTTTAAAATGTAAACTGCCGAAAAAAAAAAAATTTGGAAGCTTTACACCAAAGTTGTAGGCAAAAATGTGTGTTAACATTTTTATGATCTCACTCCTTACACTACATAAAAAACTAACAAATGCAATTTTTCAGCCCTCTAACAATAAGTCAACAGGGGCCGAAAATACGGAGGGTCAAAATTTTCCCACAAAATCTGCCAGTCGCGACACTATATGCCATAAAAACTTAATATCGTTGGTTCTATTTTAGCTAGGAAGCCCATTTTTGGCTTGTTTTAAAGCTCTTAATATGCTCTACAATATTACTATCACAAAAAAAATAAAAAACAAGTAGAAAAATTAAGTTCGACTTGGTCGAATCTATGAATACCCTCCACAATGTCATCTGATAGTAATTTTCTAAAAAAATTTCAAAAAAATTAGCACAAATTTTTTATTAAAAATATGTATATTATTTTGAGTAAAACTTTTTTTTAATCAACCAAATTTTTTTGAGTGTAAATTTTTTTTGACTGTCAGCATTTTTTTGAGTGTGACATTTCATTAAAAAAAAAATTATGTATACATTTTTTTTGAGTGTAACATTTTTTTCAGTGTAAATATTTTTTTAGTGTACAATTTCTTTGAGTAAAGGCAGTTTACACGTTAACTACCCTTGACCACCCTTATCTACTATTTCCCAGTATTGGTGATACGGTTTGCCGGGTTTAAATAATTTTGTATGAAAAATTATTTGAATTTGACAATTGCTATCCTCCAATACTGGGAAATAGTAGATAAGGGTAGTCAAGGGTAGTTAACGTGTAAATCAAGCTTAACAAAATTACTTTGTAAAATATTTTTGTTGTTTTATACCTATATATGGGGCATTCCATGTGAAATCGGACACTTTGAAAAACTTTTTTTTTAGATTTTCCCAATTTTTTTACAGTTTTTAGTACCTTTCGAAAACTCCTTCGTGGTAAATTTTCAGATTTTTTTGATGACCCGTTCAAAAGATATCGAATTTTTAAAAATTGGTAGTTTGTTCCTTTACTCAAATTTCTTTTAATCATAACTTCTTCAATAATGGTCCAAATTTCAAATTTTTTTTTTCATATTTTTTGTTTTTTTACGTACTTTCTAAAAAAAAATCCCAAAAAATTCTTAAAAGCGCTCTAGTATGCGATTTTTAAGTTTTATAATTTAAATCTCATTTTTGAAAATGTTTGTACTCTTCGATTTTTTTGAAATTTCTTTGTGTAAAACTTCTATCAATTCTACAAATTTTTTGCCCAGGAAGATCGTGGGATAACGATTATTACTATTTTTTAAAATTTTTTGAAAAAATTTTATTGTAATTTTCCAATCCTAAAATCACTTCTACTGCTCCAATGGTGCGTCATAGAGGGGTCCTTTATAAGACCGACCACCATTCATTTTTACGTCTTAACATTTCTTTGGAACAAACTAATACCCTATCTCCAATTTCTAAGGGTGCTCCCACACAATACAACATTTTTTAAAATTTGTTCCAACCGCTCTAACTGCCCAAATAGTGCCGTTAGAGCAACAAAATGTATGACCGACCCACAATATTTTTTTAGTCCAAACATTTTCTCTGAACACACCTACTCTCTATCTTTAACTGTTAAGGCGGTCCCCATACATTTTTTTTTATTTTTTGTAAATTTGTTTTATTTAATCAGCTTCTACCGGTCCAATGGTGCGTCCGAGAGGGGTCATTATTGAGACTGACCCCAATTTATTTTTACCCTACAACATTTTTTCAAAACATACCGACGCCCTATCTCCACTCCATAAGTAGGCTCCCATACAAATAACAGTTGGAGCAAATTTTATAAAAATGTAATTTTGTATGGGAGCCTACTTAGGGAGTGGAGATAGGGCGTAGGTATGTTTTGAAAAAATGTTGTAGGGTAAAAGTAAATGGGGGTCGGTCTCACTAATGACCCCTCTCGGAAGCACCATTGGACCGGTAGAAGCTGATTAAATAAAACAAATTTACAAAAAAAAAAAAAAAATGTAGGGGGACCGCCTTAACAGTTAAAGATAGAGGGTAGGTGTGTTCAGAGAAAATGTTTGGAATAAAAAAATATTGTGGGTCGGTCATACATTTTGTTGCTCTAACGGCACTATTTGGGCAGTTAGAGCGGTTGGAACAAATTTTAAAAAATGTCGTTTTGTGTGGGAGCCCCCTTAGAAATTGGAGACAGGGTATTAGTTTGTTCCAAAGAAATGTTAAGACGTAAAAATTAATGGGGGTCGGTCTTATAAAGGACCCCTCTATGACGCACCATTGGAGCAGTAGAAATGATTTTAAGATTGGAAAATTACAATAAAATTTTTTCAAAAAATTTTAAAAAATAGTAATAATCGTTATCCCACGATCTTCCTGGGAAAAAATTTGTAGAATTGATAGAAGTTTTACACAAAAAAATTTCCAAAAAAATCTAAGAGTACAAACATTTTCAAAAATTAGATTTAAATTTTAAAACTTAAAAATCGCATACTAGAGCGCTTTTAAGAATTTTTTGGGATTTTTTTTTAGAAAGTATTTAAAACAAGTAAGAGTGTTAAATTCGGCTGGGCCGAATCTTGTATACCCTCCAACATGCAAAAAAATAAAAAAAAGAAAATGCAGGGGCGTTTTATTTTTTTTTTTTTGGGGGGGGGGGGTCAGGGGGTCGCTTGTAGTAATTGAGGGGGGCAAATTTTCCCTCGAATTTGTGTTTAAAAATTCATTCTTATGCTTTTTGTACTAAAGAAATACAAGATTATCAGTATTTTAAAAAAATGTTTTATTCCACGCCCATAAAAAGGGGGCGGGCCGAAATAACGTAATTTTCTAATTCTCTAGGACCAAATGCAGGACTTTGAACTTTTTGTGGCATGAAAATGTTGCATTTGTTAAACAAAAACACAAAAAATCATGTAAAAATATGGTATTTTTCAGAGGTTGGTTTAGTTCTTCAAGGGGGAACTTTTTTCCCCCTGGTCCGATTTTGCTCATTTACGAACTTAACCTGCCTATGAACATAAGACATATTCGTGCCAAATGTCGGGAGTTTAGCTCTTTTATTTTGGACTGCATCGTGTTAACTACAGATGGACGGACGGACATCGCTAGAATGTCTTAGAATCGATCACTGATCATAAATATATATACTTTATGGGGTCCTAGACCGATATTTTGATGCGTTACACACGGAATGACAAAGTGAGTATACCCCCATACTGTAGTTGGAGGGTATAAAAATACCACAATGGTGGTATTTTTTTTGGAAAAATGTTCGCTCCTTGGGGTTGTTCAATGCATCTGAAAATGCGGATTTTGAGCTGATTTTTCGTTTTATAAATTTTTATGAATTTTAATTTTTATGAATTTTAATTTTTATGAATTTGAATGAAACACCCTCGTTTATACAATGAAAGTGCATTATGAGCTTAACAAAAATGCAAATTACTATAATTTTGCGTACCCCCGCGGACAGTTTCGCGTACCCCCTAGTGGTACGCGTACCATAGGTTGGTTACCGCTGATCTAGGCTATCGCTGTGCTTGACGAACTAACAGCAGAAGTTGGTTCGTATTTCATTACAGATGTTTTGTGTGTGACGTCAACAGAAGATTTTTATTTTACACAAACAATATTACGATCCTTAGTCTCTCTTTGTCTCGTTTTTGCACATTACAATTTTAGCGCTGAATTATTTGTTCATACACGTTAAAGATGAGTGCATATATTTGAGACTACTTGCCCGTAGGGCGACATATATTTTCATATATTTTTGTCAATTCTGTATTTTAGTGTTTTTATTATACCCTCCACTTAGTGATAGAGGGTTTATATAAGTTTGTCATTCCGTTTGTAACTCATCGAAATATCGGTCTGGGACCCCATAAAGTATATATATTCATGATGCCCGATCGATTTTAAGACATTCTGGCGATGTCCGTCTGTCTGTCTGTGGAAAATGCTCTCACGGGCAAAATATTGCACAGAGATGACTGAAACTTAACATATTTATTGGAAGTTCACCCGAGAAGTTTGGTATTGCATTTGAGCGATATCGGTTCAGCGGTTCAAAAGTTATGAACGAAAATGTAAGCACACCTCAAAAATTTCAGTACATTCAACATAACCTAAAAATACAAAATGCTTTAATTCGGCTTCTGGTTGACATATGTGAACATAATTGAACACCAAATGGTATTTAAACAAGTACGAACATATTTTCTAAACTTTAAGGCCCATGCGGATCCCCTTACCCATATCCGATCGTTCTTAATTTTTGTGAGGCATATTTTTACCTCGAAATTAATATATCTAGGGTAAGTTAGGGTCAGAATCTACCAATTTATTTTTTTGGAGCACCATATAAAATAAATCAGAGTCAAAAAACAAGTGAGAGTGTGCCGAATCTTGTATACCCTCCAACGTTTAAAAAAAAAATTAAAAAAAAATTGCAGGGGCGTTTTTTTTTTGGGGGGGGGGCTTGTCCCCAAGGACCCCCGAAATGTTTACAAATTTAATTACTATGCTTTTTGTACTGTGCTTTTTGTACAAAAGATATACAATTTCATCATTATATAAATTAATTGCTAATATCCACGCCCCCAAAAGGGGGCGGACCAAAAAAAGAAAGTAATTTTCAAATCCCCTGGGTCCAAGTCCAAGACTTTGAACTTTTTCAAGCATAAAAATGGGTCATTTGTTTAACAAAAATACAAAAAAAAACTTATAAAAAGTTACATTTTTTCATTGGTTGGTTTGCTTCGTCAAGGGGAAATTTTCCCCCCTGGTCCGATTTTGCCCATCTCCGAACTTAACCAGCCTATGAACATAAGACATATATGTGCCAAATTTCAGGAGTCTAGCACTTTTATTTTGGACTGTATCGTGTCTTCCACAGACGGGCGGACGGACAGACGGACATCGCTAGAATGTCTTAAAATCGATCACTGATCAATAATATATATACTTTATGGGGTCCTAGACCGATATTTCGATGCGTTACACACGGAATGACAAAGTGAGTATACCCCCATACTGTAGTTGGAGGGTATAATAAAAGGTGCAATTTTCAAAATTAAAAAAAAACAAGTAAAAAAGTTAAATTCGGCCTTGCCAAATGTAGTGATACCCTCCACAATTTCAAAAAGATTATTGCAAACAACTTTATTTAAAAGGAAATTACTTTTGAAAAAAAAAAAAAAAATTTAAAAAAAAAATTTCCGCGAAAAAAAATTTTGTTAAAAAAAATCCGCGATTTTTTTCTTTTTTTGTCAAAAAATATGTTCGTACTTGTTTAAATACCATTTGTTGTTCAATTATGTTCACATATGTCAACCAGAAGCCGAATTAAAGCATTTTGTATTTTTAGGTTATGTTGAATGTACTGAAATTTTTGAGGTGTCCTTACATTTGCGTTCATAACTTTTGAACCGCTGAACCGATATCGCTCAAATACCAAACTTCTCGGGAGAACTTCCAATATATATGTTAAGTTTCAGTCATCTCTGTGCAATATTTTGTCCGCGAGAGCATTTTCCACAGACAGACGGACAGACGGACATCGCTAGAATGTCTTAAAATCGATCGGGCATCTTGAATATATATACTTTATGGGGTCCCAGACCGATATTTCGATGAGTTACAAACGGAATGACAAACTTATATATACCCTCTATCACTAAGTGGAGGGTATAAAAAACAAGTAAAAAAGTTAAATTCGGCATTGCCGAATGTAGTGATACCCTCCAAAATTTCAAAAAGATTATTGAAAAAAACTTTATTTAAAAGGAAATTACTTTTGAAAAAAAAAAAAAAATTGAAAAAAAATTTCCGCGAAAAAAAATTTTGGTAAAAAAAAATCCGCGATTTTTTTCTTTTTTTGTCAAAAAATATGTTCGTACTTGTTTAAATAACATTTGGTGTTCAATTATGTTCACATATGTCAACCAGAAGCCGAATTAGAGCATTTTGTATTTTTAAGTTATGTTGAATGTAATGAAATTTTTGAGGTGTGCTTACATTTTCGTTCATAACTTTTGAACCGCTGAACCGATATCGCTCAAATGCAATACCAAACTTCTCGGGAGAACTTCCAATATATATGTTAAGTTTCAGTCATCTCTGTGCAATATTTTGTCCGCGAGAGCATTTTCAACAGACAGATAGACGGACAGACGGACATAGCTAGAATGTCTTAAAATCGATCGGGCATCATGAATATATATACTTTATGGGGTCCCAGACCGATATTTCGATGAGTTACAAACGGAATGACAAACTTATATATACCCTCTATCACTAAGTGGAGGGTATAAAAATAGAACAAATTGCGATCACATCTCGAATTATGGCTTAAAATTTGCGTAATTTAGAGTAGAACTTTTTTTTTTTTAAACGTTTTAAAAAAAATCTAAAGTTTCGGACTTTTTCAAAAATTCGATTTTAATTTTTAAACGTTACAAAATAAGTGATAATTACTTCGAATAATTTTTTTAATATTTTTTTCTAAAATAGCATTTAAATACCAACAAAACGTTGTCCAACTTTTTTTAAGATATCTATATTTTTAACTGGTCAAAATTAATTGAAAATTTCAATTTTTTAATTTTTTTGAAAAAATCGTCATTGGTGTCCAAGTTGCATTTAATAAGTACTACAACATATCCAAAAATAAAATAAATCGACCAATATGTCGAGGTGTTACAAACGGAATGACAAACTTATATATACCCTCTATCACTAGAGTGGTGGGTATAAAAATTAGGGGTGCCTCTTGTATTAAAAGATCTTGGCAAGGGGTGGGGGGAAATCGGGGGTTAGTATCCCCCAATTTTTTACCTTGGTTTTTTTAAAGAGTAAGTTCTAGAGAAATGGTTCTCAAACGGTGGGTCGCGACCCCCTAGTGGGGTCGCGTTTAGGGGGGTCGCGAACAAATTTATTAAAACTTAAAATTTTGGTAAATTTAAAACACATTTAGGGAATTCACATGGGTATCGTATTTGGTGTTGTATGTTGTATGTCCTATCTAAAAACAGGGTTGGTTAAACTTTAAATTAATAATACGACACTTACACGATATGACGATACAACATTTATACCTCTGTTTTGTGTGCTATTTTCAAGTATGCTAACAAGAAGAGAATCTAAGAGAAAATTATCAAATGAGAGATAAATAATTTTTACCAATCCTGTTTTTAGATAGGACATACAACATATACAACAAATACGATACCCATGTGAATTACCTAATTGTTTTTATTGCTGTGTTTTAAAAATATACAAATGCTTTTATTAAAGAAAAAAAAATTTTATTACTTGAGGTCTCAACGTAATCACTGTGCAGTTGTTAATTTCTCGGGATGTCCAACTCTTATTTGTGAAATGTTTTGACTGAGTCTGGAACATGACAGTTCGTTTTCTATTAACTTTTCGATACTGATTCCGAATCTGGGTTCCAAATTTTTCTAGTACGTTAGGTTTTTGGCAAAATTAAAGGCAAAGTACACAAAAACGTACACGCAAAAAAAAATCTGTGTCGGAGTGAGCAAAAATCTGGCATAATTTTACCAAAAATATGCTAAAACTACAACCGACGAAGTAGTTTTCGAAATTTAGCCAAAACACTTATGTAAAAAATTTTGAAGAAAATGCTATTTAAGTAAAAACTTGGTAAAATATACCAAAAGGGATATGGTGAAATATACCAAAATTATTAGAAAAGATGACTTAAAATAATGCTAAAAATTACCACATTTATATGCTAAAATAAATTTTCCATAAATTTTTGTAAAAATTTGTATATTTGTTGAATTTAAAATTTTCACAGAATAAATCCATATTAATATAATAAATATTGTGTAGGATTTAATTTACCACCGACCAACTGACCCTTTTTGTACAATTTTCTCGAGTGACTGCTTCCTACGCTTCTTCTTGAAGTAAAGGATCCGCTATAGCTTCACGAATTTATTTAAAAGCATCCTGTAAAAATAGAAAATTATTACAAAACATAACAATTAATTTAAAAAATTGGTAAACCCAATTGGTCTCTTGGTAAGGAGGAACACTTACTTTGTCATTCCATTTGTAACTCATCAAAACAGGTCTGGACTCCCTTGGCTTTGCGTTTTTAGGTTTTAATTTTATTAAATTTTAATTTTACTAAAGGTAGGGCTGGTGTCCACGCTCTTAATTGTAGTGAAGGATTCGCCATAGCTTCAAAAATTTATTTAGCAGTACCCTGTAAAAATAGAAAATTATTACCAAACACTAATTTTTAACTAAAAATCTATTAAACCTTATTGGTGTCTTCGGAATGCGGGTATACTCACTTTATCATTCCATTTGTTATTCATCGAAACATACGTCTGGAACTCCATTGGTTTTTCTTAATGAATGGTGTTTTAAGTGATGAAAGCAAAATTAACTTTAGCATTCTTTTATCTTACATTTATTTATCTTTTAAAAAACTATTTATTTTTATTTATTAATTTATTTTAATTTATTAATTTATTTTAATTTTGTTTGTCAATTTCCTTTTTACGTTTTTATAACACAAAAAATAAACGAACAATGCACACAAAAATACAAAATGAATATGGCGGTCTGTATTTGTTTTTTGTTGTTTTCTTTCGATAAATTTTTGTGCAAGTAATTTGCGTTATTGTGCAAGCTACTTGGTTATTTTACATAAAAAATGAATTATGTTACTTTAACATCGACAAGCATAATTTTAGCAAAAATTTGGTAAAAATTTTTTTTTGGCATGAAAAAAGTTTTACCAAGTAGGATTGCTCAATCTTACACAGATTTTTTTTTTGCGTGTACTCTTGTGCGTTTTAAAGAGCCGAATAACGAAACTAGATTCGTGATCGAATAAAATTTCAATCACTACCAAACATTGGTACATAATTATGAAAAAAAGAACAATCATTACTCCAAATTGGACTTTAAATGCTTTCTTGGTAAATATTTCTTTATTTCTGATCAGGTTTAACTGGTCACTGTCTCATCGGCATTCATGCTAAGAATATTAGACTCATCCCAGAGGCCAGTTGTAAAAGATGCGGCTCACCAGGAGTGGATTAAACGATAGAACACATACTTTGTCACTGTCCAGCGGTGGCAAGAAGTCGCCGATCGATTACTGGTCAGATAAGATTTAATACTTTGGAGGATATAAGGCGAATGGATCCTAGAATATTAAAGAGATTCGCAATGACTTTGAACGTGTTTAACTTGCGCCGCTAGCGAAAAAGAAAAAAACAAAAGTTTTGTGGTATCGCTACACGCAAAAAAAAATCTGTGTCGGAGTGAGCAAAAATCTGGAATAATTTTACCAAAAATATGCTAAAACTACAACCGACGAAGTAGTTTGCGTAATTTAGCCAAAACACTTATGTAAAAAATTCTGAAGAAAATGCTAATGCTATTTAAGCAAAAACTTGGTAAAATATACCAAAAGAGATATGGTGAAATATACCAAAATTATTAGAAATGGTGGCTAAAAATAATGCTAAAAATTACCACATTTATGCTAAAATAAATTTTCAATAATTTTTTGTAAAAATTTGTATATTTGTTGAATTTAAAATTTTCACAGAATAAATCCATATTAATATAATAAATGTTGTGTAGAAATTAATTTACCACCGACCAACTGACCCTTTTTGTTTAATTTTCTCCAGTGACTGCTGCCTACGCTTTTTCTTGAAGTGAAGGATCCGCTATAGAGTCACGAATTTATTTAAAAGCATCCTGTAAAAATAGAAAATTATTACAAAACATAAATTTTAATTTAAAAAACTGGTAAACCCAGTATGGAGGAACACTTACTTTCACAGAAAAAAACGAATTGTTATATTGACCCCCATATTTGTGAATACAATTAAGTTTTTCACTGAAAGTGCTCCTATACGGAAATTTGTAATATCAACTAACGTTTGTAAATATTAATTGTTGAAAAAACAATTGATAAATGAGTTTGTAATAGTTCTCCTAAATTATTATTTGTATTGACAAAGGTACAAAATCTTAAATTTTTTTTCAACAAAGAAATTCAACAAACACAAAACGTAATTTGCTGATCTAACAAAAGAAAGAAAAATAAATTTTGTTTTCAACAAAGAAATTCAACAAACACAAAACGTTATTTGTTGATCTAACAAAAGAAAAAAAAATAAATTTTGTTTTCAACAAAGAAATTCAACAAACACAAACGTCATTTGTTGATATGGTAAATTAATTCAACAAACGAATTTGTGATATCAACCAACAGTATTAGTTGTATTGACAAATTAAAACTTTTTTTATAGAAAAAAAATAAAAATAAATTGATTAAAAATCGAGATAAATTTAAGGGAATATTAATATTGAATAAACAGAAGTATTTTGTTAGTCAATGTTCTTTTTTATAACACTTAAGAATGTAGTTTACTTTTATCGTTTTACCGTTTTTGTCTTATGTTAAAATTTTTTTTTTCGTTTGTTCTTTATTTCTTTCTTTTTTATATACACATGTATTAGTTTCGTTTTAGACAAACATAGCAATCGGTAAAAACTTGGAAAGCAAATTCTGTAAAAAAAATTATTCCAAAAATATTAATATAGGCAAAAACAAAACAATAGTTAACAAAACAAAAAGTTTATATAAAAAGATTAATTTGTTTTCGAAATACATATTTTTAATAATATTTTCTATGAAATAATTTCAATTGCTGCCGTACCCATTGCTAGCTCAGATAAAACTAAATTCATAATCCTTTTTTTTTTAAGTGCCTTCCTTTTTATTGTCTGCTTTTTTAAAAAGAAGTACAGCCACATATAAAAAACAAACTACACGACGAGAGAGAGCATGTTGTCTTTACAGTATGTTTGTGCTTTTGTTTTATACTTTACAAAAGCTACCAAATTCTTTATAGACAGCAATTGTTAAAAAAAAATTACGATTTTGTTAGATTGACAAAGTTTTTTATATTTATTGATTTAAATTGTTGAAAATATGACTTTTATTTGACAAAGTCGTTTATTGACATAAATAGTTGAAAAAAATCTGTTTTATTTACAAATTATTGAAGATTAATAACAAACGGGTTATTTGAAAGTTAAAAAAATATTTTTCTTTGTCTTATTGACAAGCTGCCACTAATGATTTGTTGAAATTTTCCTTTCATTTTGAAATAAAATTATTTGACGTAGTTTGTTGAAAACAAAATCGAATTTTTGTATTATTGACTAACGGGATGCCGTTTTTACTAAATGTTTTGTTGATATCAGTATAAGACATTCACAATTGCTGTTTGTTGACTTGAATTTTATGATTTTATTTTCTGTGTTTGTGATTCCATTTTTAACTCATCAAAACAGGTCTGGACTCCATTGGCTTTGCTATATAAATGAGTTTTTAGATTTTAATTTTATAACTAAAGGCAGGACTGGCAGGACACTCCTTATTGTAGTGAAGGATTCGCCATGGCTTCAAACATTTATTTACCAGTACCCTGTAAAAATAGAAAATTATTACCAAACACTAATTTTTAACTAAAACTCTATTAAACCTTATTGGTGTCTTCGGAATGGGGGTATACTCACTTTATCATTCCATTTGTAATTCATCGAAACATACGTCTGGGACTCCATTGGTTTTGCTAAATGAATGGTGTTTTAAGTTATGACAGCAAAATTAACTTTAGCATTTTTTTATCTTACATTTATTTATCTTTTAAACAACTAATTATTTATTTTTATTTATAATTTATTTTAATTTTATTTATCAATTTCCTTCTTACGTTTTTATAACACAAAAAATAAACGAACAACGCACACAAAAAATCCAAAATGAAAATGGCGGTCTGTATTTGTTTTTTTTTATACCCTCCACTCTGGTGATAGAGGGTATATATAAGTTTGTCATTCCGTATGTAACACATTGAAATATTGGTTTAGGACCCCATAAAGTATATATATTCATGATCCTTGATCGATTTTAAGTCGATCTAGCGATGTCCGTCTGTCTGTCTGTCCGTCTGTCTGTCTGTTGAAATCACGTTTTTGGCAATACTCCGAAACCGATTTAAACGCTTGGGGTACCAAAAGTTGCGTAATTTTCCCAGGCAAAAACTGATGTATTTTTTTTTTTAAATCGGTAAAGTATTTTAAAAGTTATGAGCGAATTACTAAAAAACACATAGTTTTTTTCAACATAACCCTAAATTAACTCATATTTTGTGTGATACATAAGAAAGAAAACGGAAATGAAAAAAAAAACTGAGAAAAAGGAAAAAATCTTTACAAAAAAGCTTTAAAATATGTAAAACAAAATCAAAATTTAATTAAAAAAAAGTTCGTTAAGTAATAATAAAAAAATTAATAGTTATTTTTATATAGCATGTGTGTGTGTGTGTCCATTTTTTGCTTCGTCATATTAACGGGGTTGCCAGACTTTTTTTGGCTTTGTCGCCAAATCGGATGTAAAATATCGCCAAAATTCAATTTTGTTCAGATTTCTTAAAAAAAAAATATTTTCATTTAAAAAAAATAAATTTTGTTAAATAATAAAAGACAGAAATAAACTTTATGGCAAAAATCGCCCAAATCCGGAAAATTTATTATATATATAAAAGAGTAATATGACTGACTGACATACTCATTCATCATCGCCCAGCCCAAACCGCTGAAGTTAGAGACTTGAAATTTGGACTGTAGTTTGACCTTCCGGAATATAGATCCACTAAGGCTGGATTTTTGCCAATGTTGATTCTAAGGGGGTAAAAAGGGTAAAAAACTGTACTTTTGGTACTTTTTATATCTCCCGATATAATGGTCATAGAGACTTGAAATTTGGACTGTATGTTACCCTCCCGCAATATAGATCCACTATGGCTGGAGTTTAGTTTTAGGGTAGTTTTAGGGTAAAAATGGTAAAAAACTGTACTTTTGGTACTTTTTAAATCTTCTGATATAATGATCATAGAGACTTGAAATTTGGACTGTATGTTCACCTCCTGGAATAAAGATCCATTAAGGCTGCATTTTTGCCAGTGTTGATTTTAAAGGTAGTAAAACGGGAAAAACTGTACTTTTGGTGCTTTTTTTATCTCCTGAAATAATGGTCATAGAAACTTGAAATTTGGACAGTATGTTTACATCCTGGAATATAAATCCATTACGGCTAGATTATTTCCAATGTTGATTCTAAGGGGGTAAAAAGGGTAAAAATCTGTACTTTTGGTACCTTTTATATTTCCTTAAAAAATTGCATAGACTTAAAATTTGGACTGTATATTCCTCCCGAAATATAGATCCCATAAGGCTGGGTTTTTGCCAATGATGATTCTAAAAGGGTAAAAATATGTACTTTTGTTACATTTTATATTTCCTTAAATAAAAAATGTACTAGAAAATTTAAATTTGCAATGTCGGTTTACCTCCCGGAAAAAATATTTACTAATGCGCGGCTTTTGCTAATGTTGATTCTACGGGGGTAAATGGGGAAAAAAGTACTTTTTTTTTATTTACTGAAATAATGGTTATTCAAACTTAAAATTTAGAATGTAGGATTTTTAGTGAAATAAAACATTTTGGAACAAGTACGTGCCGAAAATTCTGTCCCGGTTTCAAAAAGTAACTTTTATAAAAGAGACCTTTTATAAAAGAAACCTTGTATAAAAAGTACCTTTTATAAAAAGTACCTTTTATAAAAAGTACCTTTTATAAAAAGTACCTTTTATAAAAAGTAACTTTTATAAAAAATACCTTTCATAAAAAGTACCTTTTAAAAAAGTACCTTTTAAAAAAGTACCTTATAAAAAGTACCATTCATACAAAGTACCTTTTATAACAAGTAAGAAAATTATAGTCGGTCAAGACCGACCATATAATACCCTACACCAAGGTTTCCCGGAAAATAGGTCCCATGGATCGATTAGATCTATATGTTGTAAAACCTTTAATAAGTGAAGAAAACACTCACAAATCAAATTTGAGTGAAATAGGCTTCTATTTGTTGACAATAAACCGCTTTAACTGAATATCGGGCGAAATTTTCACAAGGGGCCTGAGTCCAAAACTGGTCCGATGATTATCAGGTTTGATAAGGTTATTTAAGTACGCGTTTAACATACACAAACAAAATTTTAATATTTATATATATTTTCTATTTTCATGAAATTTGAGACATTTATGTGAAAATCGACTCAAAAAGTGATTCTGAGTCGATCGGTATACTTAAAGGTGGGTCTAGGACCAATATTTCGGGTAGTTACAAACATCAGCACAAACTCATTATACCCTGTACCACAGTGTGGTGTAGGGTATAAAAAGTACTTTTTATAAAAAGTACCTTTTATAAAAAGTACCTTTTATGAAAAGTACCTTTTATAAAAAGTACTTTTTTTTAAAGTACCTTTTATAAAAAGTACCTTTTACAAAAAGTACCTTTTATAAAAAGTATCTTTTATAAAAAGTACCTTTTATAAAAAGTACCTTTTATAAAAAGTACCTTTTATAAAAAGTACCTTTTATAAAAAATAACTTTTATAAAAAGTACCTTTTATAAAAAGTACCTTTTATAAAAAGTACCTTTTATAAAAAGTACCTTTTATAAAAAGTACCTTTTATAAAAAGTACCTTTTATAAAAAGTACCTTTTATAAAAAGTACGTTTTATAAAAAGTACCTTTTATAAAAAGTACCTTTTATAAAAAGTACATTTTATAAAAAGTACCTTTTATAAAAGGTACCTTTTATAAAAAAAGTACCTTTTATAAAAAGTACTTTTTATGTGTCTTTTGAAAATTTTTTATTTTCTTTTTTTTGTATATTAGAACATTATTAGAAAAGTTCTAATTTCCTTAAAAAAAGAAACTCATTTACAAAAATAGTAGTAGGATCGGATGAGATTATTCCCATTTTAGTGTGTTTGAAATAAATGAATAAAAAAAGAATAGGTATAAATAAAACAATTTTTTTTTTTGTTTTTTAAATCATTACATTGGTGGAGGGTATTTAAAGATTCGGCACAGCCGAATATAGCTTTTTTACTTGTTTGTTGTTGTTTTCTTTCGATAAATTTTTGTCCAAGTAATTTGCGTTTGTCTGCAAGCTACTTGGTTATTTACATAAAAAATTAATTATGTTACTTTAACATCGACAAGCATAATTTTAGCAAAAATTTGGTAAAAATTTTTATTTGGTATGAAAAAAGTTTTACCAAGTAGGATTGCTCAATCTTACACAGATTTTTTTTTTGCGTGTATGGACTAGGGTTTCTAAATTCCCGGACTTTTTCAATTCCCGGGAAATCGTTTTAAAAAAATCGTATTCCCGGGAATTCCCGGGAATTTTTTAATTAAAACAAATTTTCGACTTTACCATATAAAAATTGTTATATTACAAACTATGGTCGTATTTTCCAATTTAAAACCTTTTCAGATGCATTCTTTTCTAAAATAGTTTTACTAACCTCTAAAATATACGTAGAAACTTCATAAAAACTTTTTTTTTAGAAGTATTGGACCTTATCATAGTTCTAGTATTTGCATTGACCTATTTCCACTCCATGCAAAATTGATCACAATTCGGAAATACACGATTTTGCATCAAATGTGGTTTTAATAACTTTTTGGAAAATTTTTCTAATTTTGACTACGCCAACCGTAAGAAAATTATATCTTGAAGATATATTTAATTAAACTTTCGAATTATTAAAATTAATTGGTTTAAGGCATTCCGGCCAAAATGAGAACACCAATGTACTATATAGCCATTGTAACGACGTATTTTCACTGGTTGCTGGGATAGAACTCGTGGCGGCCAAGGTTCATTACAAAATATTTTTTTTTCATGTCCAATAGATATCAGGCTTTTGCTTTATATAGTATATAAAATTTTAAGCTGAAAACAAGGTTTGTTATATATTTTTTAAAATATCGATATTTTTGTTTAAGCACTATAAAGATTGTTGTTCTGAATTTGAAATACAAAATTTCGTAAAGAAGAAATCATTGGAATTATAAATTGCCAATTTGCAACCAACATTTGAAGTGAAATTTAGTTTGATTCCATATTTTGTCAAGCAATCGATTAAAGAAAACTAATTATTAGGCATAAATAATATACAAGCTGAACCATATTCTCACTAGTTTTTCTTTAAAAATTTTAATTCTTTCAAAGTTTTAATGTCATTTTTATTAAATCATTTAAGATGTTGTTAAAAATGTGTAAATAAAATTTATATATTTATTAAAAAATTAGCGACGAATTCCCGAAATTTCCCGAAGAAAAAATCCCGGGATTTTAAGAAAAATATTTCCCGGGAATTCCCGGGAAATTTTTCCCGAATAGAAACCCTAGTATGGACCAAAAGGTCTATGCGAGGTGTAAATCGTACACCGCCACCCTAACCTAACCTAACTGGTGTTTTTAT
Organism: Pegoplata infirma; assembly: GCA_963921195.1. Lineage (NCBI taxonomy): Eukaryota > Metazoa > Arthropoda > Insecta > Diptera > Anthomyiidae > Pegoplata > Pegoplata infirma. The sequence goes on from OY992541.1 coordinate 5,830,804, forward strand.
TTTATTTTCAAAAATAAAAATCGATGAAGATATTAATTTTCAATATAAAATGCCGTTGTTCGGGACCTGGTTTCCAAATTTTTGAGAAAATTGAGGTCAAAGTTCACAAAAATTGTATTTTATTTTTATCTTTTAGAAATTTTTTACTTGAAATTTTTGGTATGCGTCTGGGATCTGACCACACGGTTTCGATTAATATTTCAGTGCTGCTTCTGAATTTGGTTTCCAAATTTTTTCATAACTTAAGGTTTTTGAAAAAACTTAGGTCAAAGTTTACGTTAATATTTATTTTTATATTATGTTGGGGGGTCGCAAAAAATTTTAAATATTGAAAAGGGGTGGCAAAGCTAAAGTTAGTGGGAAGCTCTGTTCTAGAGAATCCTGAAATTTTTTTCCTGGGGCAACAATGGGAGGCCCAAGAGTGTCGCGATTTGTTGATTTTGGGGAAAATTTTTAAAAATTTTGATTTTGGTCCATCCCATTGTTGTCCCAACATAAAAATTGTAGGATATGTTCATTAGGACTTTCACTTTGAGAATACCAAGTAAAAAAAGCGGGGGATACTTTCCCCCATTTCCTCCACCCTTTGCCACGACCTTTAAATAATGGGGGCACCCCTTCCTTTTTTTGGAAATTTCGTTGGTTAGGTAGGTCTTGTAGAGCGTATTATAAGCTTTAAAACAAAAAAAAAATGGCCTCTGTAGCTACAACAGAACTTATGATATTAAATTTTTAAGGTTTAAGAGTGTTGCGATTTGGAGATTTTGGGGGAAATTGTGAAAAATTTTGATTTTGAGCGATCCCATTGTTGTCCCAGCATAAAAATTTTAGAATATATTCTTTAGGACTTTTTCTACAAGATTATCAAGTAAAAAAAATCCATCCTCCCCATTTTCTCCTCCTTCTCACGATCTTAAAATAAGGGAGGTAGCCCTTATTTTTTTCGAAAATTTGTTAGTTATGGTAGGTATTGTAGAGCATATTATGAGCTTTAAAACAAATCAAAAATGAACTTTCTAGCTATAATAGAACTAACGATAATAAGTTTTTAAGGTGCAAAGTGTCGCGACTGGGAGATTTTGGGGGAAATTTTGACCCTCCGTATTTTCGGTCACTGTTTACTTACAATTAGAGGGCTGAAAATAAGTGTGCGTCAGTTTATCACTTATTGTTAGTGTTACAACTAAACCAAATTTCATCAAAATCGGAGGGGGTCATGAAAATTTTTAGCTATTTTTGATTGATTTGACTAAGAATGACCCATGTGTGTTTGTAGTAATAAATGCTGCTTTTCGCATTTTGCAAGGGTAAAAATTGCTGACGTGAATACCACAAAAATTTCACAGAGTGGTGTGTGGCATAGTGACCCTTTAAAAGTCTGGGGGCTTATTATGTAACTTGATAATCGTCATCGTTAGCTCATTATTCTATTACCATAAAATGAGTCTATATGCTAATGGAATAATGAGCTAACGATACGATTTGACGACTATCAAGTTACATAATTACCCCCCAGTGTTATGATGTTAAGGAACGTTTTATAATCTCCAATCATAACTTAAATAATTCTGTCCCCTTCCCTTAAACAAAATATTTATTTACAGTTACGTTTAAATCATTATTTACTTTTATTTTCAGCAATGCCACCACCTATTCATCATCCACTTAATAATGATAACAATTCTGTAACGAACATAAACTATCAACGAGATGGCGGCTTATCACCTACTAGTAACCAGTTGGCTCAATGGTTTTCACCTGAATTACTGGCACAGGCCTCTGCTGGAAAGCTGCCATTATTAAACATGAATCAGGCATTAAGTTTGGAAGAATTTGAAAGAAGTATACAACATTCCTCAACTGCTGTACACAATTGAAATTGTAGTTTAATTTACTCTAATATTAATTTACTAAATTAAAAAAATAAATAAAAAATATATGTATATGTTTATATTTTAACAATCATTCGTTACTAACGGCCACAGCCGTAAGCTGAAAAAGTACACTGTGCTACGGCGGATATATACTTGAATACTATACTCGTCGAGTAGAGCCCTTGCCAGATGTTTAAAATTTAAATATTATTATCAAAAAATCTGTGACTTCTTACTAACTAACCGAAATTTTTCATCTAATTTTTAATTTTCTATTTGTTTTGATAGCAAAACGATATGACTGTCGATTAGGGTGGATCGAATATAGCTTTTTATACCCTCCAACCACAGTATGGGGGTATACTCACTTTGCCATTCCGTGTGTAACGCAGCAAACATCAAAATATCGGTCTAGGATCCCATAAAGTATATATATTTATGTTCAGTAATCGATTCTAAGGCATTCTAGCGATGTCCGTCCGTCTGTCTCCCGACAGCTTAAGTTCGTAAATAAGCAAAATCGGACCAGGGGGAAAAAAGTTCCCCCTAGAAGAACTAAACCAACTTCTGAAAAATACAATTTTTTTACATGATTTTTTGTGTTTTTGTTTAACAAATGCAACATTTTTATGCTACAAGAAGTTCAAAGTCCTGCACTTGGACTCAGAGAATTAGAAAATGTCGTTTTTTTTTGGTCCGCCACCTTTTATGGGCGTGGAATGATTTTTTTTTAAATAATAATAGACTATTTCTTTAATGCAAAAATCATAAGAATGAATTTTTAAACACATAGTCGAGAAGAAATGTGTCACCCCCCCCCCCCCCCCAATTACCACTACCAACGCCCTCCCCCAAAAAAAACGCCCATCCATGGAGGGTATAAAAGATTCGGCGCAGCCGAATTTAGCACTCTTACTTGTTTTTGGTAATTTCGTTTCGGCACCGACAGATGTGTTGGCATTAGAGTTTTTCATTTCCCGGGAAAGCGGGATTCAGTTTTAAATTTTCCGGGATCCCGGGAATTCCCGAAAAAACTAAAACACAAAAATTTTTAAATTATTGTTTCTGTAAAGACAGTCGAGCTCAGGCTCTAATTATAATTATGTATTATAATTTTTTGATTTGTTATATATGGTTTTGAATTGAGAAAAGTGTGAAAGAAAAATTTTAATTTTTCTAAAAATTTTAATTTTTCTAAAAATTTAAGACATCCTGGTTTGTTTCTTACTAGTTTCATATTATCCAGTTATAATAATCTTCAGAAAAACTTTTAATGTCAAATTTATTTAGTTAATAGTCAATAGAACTCTATATGTGAATATTATTAACAGATCGCAGCCGACAAGGATTGAACTCATCACCATCTGTAATACTTTGCTATTAAATGCTTGTAACGTACAATCACTCTAGACCGATACGCCAAGTAGGCTGTTAAGCAAGTATCAACTAAATTTTTTAGTTTTAAAGCTTAAGTTTTTAAAAGTCTTATTTGTAAGCTTTTGTAAATTTTGCCGCCTAAATGATGTGGATTTAGAACCTTTTTAAGGAAAATATGAAGGCCTATTCACACCTGAGGTGAAATCTCGTTCGAACGAGATTTCGATCATATGGTCTGCATCATTTTATACACAACCATATGATCGAAATCTTGTTCGAACGAGATTTCACCTCAGGTGCGAATTGGGTATAACAAAAAAGTTTACAATCTTAGTGTTTGTTTGAAAAAAAAATATTTTTAAAAAAATGTACGCCACAAGTTGCACAATATAGAGTACATTCCGGGAAAAATATTTATAAAATTCCCACGGAGTAATTCTGGTCTAGCGTTGTATCTTCAAAATGGACGTGTGTGTACTAAAATTTACTTTTAAAATTTAGTCTCTAAAGCACCGCGAAAAAAATGTTTTTGAAAAACAAAAACATTTTTTCTATTTCAAAATGCACTAAAGTTTGTAGTCTCTATTTAAAACAATAAAACTCGACAAAATGCTGCTAAATTTTTCAGTTTTGTTTATAAAAATATTTTTGTCCCGCGAAAATTATTAAAATCCCGCCATTTTTGTAATTCTTGGGAGTTTGTCCCGCATTTTCGAAATAAAATTCTGGCAACCCTAAGCAACATATAAAAATTTTTGATAACCCGGTGAAAAATGTTCGTATATGGAAACATATACGAGGATATATGGCAACATATATGAAGATATATGATCATATATGAACCATATATGGACACATATGTACATTAGGGTGGCAGCTATTTTGCAAAACTTCGAATTTGAAGGAGTGCACCCCTAATTTTTATTACATTTGGTCTAAAAATGCTATGCTAAAAATTTCAGCCAAATCGGACAACGTTAACACGAGGCGCATCGAGGTCAAAGGTCAAAGGTAAAAAAATAGCCATATTTTGATGAAAAACATTAAATAAATGGTGTTGTTTTTTTAATATATTGTTAAAAAGTGGTACACGAGTTGTTTTTAGTATAAGACGATAAATTAAAAATTTTTGGGTTTTCAAAAATTAACCCTTGTAAGTCTTTCGTGGTCAAAATGACCCAATTTTCACAAAATGACCCCTAAAACACGAAAATCAGCCCCAATTTTCGAAATTTATTGAAATAAACCAATGCAAACCCATATTTATATTCTATTCTATCATAAATACTCAGATATGAAATACTGTCTTTCTAGGATGTCATTCACCCGTTTCACGGTAAGTCCAAAAATGTGCATTTTATTTGGCGTGGTTCTCAAAACTGATATTTTGGTTTTTTCAAAATTTTCTTAAACAAAATTAGGAAAAATGCTGAAAAAATCACAGAATCTTATAAAATATATGTTAACATATAAAAAAAAAATTTTTGGGGGATATCCCTCGGATAGTTTGGCCGGGGCATCGATTTAAACTCAGCGGATTTCGAGGAAAATTGCTTTTTTGCCCACAATTTATTCAATATGGAAAAAATTTGGTAAATATTTTAAAATTTGACAAAGTCAGGGCCATAAATTATTAAAAACTATGTTAGACATTAACCCTAAACGTTTTAGGAAAATAGAATAATATTAACCCAGTTTTTATTCGGGTCAAAAGTCAAATTTAGGGATATTTGGATTTTTTTTGGAAAAAGGCATCTAAATATGAAATGTTTATTGCGATTTTTTATAAAACTTGGTATAATTATTGTACGAGCTCAAAAAATTATTATTTAATTTTTTTTTAAAATTAACCCATAAATGAACATGGGGTCAAAATGGCCCAGCACATAAAAATTTCTTTATATAGATTTTTATATTTTCTTTCGATTTTTATAAAACTTGTTATGATTATGTGCGAGGTCAGAAAACTAATTAGTTGATTTTTTTTTTAATTAACCCATAAATGAACATGGGGTCAAAATGGCCCAGCACGTTAAAAATTCTTAATATAGTTTTTTTATTTTTTTTTTTCTATTTCTATAAAACTTGTTATTATTTTTATGCGACGTCTCAAAAAATAATTATTTGATTTTCATTGTTCATTTATGAGTTAATTAAAAAAAATATCTGACCTCGAACAACGGTTATACCAAGTTTTATCGAAATCGAAAAAAAATCATTAAGAATTTTTAACGTGCCCCCATGTTCATTTATGGGTTAGTTAAAAAAAATCAAATAATTAGTTTTCTGACCTTGCACAATGTTTATACCAAGTTTTATAGAAATAAAAAAAATATATATTAAGGATTTTAACGTGCCGGGTCATTTTGACCCCTTGTTCGTTTATGGGTTAATTTAAGAAAATCAAATAATTATTTTTTCAGACGTCGCATAAAAATAATAACAAGTTTTATAGAAATAGTAAAAAAAATAAAAAAAAACTGTATTAAGAATTTTTAACGTGCTGGGCCATTTTTACTCCATGTTCATTTATGGGTTAATTAAAAAAAATCAAATAATTAGTTTTCTGACCTCGCACATAATCATAACAAGTTTTATAAAAATCGAAAGAAAATATAAAAATCTATATAAAAAAATTTTAATGTGCTGGGCCATTTTGACCCCATGTTCATTTATGGGTTAATTCTAAAAAAATTAAATAATTATTTTTCTGAGCTCGTACAATAATTACACCAAGTTTTATAAAAAAATCGCAATAAACATTTCATATTTAGATGCCTTTTTCCAAAAAAAATCCAAATATCCCTAAATTTGACTTTTGACCCGAATAAAAACCGGGTTAATATTATTCTATTTTCCAAAAACGTTTAGGGTTAATGTCTAACATAGTTTTTAATAATTTATGGTCCTGACTTTGTCAAATTTTAAAATATTTACCAAATTTTTTCCATATTGAATAAATTGTGGGCAAAAAAGGCATTTTCCTCGAAATCCGCTGAGTTTAAATCGATGCCCCCGCCAAACTATCCGTGGGATATCCCCCAAAATTTTTTTTTTTTATATGTTAACATATATTTTATAAGATTCTGTGGTTTTTTCAGCATTTTTCCTAATTTTGTTTAAGAAAATTTTGAAAAAACCAAAATATCAGTTTTGAGAACCACGCCAAATAAAATGCACATTTTTGGCCTTACCGTGAAACGGGTGAATGACATCCTAGAACGACAGTATTTCATATCTGAGTATTTATGATAGAATAGAATATAAATATGGGTTTACATTGGTTTATTTCAATAAATTTCGAAAATTGGGGCTGATTTTCGTGTTTTATGGGTCATTTTGTGAAAATTGGCGCATTTTGACCACGAAACCCTTACAAGCAGTGTTGGCTACCGTTACCCATTCAATACCGTTACCGATTAAAAACCCTTTCATATTGACTACCGTTACCGTTACCAATACCGAAATAAATAATTTTGAAAACCGTTACCGATAAAAAACCGTTACCTTTATTTGGATTTTTACCGGTATTATATCGGTTTTGTTTCGGTTGTCTTAATATTACCAATTTTTATTTTTTTGTGGATTAAAAACAGTAATATAGTCTACAGTCGAGATGAGCACATGAGCAGATTAGTGAATGATTGACGTGATTGTGAGTGAGTGTGAGTGGGTAAAAAAATTGCGTTAGTGAGTAAGATTTTTGCGCGAGTGAGTGTGCGTGTGTCGATTTTTTTGCGTGAGTTTGCGTGACTTATTTTCTTTTAAAAATTTTTTTCGTACCAAAAAAACAACAAAAAAACTTTAAAATTTGGCTAAACTTAAGATTTCGTCACACAAAAAGCAAAAAAAAAATTGTAAAATTTCGCCTGAACTTTAAATTTTGTAAGATTTTTGAAATTAGGTTTTGAACTTTTTTTTTACAAAAAACAGATCCGTGAGTGTGACTGAAGCTAGTGTGAGTGCACGTGAGTGTGAGCTTTGTTAAATCTACTCACGTGATTGTGAGTGAGTGTAAGTAGAACAAATATGCTCGTGAGCGATTGTGCTTGATTAAAAAATTTCTGTCGTAAGCGTGATTGAGTCAAACATCACTCACGCGCCCATCTCTAGTCTACAGTATAAAGTAATACAGACTTGCACCTCATAAAAATTATATATTATTGATCAGTGATCGATTCTAAGTGATGTTCATCTGTCTGTCTTTAGAAGACACGATACTGCTGGTACACCCAGAAAAGTTTTACAGTAACTATTTATTTATCAAAAAACCTAAAATATTAAATGATTTATACAGTTGTAAAAACAATGAACTACAAAATTTACGGAAAAATATTTTTATCAGTTAAATTATTTGTGACTGATTATTCCGTATAATTTTACAGAAGTACTGTTTTTGTAGTTTGTTATTCAAAAAAAAAATATTTTTACTTCACAAAATAAAAAATTGTAAACAGTTAAAATAACTGAAATGTCGATTGTTTTTACGAAATGTATAGTCATTTATTAACGTTTAAAAATAACTTAAAAAGTATGTTGTTTCAAATGAAATATAAGTAGTCCGTTTTTTTAAAGGAAAAACGATTGTTTAAAACGTTTTTTCAGTTGACTTTACTTACAAAATATTTTGAGTGTAAGTCTTATGGTCATAGGTTGGTTAAGTTCCGAAATGGGCAAAATCGGACCAAATGAAAAAAAGTTCCCCCCTGAAAAACTTCCACAACCCCTATATAAGAAAATGCGATTTTTTCCGGTCCGCCCCTTCTAGGGGCTTGTCTATAAAAAATAAAATAAAATATTGATTAATTTGTATTATTTAAGGGTAAATATAAACAAAACTAATTTCTTAACATCTATCGCGAGGGGAAGGTATCCCTTCGATTACTCCCGCCCTACCCCTTTAAGAAATATTCCCTGAAACATCCTTGCCAAGTTTTTTATCCCTGACGATTTTGTTTAACAACAGGACAAACAATTTTGATGTTCACGCTGTTTATTTGAAATAAGCAGATTTATCTGTTAAAATCAGAAAATTTTTCTGCTGTCTTGACGGTTTTTTTCTGCAGATTATACCTGGATTATCCAGACAGAAATTTAGCAAACCGCGTCAGCTATAAACAGAAGATTTCTCAAATAACTTAAAATGCAGATTTCTCATATGGCTCAAGATGCAGATTTTTTTGCTCATTGGACAAAGGTGTCTCTACGAGCATGAGTTCGTATTTTTTGAATTACAATATTGCGTGTATGTTTTAATTAAATTCTAAGCTAATTCATAGTATTTAATACTATTATAAATATAATTATTTATAAAAAATGTACTGAACATAAAAGTTTTTTAATTTTTTTTAAATATTTTTTTATTTTTTACGTGTTTTTAACAAATTTATGACTTGTTATCATTTAATTCACAATACCGGTACGTACCGGTATTGACGTTTCGGTAACGGTTTACCGTTATCGAAATAATCGAAAATACCGTTACCTTTACCGTTACCGATATAAAAAATATGTAATACCAATACCGTTACCGATACCGTTATTCGTTTCGGTTGCCAACCCTGCTTACAAGGGTTAATTTTTGAAAACCCAAAAATTTTTAATTTATCTTCTTATACTAAAAACAACTCGTGTACCACTTTTTAACAATATATTCAAAAAACAACACCATTTATTTAATGTTTTTCATCAAAATATGGCTATTTTTTTACCTTTGACCTTTGACCTCGATGCGCCTCGTGTTAACGTTGTCCGATTTGGCTGAAATTTTTAGCATCCCGAGTAAAAAAGATCATATATAATTATATATAGTTTTATATATACATATATTATTTTATAAAACTATATGTATTTTTTGTTGCATCATATGTGATTTTATATATTTGCACTTCTAATTTGTTTCTTATATAAAATTATATAACAGAAAATATTGTCTTTTATATAATAACATATGATTTAAGATTCGTTTATATTATTACATATGAACTTTAAAATTCTGTCTCCTTTTTTATATAATTTGATAAAACAAAATATTTGAAGTAATTTTATATAAAACTTTATGCAACTGTTTTTAAATTATATGTTATCTTATATGAGTAAAATTTAAAAAAAAAATTCTAAGTCCTTTACATATAATTTAATATAACTTTTGAAAATTTTTCTAAGTCCAAAAAAAAATTAAAATTTTCTAAGTCCCAAAATTCTAGGACTGATGCAAAATTGAAAGAAAAAAATTCATAGAATTAGATATAACTTTTAAAAAATTTTCTAAGTCCATATTTTTTTTTAAAAATTTTTCAAAGTCCTAAAAATATTTTTGAAAATTTTGAAGTCCTGGAAACAATTTTTTTTTGTCAATTTTTTGCGTTTTGGGGGAAAATTTTTTTTCTTATATATAAATTTATTTAATTAAATATATATTTGCATCAATTTTATTCAAAAAGGGTCCAATTTTCGCATATAACTATTTAAAATTATATTAAAATTATATAAAATTTGATGAGATTTGATCAAATTTGATAAGTTTTTATATGGTTTTATCGACTCATTTTTCGCATTAAACTATATATGATTATAAATGATGTCTTTATATAATTTTATATGAATATATATAATCTTTTTTAGTCGGGATAGCATTTTTAGACCAAATGTAATAAAAACAAGTAAAAAAGTTAAATTCGGCCTTGCCGAATGTAGTGTTACCCTCCACAATTTCAAAATTATTATTGCAAAAAACTTTATTTAAAAGGAAATTAATTTTGAAAAAAAAAATTTTTTTGAAAAAAAATTTTCGCGAAAAAAAATTTTGGTAAAAAAAATCCGCGATTTTTTTTTTGTGTTCGTACTTGTTTAAATACCATTTGGTGTTCAATTATGTTCACATATGCCAACCAGAAGCCGAATTAAAGCATTTTGTATTTTTAGGTTATGTTGAATGTACTGAAATTTTTGAGGTGTGCTTACATTTTCGTTTATAACTTTTGAACCGCTGAACCGATATCGCTCAAATGCAATACCAAACTTCTCGGGAGAACTTCCAATAAATATGTTAAGTTTCAGTCATCTCTGTGCAATAGTTTGTCCGCGACAGCATTTTCCACAGACAGACAGACAGTCTTAAAATCGATCGGGCATCATGAATATATATACTTTATGGGGTCCCAGATCGATATTTCGATGAGTTACAAACAGAATGACAAACTTATATATACCCTCTATCACTAGAGTGGAGGGTATAATTAGGGGTGCACTCCTTCAAATTCGAAGTTTTGCAAAATAGCTGCCACCCTAATGTACATATATGAACATATGTGTGGCCATACATAATTATGTATGAATCATATACGTCCATATACGTAAAGTGAACCCATATCCGAGTAAAAAAGAACTGATATAATCATATATGCTATTATATAATTATTTATATTTATATATGGTTATGCATGAACTTTGATATGGGCATATAAGTTTATATATAGCATTGTATTTTTCCTTATTTTTTAATATGATAACATACATATTCCTATCTATTTATATACCGATCTATATGAAATTAGATATGACATATAAGGTCGGAAATTTTTAGATATGACAGATAAAAAGATATATGATTTTATTTATAATTATATCCCGAAAAATTTTTTAAAAATTTTCTAAGTCCCGGACAATTAAAAAAATTTCAAGTCCTAAAAAATTTTATGAAAATTTTCCAAAGTTCCGGACACAAAATTTTTTTGGCAATTTTTTTTTTGGAGTAAAAAAATCATTGAAAATGTTTTTAGGAAAAATTTTGTTTTTTTTGAAAAATTTTTAAGTTCCGAAAAAATGTTTTTAAATTTTCTAAGCCACAAACATTTTTTAGAATTTTAAATCACTATAACTGATTTAAAAAAAAAATTAAAAATTTTTAATAATTTGCTAAGTCCCGAAAAAATTCAGAAGAATGCAATAAAAACTCTTCTAATTGATAATGTATCCAATCTGATAAAATAATTTCTAATTTCACGTTTAAAATTACAAAAAATTTGACCAGGGGGGTAATTATGTAACTTGATAGTCGTCAATCGTATCGTTTCCATCGTTATTCCATTACCATATAGTGTCATTTTATGGTAATAGAATAATGAGCTAACGATGACGATTGGCGATTATCAAGTTACATAATTAGCCCCCAGATTTCATCTAATTATATAAAAATTTATCTAATTTTAACAGATAAGATATGATTTGATACAATTAGATAGACCCATTTTTGGGATCAAACTTAATCAAATTTGATATTATTTTTTCAGGAATAATAGAATTTGATATAATCGTATAATATTCGATCCGCCAATTTTCGGATCAAAATTAATATGGATTTAAATAAAAGCATATCTGTTCATATAAAATTAAATATTGCGTCATATAACTTTTTTTACTCGGGTATGTAAATATATGGCATACATGTACATTAAGGGTGTTCTTATTTTTTTATTTCGGATTTTTGTGTTGCACTGGGCAGAATTTTGTTCCTTTGTACTAAAAACTTAATAATAAAAAATTTGGAGTTAATCCGATAACTTTAAGTGGACGCGGAAACGACCTGAAGTTGTAAAAACGGATTACAAGGGGAAAAAATTACTTTTTACTCATTTTCTCAGTTTTTTCCATATTAAAAGTTAAGTTTGAATTCAAATGGTTACAGAATTGTGATGTGGAGTACATTACCTTTGTAATAAGGTAATAAAAACTAAAATCGGTTAAAAATCAGCCAAGTTATTACAACTGCCCCAGGCAACTAGCGTGTGGCAGACCACTTGATCAAAGATTTCGAGTTCAATTTTTGAAATTGATTGAAATTATCTACTATAGCAACATTTTTTTATTCTTTACCTGCCAATGTACTAAGGTGATAGGTATTTTCAATATTGTGCTATGCTAACTTGTTTTTAATTAATGGTAAAAAGGTCTAAATTTTTCAACCCTGTTTTCAAATCTCCTATTTTAAATTTTAATTTTTTTTGGCAAATAAAATTTAAAAAATCGACCATTGGACCATTGGATTTTGTTAAGCACATATAAGGGAATAAAAATTACAAAAATTGTAGACATTCCTTTTTTCATTCGGCTAGTTTAGCGATTTTATTTCGGCGGATTTCGAGATAATAGTGATTTTGGTAACTTTTTTAGCTTTTAGTTAATTTTTTTATTTTTTTTTAACAAACTTCATATGTTTTCTACCGAATTACTACAGAATAATATACTCATTAATATTCGCTCGAAAAATCTGTAAATCTTTAAAAAATCAAATTCTTCTAAAATTTGACCTTTGACCTTTAACTGGGTCAATTTTTCATATCTCAATTTTGCCCTGATTAAAGGAATTGAAGTATTCTATATTAATCTGTAGTAATTCGGTAGAAAACATATGAAGTTTGTTAAAAAAAAAATAAAAAAATTAACTAAGAGCTAAAAAAGTTACCAAAATCGAAATCCGCCGAAATAAAATCGCTAAACTAGCCGAATGAAAAAAGGAATGTCTACAATTTTTGTAATTTTTATTCATTTATATGTGCTTAACAAAATCCTATGGTCCAATGGTCGATTTTTTAAATTTTATTTGCCTAAAAAAATTAAAATTTAAAATTGGAGATTTGAAAATGGGGCTGAAAAATTTTGACCTTTTTAACATTAATTTAAAACAAGTTAGCATAACACAATATGAAAAATACCTATCACCTTAGTACATTGGGAAGTAAAGAATAAAAAAATGTTGCTATAGTAGATAATTTCAATCAATTTCAAAAATTGAACTCGAAATCTTTAATCAAGTGGTCTGCCACACGCTAGTTGCCTGGGGCAGTTGTAATAACTTGGCTGATTTTTAACCGATTTTAGTTTTTATTGCCTTATTACAAGGGAAATGTACTCCACATCACAATTCTGTACCATTTGAATTCAAACTTAACTTTGAATATCGAAAAAATTGAGAAAATGAGTAAAAAGTCATTTTTTCCCCTTGTTATCCGTTATTCAAACTTCAGGTCGTTTCCGCGTCCACTTAAAGTTATCGGATTAACTCCAAATTTTTTATTATTAAGTTTTTAGTACAAAGGAACAACATTTTGCCCAGTGCCAAGCAATTAAAACATTTTAAATTTTTCCCTTACTGTTAAGAACACCCTTAATGTACATATATGAAGCATATATGATCATATATGCCCACAAATATGTTCATATATTTACATGTATGCCTTTTATTTACATATGGACGTATATGATTCATACATACCCGGTGAAAAATGTTCATATATGCACATACATGTTTCATATGTGATCACATATGTGCCCCAATCGAGTCCAAATGTATGACCGACCCCCACTAACTGTGGAGGGCCGATCCACCCATGCCAGTGGCACACCCCCTGGAACTCCCCTGGGGGGTTCCCCATACAAACATTTCAAAAATCACCATTTTTGGCACTTTATTTTATTATTTTTATACCCTCCACTCTACACGCAAAAAAAAAAATCTGTGTCAGATCGAGCAATCCTACTTGGTAAAACTTTTTTCATACCAAAAAAATTTTTTTACCAAATTTTTGTTAAAATTCTGCTTGTCGATGTTAAAGTAACATAATTAGTTTTTTATGTAAAATAACCAAGTAGCTTGCACAATAACGCAAATTACACGCAAAAAAAAACTTGTGTCGGAGTGAGCAAAAATCTGGCATAATTTTACCAAAAATATGCTAAAACTACAACCGACGAAGTAGTTTTCGTAATTTAGCCAAAACACTTATGTAAAAAATTTTGAAGAAAATGCTAATGCTATTTAAGTAAAAACTTGGTAAAATATACCAAAAGAGATATGGTGAAATATTCCAAAATTATTAGAAAAGATGACTAAAAATAATGCTAAAAATTACCACATTTATGCTAAAATAAATTTTCAATAAATTTTTGTAAAAATTTGTATATTTGTTGAATTTAAATTTTTTACAGAATAAATCCATATTAATGTAATAAATGTTGTGTAGGATTTAATTTACCACCGACCAACTGACCCTTTTTGTACAATTTTCTCGAGTGACTGCTGCCTACGCTTCTTCTTGAAGTAAAGGATCCGCTATAGCTTCACGAATTTATTTAAAAGCATCCTGTAAAAATAGAAAATTATTACAAAACATATATTTTTAATTTAAAAAATTGGTAAACCCCATTGGTCTCTTGGTAAGGAGGAACACTTACTTTGTCATTCCATTTGTAACTCAAAACAGGTATGGACTCCCTTGGCTTTGGGTTTTTAGGTTTTAATTTTATACCTAAAGGCAGGATTGGTGTCCACGCTCTTTATTGTAGTGAAGGATTCGCCATAGCTTCAAAAATTTATTTAGCAGTACCCTGTAAAAATAGAAAATTATTACCAAACTCTAATTTTTATAAGGGTTCAAGTTGAAAAAATGCAGAAGAAAAATTGAATTTCTAAAAATTATAGACATTTCTGGTATTTCCCATACCGGTTTCAAACACTAAAAATCTATTAAACCTTATTGGTGTCTTCGGAATGCGGGTATACTCACTTTATCATTCCATTTGTTATTCATCGAAACATACGTCTGGGACTCCATTGGTTTTTCTTAATGAATGGTGTTTTAAGTGATGAAAGCAAAATTAACTTTAACATTCTTTTATCTTGTATTTATTTATCTTTTAGAAAACTAATTATTTATTTTTATTTATTAATTTATTTTTATTTTATTTACCAATTTCCTTTTTACGTTTTTATAACACAAAAAATAAACAAACAACGCACACAAAAAAAAATTAAAATGGCGGTCTGTATTTGTTTTTTTGTTGTTTTCTTTCGATAAATTTTTGTGCAGGTAATTTGCGTTATTGTGCAAGCTACTTGGTTATTTTACATAAAAAATGAATTATGTTACTTTAACATCGACAAGCATAATATTAGCAAAAATTTGGTAAATTTTTTTTTTTGGTATGAAAAAAGTTTTACCAAGTAGGATTGCTCAATCTTACACAGATTTTTCTTTTGCGTGTACTTGCACAAAAATTTATCGAAAGAAAACAACAAAAAAAAAAAACAAATACAGACCGCCATATTCATTTTGTATTTTTGTGTGCGTGCTTCGTTTATTTTTTGTGTTATAAAAACGTAAAAAGGAAATTGATAAATAAAACTAAAATAAATTAATAAATAAAAATAAATAATTAGTTTTTAAAAGATAAATAAATGTAAGATAAGAAAATGCTAAAGTTAATTTTGCTGTCATAACTTAAAACACCATTCATTTAGCAAAACTAATGGAGTCCTAGACGTTTGTTTCAATAAATTACAAATGGAATGATAAAGTGAGTATACCCCTATTCCGAAGATTTTTAGTTAAAAAATAGTGTTTGGTAATAATTTTCTATTTTTACAGGGTACTGCTAAATAAATTTTTGAAGCTATGGCGAATCCTTCACTACAATAAAGAGCGTGGGCACCAGTCCTCCCTTTAGCTATAAAATTAAAACCGAAAAACTCATTTATATAGCAAAGCAAATGGAGTCCACCCCTGTTTTGATGAGTTACAAATGGAATCACAAAGTAAGTGTTCCTCCTAACCAAAAGACCAATGGGGTTTACTAGTTTTCTAAATTAAAAAATTATGTTTTGTATTAATTTTCTATTTTTTACAGGATGATTTTAAATAAATTCGTGAAGCTATAGCGGATCCTTCACTTCAAGAAAATGCGTAGACAGCAGTCACTGGAGAAAATTGTACATAAAGGGTCAGTTGGTCGGTGGTAAATAAAATCCTACACAACATTTATTATATTAATATGGATTTATTCTGTGAAAATTTTAAATTCAACAAATAAAAAAATTTTTACAAAAATTTATTGAAAATTTATTTTAGCATAAAGGTGGTAATTTTTAGCATTATTTTTAGTCATCTTTTCTAATAATTTTGGTATATTTCACCATATCTCTTTTGGTATACTTTACCAAGTTTTTGCTTAAATAGCATTAGCATTTTCTTCAAAATTTTTTACATAAGTGTTTTAGCTAAATTACGAAAACTACTTCGTCGGTTGTAGTTTTAGCATATTCTTGGTAAAATTATGCCAGATTTTTGCTCACTCCGACACAGATTTTTTTTTGCGTGTAGTGATAGAGGGTATATATAAGTTTGTCATTCCGTTTGTAACTCATCGAAATATCGATCTGGGACCCCATAAAGTATATATATTCATGATGTCCGATCGATTTTAAGACATTCTAGCGATGTCCGTCTGTCCGTCTGTCTGTCTGTGGAAAATGCTCTCGCGGACAAAATATTGCACAGAGATGACTGAAACTTAACATATATATTGGAAGTTCTCCCGAGAAGTTTGGTATTGCATTTGAGCGATATCGGTTCAGCGGTTCAAAAGTTATGAACGAAAATGTAAGCACACCTCAAAAATTCCAGTACATTCAACATAACCTAAAAATACAAAATGCTCTAATTCGGCTTCTGGTTGACATATGTGGACATAATTGAACACCAAATGGTATTTAAACAAGTACGAACATATTTTTTGAAAAAAAAAAAGAAAAAAATCGCGGATTTTTTTTTTTTTACCAACTTTTTTTTCGCGGAATTTTTTTTTTCAAATTTTTTTTTTTTTAAAGTAATTTCCTTTTAAATAAAGTTTTTTTTCAATAATCTTTTTGAAATTGTGGAGGGTATCACTACAATCGGCAAGGCCGAATTTAACTTTTTTACTTGTTTATTTATTTTATTTATTTTTTCTCTTTAGAAATTTATTTAGTCAGAACATATATAAATGAAAAAATTAATTTAACTTAGTAATAGAAAAGAAAATAAAAAAAATTACTGTTTGAAGTCTTTTTTGCTTTCAAGTCTGGGCAATTTCGCACGGCTCTCTAATGTCGTCGCCATAACAGCCTCTACATTTTCCGGTATAACTCGTTTGGAAACGCTAGCCAGCAATTGAACGTGTCGTTCTGTTCCTATGTGTGATGGAATTTTTGGATCATTAATCGGTGGATCATCTTGATTTAAATATTCTTTCAAAGTATCGTATGGAATGCTTCGCGTGAATGGTGGTTCAAATACGTCATTTATGTCATTCGTATTGATCATTTCCGTGTAACTTGTGCAATAAAAGTTTATATCTGGTTTTTTATGAGCTCTTAGTCCCGTTGGGTCGTCAACATCGGTTCGATAGCGTAGAATTATCTTGATAGCACAGTCGCGCTTTTCTTTGCTATCATCAAACAACATTGATAACAAGATATTTTCCGAATGCGCATAATATGAATTATCTGTAATTACTTTATTGACAATTTTGCGTAAACGAGGTTCTAGAAATCTTGACCAACTAATGAATTTGAAAAATAATCTACTTCAGTACACGACAGAGCTGTAATACTTGATATGTAAGTACATTGGCACATAACATGTAATTATAAATTTAACCAGTATTCTTAAATTTGCATCTGGATTTTCCGTTGTCACATATAATCGTAATAGACTAGCGGCCTTGGTGAGCCACCGAGAATGTCTCTTTCTCTCTCTTTATTCCATCGCTCTTGCCAGTGTAGAGGATGGTGGATTCATTGTAAACTTTTTGATTTGGAATGATTTTTTTTTAAATATTTTTTTTATCTGAAACACAGTGATACAAAATCGAACTTTCGGAATCGGAATGGGATGAAACCAAAAGCAAATGAAAGCTGACGTTTTCCATAACAAAACCCTTACGGCCTTTTTTTTTAGGTCAGAGCTAGATTTTTTTTTACACACATTTAAAGTTGGTAATTTTAAAGCATTTAAAGTTTTGGTGTACTAAATATGTCCTACTTTAAGGGCCCCTGGTAATGCCTTTATTGGACATGTAGGGTCCAGCTTCCCAACTTAAGCTTAAAATTACTTTAGCTACAACTGGTATGAATTTTGCTGCAATCGATCCAGTACCTATTTACTGAATAGCAAAATTATTAAAATAAACCACTGCACACCGTTGCGTATGATTGTTATTTAAAGGCAATTATTAAAATAAAACAACTAGACACCGTTACGTATGATTGTTATTTAAAGGCAATTTCAATATTGATCATACGCCCTAATACAGTTTTCAAGCATTTATAATAATTATAATAAAAGATCACTAACTTCAAATGCGTGTAAAAAAAAATCTAGCTCTGAACTAGAAAAAAGCCTAGAGGGTTTTGTTATGGAATATGTCAACTTTCGTTTAGTATTTATAAAAAACCGACATTTTGGAAAACCGGTTTCTCGGTTAACCGAAAATCAGCTTTTTCGGTTAACCGGTTTTCTCGGTTAAACCGGAATAAAAAAACCGGTTAACCGGTTTTTTTTCTTTAACTGAAAAAACCAAAAAATACTTGAAAATATCTTATTTTTATTAAATAACTAGCTATACCCGGTCCGCGTTGCTGGCCCTAAGAAAAAACTATTTTTTATTGCATCTTAATTTAAATATAGTGTCGGACAAAATTAAAGCACGCGTCCGGGCCCAGCTAGTAACCTTTGGTTCCACCCTTAGTTAGCACTATCTATAGAGAAATCTCAACAAAATCGGTTCAGCCGTTTTTGCGTGATTTCGAAACAGACAGACATAACGTTAAGTATAGTACAAAGGGGCATGTAATTTAACGCATATTTTATCGAATCGTGATAGTCTAAAGTTCCATGATACATCCTCGATTAGTACTATTTGTGCTTCAAATTTCATTGACATCAGTTTTGTTGTTTTTGTGTGATTGCGAAGGAGGAGGAAATAACTTTTTATTAATGAAAAACGGGAGTGATATTGTTAACCCTTTGCCGAATCGCGCTATACATATGACCTACAGTTCCCGCTCGGTTAGTTCTATCAGTAGTGACAGATTCGGCTTATCCGTTTTTCACAACAGGCAGATATAACGTTCATTATAAAACAAAGGGGCTTGTCAATTTACGCCTCTTTGTTCAATCGTGGTCAGTATAGTACTAAGGGCGTTGCAATTTTGATCCCTTTTTCCAATAACGATCTTATAATGCCTACATATGCACTTGGTTAGCACTGTATGTAGTGAAAATGTCAAGAGAATCGGTTCAGCTGTTTTTGTGTGATTGCGAAACAGGCAGACAATGTCCAGTATAGTATAAAGGAGCGTGGCATTTTACGCCCCTTTTTCCAATTTTAGTATAACATGGCCTATAGTTCTGCACTCGGTTAATACTATTAGTGCTGAAACTTTAATTAAAATCAAATCAACAGTTTTGCGTTATTGCGGAGCACGAAAAAATACAATTCAATTCAATACAAAGGGGCATGGTATTTTACGCCCATTTGTCCGATCACGCTCTATTTTGGCACACAGTTAGTACTTGGTTAGTACTATCGTTGGTTTATTTCATCAAAATCGGTCCAGCCGTTTTTTATATATAAATGTCATTATTAGTGCAATGTAAAAATTCGATTTTGCCCACCACTCCGCCCACTGGCAAAAAAGCATGGCATTTTACGCCCATTTGTCCGATCACACTCTTATTTGGCATATAGTTAGAACTTGGTTAGTTCTATCTTTGGTTTAAATTTCATCAAAATCGGTCCATCCATTTTTTATATATAGATGTCATTAGTGGTGCAATGTAAAAATTCGATTTTGCCACGCCCCTCCGCCCACACGCAAAAAATTTAAAATCTGACTGAACACTGTTACTCCCTAGGCTATTCTGAATATTCCCTGAAAATTTCATCAAGATCGGTCCAGCCATTTTCGCGTCCATAAGGAACATACCTATAGCCGTTTTTTGCATTATTGAAATAACTTTCAATTCAATACAAAGTTGCATGGCATTTTACGCTACTTTGTCCGATAACGCTCAAATTTGGCACATAGTGAGTACTCAGTTAGTACTATATTTGGTATAAATTTCATCAAAATCGGTTCATCCGTTTTTTATATATAGATGTAATTAGTGGTGGAATGCAAAAATTTGATTTTGCCACGCCCCTCCGCCCACAGACGGAAAATAAAAAATCCGACTTGACAGTGTTACTCGCCAGGCTATTCTGAATATTCCCTGAAAATTTCATCAAGATCGGTCCAGCCGTTTTCGAGTCCATACGGAACATACATACATACATACATACATACATACACACATCCATTTTTATATATATAGATAAAGCGAATATAGCTTAAGTTAACATATTTGTTTCTTTCAGCAAGGTTTGCAACTATTACGCTATAAAAAAGCGATATTTAAAAATGTACTTTAATTGACCATATTCACTAGAACTTCAATTTAATTTGTACTGGTTTTATTTAGAAAAATACATTTATTCGTTATAAGTAAATTGCAGTTCCGAATTTTATTTTTATTTTCTTTTATTGACATTTTCGCCATTAACAGCGATTTTAGTATCTGGTTAACAGTCACTTATTAAGTTTTTCATGAAATGTTCAAAAAAACGCTTACAACGGTGAGTATTTCAAATTTTTATCAATTTCAGAATAAAATTCCAATTTAGAAAATTGTTTCTTGAAGACAAAAAATATTTTAGACGTTCTTTCTCGCGGATTTTTAATGTGTTTCAACGAAATTTTGAAAATATCATAAAAAAATAAGTGTAAACCCTTAATATTTGCGAAAATATTCCGTTTTGAATGTATTTTAAAAACCGGTTAACCGACAGAAAAAAAACGGTTTTCGGTGCACCGGAAATCTTCAATTCCGGTTAACCGGTTTGTAAAAAAACCGAAATTTTAGGAAAAAACCGGTTTTTCGGTTAACCGGTTTATAAACACTACTTTCGTTTGCTTTTGGTTTCATCCCATTCCGATTTTGGGTGTTGCACTGTGAAATTAGCATTTCACACTTCGAGTTCTTCACAACGACTTAATGCATTCACAAAAACTGTTGCGTTATATATGGTCTACGAGACGAGGTAATAAGAATGAAATGGTAATTTCAATTCTACCTGTAACCGATTTTGTTGTCAAAACTGCCCATAAAGTACTTACATGTAAATTAAACGTTAATCTGACCACAAATTCTGTTAAGCAAGTGCGCCTTTTATTACTTCTGGAAAATCCTTTATGATAATTTTATGCTTAATTCTTCCTGTAACCGATTTTGCTTAAGTAAGTTTACTACATGCGGCTGTGTCTTGTGTTGGCTTAAAAAACCCACACAACCTATTTTATGACCTGCAACAGAACGACACGTTCAATTGCTAGCTAGCGTTTCCAAACGAGTTATACCGGAAAATGTAGATTCTGTTATGGCGACGACATTAGAGAGCCGTGCGAAATTGTCTAGACTTGAAAGCAAAAAAGACTTCAAACAGTAATTTTTTTTTTATTTTCTTTTCTATTACTAACAATAAGTTAAATTAATTTTTTCATTTACATACATATGTTCTGACTAAATAAATTTCTAAAGAGAAAAAATAAATAAAATAATAAAAATAAATAAAATATATAAAAAATAATAAAATAAAGTGCCAGAAATAGTGATTTTTTGAAATGTTTGTATAGGGAACCCCCCAGGGGAGTTCCAGGGGGTGTGCCACTGGCATGGGTGGATCGGCCCTCCAAATTTAGTGGGGGTCGGTCATACATTTGGACTCGATTGGGGCACTCTAAATGGGTCAAAGTGCCAAAAATTGTGATTTTTTGAAATGTTTGTGTGGGGAACCCCCCAGGGGAGTTCCAGGGGGTGTGCCACTAGCATGGGTGGATCGGCCCTGAGGTGTGCTTACATTTTCGCTCATAACTTTTGAACCGCTGAACTGATATCGCTCAAATGCAATACCAAACTTCTCGGGAGAACTTCCAATAAATATGTTAAGTTTCAGTCATCTCTGTACAATATTTTGTCCGCGACAGCATTTTCCACAGACAGAGAGACAGACAGACAGACGGACATCGCTAGAATGTCTTAAAATCAGGGTTGGCAACCGAAACGAATAACGGTATTGGTAACGGTATTGGTATTGCACATTTTTTATATCGGTAACGGTAAAGGTAACGGTATTTTCGTGTATTTCGGTAACGATAAACCGTTACCGAAACATCGATACCGGTACGTACCGGTATTATGAATAAAATTTAGCAAAAATGTGTAAAAGTCACCAAATTGTTAAAAATGCGTAAAAATAAAAAATTTATTTAATAAAATTAAAAAACTGTTAAATTTTGTGCATTTTCAACACATAATTATGTAGTAGTATTAAATACTATTAATTAACTCAGAATTTAATTAAAATAATCACGCAATATTGTAATTCAACAAATATGTACATTTTTTTTTTTACTGCGACGCGATTTGTTAAATTTCTGTCTAAATAAACCAGGTAGAGTCTGCAGAAAAATCTGCTGATTTCAGATAAATAGCCTGAACAGCAAAATTGTATTTTATTTAGGTAAAAGATTGTTAAATTTAGATGGTCCGAATCCTTTATACCCAAATATTGACAGGACATTTCCGTGGGGGGGGGGGGGGAAGAAGGGAAAATCCGCAGTGCGGAGGTGTGGCCCGGTGTTATAAAAAAATGGCAGGGGGAAATAGGGCAAAACAAATAAGCAACACAATAATTTTACAGAAAGAAATTTTTAGATTTTTGAAAGCGAAAATTTTTTTAGTTATGCTGCTTTTAAATAACATTTATTTTTAACTCCAGAGAACCACCACTCCACGCTGACCTGCGTGGATGCCACCGCCAGCAATCCCAGAGATTTGGCACAATTCAGACTTGCCATATCTTTTATCTCTATTTTATTAAAAAATTCTTACATTATACGGCGTTCACACTTGCTGTTTTGAAGTGTTCAAGAGTGAGATGTTTAAAAAAAGTCTTTTTTCTGTGTCCATTACTTTTTTATTCTGCTACTGGTGTTTTGTTGAACAACTTGTTTAAGGTCGCTAGTGTGAACTCCATATTACGTGCCACTCACGTTTTTCTTCGAAACTTTTTAAGTAAATTGCAAAATTGATCATTAGATGGACCAATTTCCACATATTCTTTGCCCAAATTTACTTAATTGCGAATGTGATCATTGGTTGGACCAATTTCGTCATTGCTTTTGTCCAAATAACAAAACGATTTGCAATGAACACATTATTTTTTTTTTATTTTACGTACATTCAAAATATTTTATTTTGTTTTTTATCTCCAAAAAAATTAAAATAAGTAATATTAAGACAACCGAAACAAAACCGATATAATACCGGTAAAAATCCGAATAAAGGTAATGGTATTTTATCGGTAACGGTATTTCAAAATTTTTATTTCGGTATTGGTAACGGTAACGGTAGTCAATATTAAAGGGTTTTTAATCGGTAACGGTATTGAAAGGGTAACGGTAGCCAACACTGCTTAAAATCGATCGGGCATCATGAATATATATACTTTATGGGGTCTCAGATCGATATTTCGAT
This sequence comes from Pegoplata infirma, assembly GCA_963921195.1. Taxonomy (NCBI): domain Eukaryota; kingdom Metazoa; phylum Arthropoda; class Insecta; order Diptera; family Anthomyiidae; genus Pegoplata; species Pegoplata infirma. The sequence goes on from OY992541.1 coordinate 5,854,508, forward strand.
GAGTTACAAACAGAATGACAAACTTATATATACCCTCTATCACTAAGTGGAGGGTATAAAAACATAGAAAAAGTTTTTTTCTGAAATTTAAAAAAAAATTTTAAGACTTCAAAAATAGTGAAGCATTTTTTTTCTAAAACAATTTTAATGAAATTCTTTACACCAAAATGCAAAACGGAATTAAAACAAGTAAGAGTGTTAAATTCGGCTGTGCCGAATCTTTTATACCCTCCAACATGCAAATAAATAAAAAAAAATTGCAGGGGCGTCTTTTTTATTTTTGTGGGGGGGGGGGGGGTCGGTAGTGGTAATTGGGGGGCACAATTCCTCTCGAATAAGTGTTAAAAAAAATAATTCTTATGCTTTTTGCACTAAAGAAATACAAATTTATCATTATATAAAAAAAAAAAAATTATTCCACGCCCATAAAAGGGGGGGGGGCGGATCGTAAAACGATTTTTTCTAATTCTGTGGGTCCAAATGCAGGACCTTGAACTTCTTGTAGCATTAAAATGTTGGATTTGTTAAACAAAAACACAAAAAATCATGTAAAAATATGGTATTTTTCAGAGGTTTGTTTAGTTCTTCACGGGGGAACTTTTTTCCCCCTGGTCCGATTTTGCCCATCTCCGAACTTAACCAGCCTATGAACATAAGACATATATGTGCCAAATTTCAGGAGTCTACCACTTTTATTTTGGACTGTATCGTGTCTTCCACAGACGGACGGACGGACAGACGGACGGACAGACGGACATCGCTAGAATGTCTTAGAATCGATCACTGATCAATAATATATATACTTTATGGGGTCCTACACCGATATTTCGATGCGTTACACACGGAATGACAAAGTGAGTATACCCCCATACTGTAGTTGGAGGGTATAAAAATATATGTTAATATATGTTGTGAAAAGTAATCATTACCAAGTACATTATTTATAATGAGTACCCATTACAGCCTGAAGTCGAAATTGTATTTTATTAAAAAAAAAAAATACTTTTTTTGTTAAAAATGTTCTAAAATAAGCGAACTTTAAAAAAAATTTATAAAATTTTTAATTTTTTTTCAAGAAACTTTTCTTACAAACAGTTCAATTTCTGTAAAATTATTAAAATAGTCAGCTGATTTTTCCACATTTGAACAATTTTTAGTTTTAATCGTTTAAATTAGATAAAAATTAAAAAAAAACTACAACAATTTTTTTTTTTAAAAATACTAAATAGTCTGCTAAAATTTGAACAAAAATATTTTTTTTTAAAAGCAGCATTTTTTTAAAATTTAAATACAGAGAATTAAGTTAAAGTATTCATTTTAGCAGAAAAATCTTTTAAAAGTTTTCTAATTCAAACTGAAAGTTGTTTAACAGATTTTTCGACAGGGTTTTTCTTCAGACTGTACGACCACCTCTCCACGTTTACCTGCGTGGATGACAGCGCCAGCAACACTTGAGCGATTCAGGTGTGTCTCTTCTTTTATATTTCCGCTGAAAAATGCGTAAATTATGTGACACTAACTTTTCTCGTCAGAAATTTTTTGGTAAATTGCGAATGTGATCATTGGTTGGACAGATTTTTTCATTGTTTTTGCACCAACAACATTCCGATTTACAATGAACGAAAATATTTTTTTTTTTATTTTACGTACATTAAAAATATTTTACTTTGTTTTTTATCTGCAAAAAAATTTAAAATAAGTAATATTAAGACAACCGAAACAAAACCGATATAATACCGGTAAAAACACGAATAAAGGTAATGGTTTTTTTATCGGTAACGGTATTTAAAATTTTTTATTTCGGTATTGGTAACGGTAACGGTAGTCAATATTAAAGGGTTTTTAAACGGTAACGGTATTGAACGGGTAACGGTAGCCAACTCTGGTTTTAATTAACTAATTATTTTACTTCTTATTGGTAATGGGTTTTTACTCCTTATTAGTAATCCGAGTCAGTAACTACTTATTTATCTCCATACTCTTCACTAGTTATTTTTGTCTCACGCCCTTGTTAAAATAATTAGTGTTTCATTCAATAAGTAAGTAACTACTGATTAACATCTGTTTCGGATTACAAAACCCATTACTAGTAATGTCAATTTTTGCTGGGTGCCCATATATTTACATATGCCTAACCTGACCAACCATCCCGCTTTTGGCGGGATTATCCCGCTTTTTGATGTCTCATCCCGCCTTGAATTTCTATCCCGCTTTTTAAACAAAAGTCCCGCTTCATCCCGCTTTATCCCGCTTTTTGACTTTTGGAATAGAAAAGTACAATTTAAAATTGTTTAAAAAATATTTTGAGTATGATTGTTCTGAAGTATTTTTTAGCGATTTATTTCGATTTTTGAGCATATAAATATGGTAACATTTAGAATTTTTTATCGCGCTTAAAAAATTACTCCTAAAATTGTGTTGAAACTCGACAAAATTTCCAACAACTTCGTTAATTTTTGAAAAAAAATATAAATTGATTTTGTTATAAGGGTTCAAGTTGAAAAAAAGAAGAAAAAAAGAATTTCTAAAAATTATAGACATTTCTGGTATTTCCTATACCGGTTTCAAACACCCCAGTTAGTGTCATCATCAGGATTTTAAATGTCGGTTTGTCTTGTTAATGAAAACTGTTTTTTATATATGTGAATATTTATAGTTTCTACAGAATAAATTTTGACAGTTTCCAACACTAAAATTCTATTTCTAGCAATCTCAACCTCACTTCATACTTTCTTTCAACTTTTTTGTCTCTTACATTTTGATTTTTTTATAAATTATTTTCTTAATTTGAAAATTAAAAAAGATTATGGTTCAGAAACAAATTTTTAAGTTTATTTTTATTTCAATTAATTTTTTTTTTTTTTAAATCTAATTTTTTTCGAGACGTGTTCAATAGGGTGGTCCTTCTTTTGAAAATTTTTAAATGACCTGAAATAAGTACCTAGTAAAATTTTGAGCCGAATCAATTAAATTTTTGACCCCGCGAAAATCAGTCAAAGTTTCGAGTTTTGGGCAAAAATTCTCTAAATTTAAGAAAAAAAGCTTGATTAAACATTTTATGAATATGCTCAAAACAAAAGAATAAAACACATTTTTTTTAACGTTGCCCAAATGTTCTCAGATAAAAAATATATAATTTTCGGTAACCCATATTAATTTCGTACAAAAATAAATTTTTGAATTTGAAACATTTTTCAAATCTGCAAAATATTTTTTTTCAAATTTTCTCAAACAAAATTGCCAGGTATTTCAGCTCGTTTAACAAATCGGGTTTAAGGAGCAGCAAAAATCCAAAATTTTCAAAAAAAAATCTACCCTTTGGAAACTTTGACTCGGAATATATTTTTTTTGAGTACATGATTTTTTATCTATTTTTTTTTTTGAGTGTACAATTTTTTTGGAGTGACAAAAATATTTTGAAAACTATTTTTGTGGTCTTTAGAAGCGTGTTCAACGTTTTATTTAACACTTGAATTGGAGGCGAAACCAATCCAAGATTCACGGTTTTCCACATAACTTCTGAACCACTGGACCTATTTCACTGAACTTCAATATCAACCTGACCGTAAAAATTACAAACTACTTTCTTTCGAAAGTAAGTGTGTTTTCAATAAACATACAGACAACCAGAGAAACGGACGGACATCACTATGTCAAATTTAAATTGATTGATAATCATAAATTTTTATACTTTTTCGAACTGTTACAAACTTACTATCACAACAAGGAAGGTCTTTTACAGGGCACCCACCGATTGTCCTGAAACTTGAATAGGGGAATGAGGGGGAAAAATAAAAGTTACCTGTTTTTTTAGCTGCCCAATCTCAAATTTAAAAAAGGGTTGCCACCTGCTGAAAAATAAGGGCTTCCGGGAAAATCCGTATAAAAGCCGAAGTAGCAGGAATTTCGCCAAACGAAAAAATACGGGTCAGCTTAATTTTGATAGAGATGATTATATATGGTTTTGTCGGTCGATTATATATTTTTGACAACGATTATATATTTTTGACAATAACGAACTTAACGAGACCGAATTTGGACAAGACCGATACACCCTTGGATAGGCCTTTAAAACCCCTTTTGACCTGTATAAAATGTTCATATAGTTTTGAAGAAATGGGAAAAATCTTCAAAAAAACGAAAAAAAATCTAGTTTTCCCCTCCCCTTCCACCTGCTAAATGTGAGTGAGTTTGGACAGCTAAAAAAAACAGGTAACTCTTTTTTTTCTTCCCTCTTTCCCATATGCAAGTTTCAGGACAATCGGTGGGTGCCCTGTTAAAGACCTTCCTTGTAAGTCAAGGATATAAAAAGTCCCGCTTTTTAGACCAAAATCCCGCTTTTTTAACGTTTCCATCCCGCTTTTCAGAGAAAAACAGTTGGTCAGGTTACATATGCCGCCAATTTTCGCATTTGCTTCATATCTTATGTAATACATATGGACGAGAATATATGAATAATATATGAATAACATCTGACATTTTTCACCGCCCGGTGAAAAATGTTCATATATGAATCATATGTGGTCCAAATATGGACATGTATGTTCATATATGTAAATATATGTTACACATGCGAAAATTGGCGGCATGTGTACATTAGAGTGGCACTTAAAAATTAAATTTTCGAATTTCAAAAAGCGCGGGTCGGAATATTGTGTAATTGCGTCTAAAAATGATTGTGTAAAAATTTCAGGAAAATCGAATAACTTTAACCCGTGCCGCTTTGAGGTCAAAGTTTCGGGTTTTTGGGGAAAAAAGACGATGATTTGAAAAAAAAAATAAAAAAAAGTTTTTATGAAATTAATTAAAATAATTTTTTTTTATTTAGCTTTTACTCAAAACTACTTGGAAAAAATTATGTCAACTTTGTATGACATCATTAACCCGTTAAAAATTTTAAGCTAAAAATTACCATGAATTCAAATGAGTATTTTCGATTTTTTAAAAATTTTATCAAACAAAATTTTTAAATTCAACATTTCTATACAAGTCACTTATAAAAAACATCCTAAAGATTAAATATTAAAAAAATTGGGGATATACACCGACTCAATTTGTTTTTGGAGCCGTTTGATTTTTGTGGATTTCAAGGAAATTAGAATTTTGTGTAAATTTTTTTTTATGAAAATCGATTTTCAAATAAACTGACCAAATTTAAATTTTTTGTTGCTTCTTTTGATCAAATTAATTCAGTTAAGAACTATTAACTTTATTAGACATCGTTAACCCATATTGGCAGGGGACAAATGTGACCCAAGCAGCAAATTTAAAGTTTGTTTCTAGAATTTTAAGAATTTTATTGTTTCAAAATCATTTTGGTGGTCTATTACATACTAATTTATAGTGTCCTACCGAATATTTGGCTTCGGCATTGGCCAAAGAGCAGCACTCGGCCAGTATTCGGCTTCGGCTGCATTTTTGGCCAAATATGGCCTTTTACCGAATAATTATATAAAATTTGTACGAACGTGTTAAAAAATGTTTTTGTGGAAAAAACAAACACTAAAAAAAAGTCTTGTACCCAAAAAAAAAATTTTTACTCAAAACAGGTTTTACACTCGAAAAAATGTGCACTCAAAAAAAAAATATTTTTACAAAAATTAATAAAAAAAAAAACATTTATGGATTCGGTCAAAATATATTTAAATAGTAAAAACAAATAAAAAAGTTAAATTTGACCGAATCCATAAATGTTTTTTTTTAGTAATTTTTTTAAAAATAATTTTTTTTTTGAGTGCGCATTTGTAATGTAAAACCTGTTTTGAGTAAAAATTTTTTTTTGGGTACAAGACTTTTTTTTAGTGTTTGTTTTTTCCACAAAAACATTTTTTAACACGTTCGTACAAGTTTTATATAATTATTCGGTAAAAGGCCATATTTGGCCAAAAATGCAGCCGAAGCCGAATACTGGCCGAGTGCTGCTCTTTGGCCAATGCCGAAGCCAAATATTCGGTCGGACACTATAAATTAGTATGTAATAGACCACCAAAATGATTTTGAAACAATAAAATTCTTAAAATTCTAGAAACAAACTTTAAATTTGCTGCTTGGTTCACATTTGTCCCCTGCCAATATGGGTTAACGATGTCTAATAAAGTTAATAGTTCTTAACTGAATTAATTTGATCAAAAGAAGCAACAAAAAATTTAAATTTGGTCAGTTTATTTGAAAATCGATTTTCATAAAAAAAAATTTACACAAAATTCTAATTTCCTTGAAATCCACAAAAATCAAACGGCTCCAAAAACAAATTGAGTCGGTGTATATCCCCAATTTTTTTAATATTTAATCTTTAGGATGTTTTTTATAAGCGACTTGTATAGAAATGTTGAATTTGAAAATTTTGTTTAATAAAATTTTTAAAAAATCGAAAATACTCATTTGAAGTACCCCCTAAATTCATGGTAATTTTTAGCTTAAAATTTTTAACGGGTTAATGATGTCATACAAAGTTGACATAATTTTTTCCAAGTAGTTTTGAGTAAAAGCTAAATAAAAAAAAAAATTATTTTAATTAATTTCATAAAAACTTTTTTTTATTTTTTTTTTCAAATCATCGTCTTTTTTCCCCAAAAACCTGAAACTTTGACCTCAAAGCGGCACGGGTTAAAGTTATTCGATTTTCCTGAAATTTTTACACAATCATTTTTAGACGCAATTACACAATATTCCGACGCGCTTTTTGAAATTCGAAAATTTAATTTTTAAGTGCCACTCTAGTGTACATATGTATATGGCATGGGTTCATATATGTGCATATGTGTTCATATATGTTTCATATATGTCTGTCCACATGCCGCCAATTTTCGTATATCCCGGTGAAAAATGTTCATATACATATGCACATTAGGGTGGTAGCTATTTTGCAAAACTTCGAATTTGAAGGAGTGCACCCCTAAATTTTATTACATTTGGTCTAAAAATGCTATGCTAAAAATTTCAGCCAAATCGGACAACTTTAACACGAGGCGCATCGAGGTCAAAGGTCAAAGGTCAAAAAATAGCCATATTTTGATGAAAATCATTAAATAAATGGTGTTGTTTTTTTAATATATTGTTAAAAAGTGGTACACGAGTTGTTTTTAGTATAATAAGATAAATTAAAAATTTTTGGGTTTTCAAAAATTAACCCTTGTAAGTCTTTCGGGGCAAAATGACCCAATTTTCACAAAATTACCCCTAAAACACGAAAATCAGCCCCAATTTTATAAATTTATTGAAATAAACCAATGTAAACCCATATTTATATTCTATTTTATCATAAATACTCAGATATGAAATTCTGCCTTTCTAGGATGTCATTCACCCGTTTCGCGGTAAGGCCAAAAATATGCATTTTATTTGGCGTGGTTCTCAAAACTGATATTTTGGCTTTTTCAAAATTTTCTTTAACAAAATTAGGAAAAATGCTGAAAAAATCACAGAATCTTATAAAATATATGTTAACATATAAAAAAAAAATTTTTGGGGGATATCCCTCAGATAGTTTGGCGGGGGCATCAATTTAAACTCAGCGGATTTCGAGGAAAATGCCTTTTTTGCCCACAATTTATTCAATATGGAAAAAATTTGTTAAATATTTTAAAATTTGACAAAGTCAGGGCCATAAATTATTGAAAACTATGTAAGACATTAACCCTAAACGTTTTAGGAAAATAGAATAATACTAACCTGGTTTTTATTCGGGTCAAAGGTCAAATTTAGGGATATTTGGATTTTTTTTTGGAAAAAGGCATCTAAATATGAAATGTTTATTGCGATTTTTTATAAAACTTGGTATAATTATTGTACGAGCTCAGAAAAATAATTATTTAATTTTTTTAAAATTAACCCATAAATGAACATGGGGTCAAAATGGCCCAGCACATTAAAATTTCTTTATATAGATCTTTATATTTTCTTTCGATTGTTATAAAACTTGTTATGATTATATGCGAGGTCAGAAAACTAATTATTTGATTTTTTTAAATTAACCCATAAATGAACATGGGGTCAAAATGGCCCAGCAAGTTAAAAATTCTTAATATAGTTTTTATTTTTTTTCTATAATTCAAATAATTATTTTTTCAGACGTCGCATACAAATAATAACAAGTTTTATAGAAATAGAAAAAAAAATAAAAAAACCATATTAAGAATTTTTAACGTGCTGGGCCATTTTGACCCCATGTTCATTTATGGGTTAATTAAAAAAAATCAAAATCTAAATTTCGAAAAATTTTTTAGAACTGAAAGCCTCATCCCAACAAAATCAAATTTTTTGTCGTGAATAAGCTAACCAAGTAATATTATAATTACCCGGTGAAAAATGTTCATATATGCACATACATGTTTCATATGTGATCACATATGAAAAATATGTGATCATATATGCTCCATATGAATACATATATGAAGCAATATTTCTTGATTTTTTTTCATATATGCTGATGTATGAAAACACATATGCACACATCTGCACGTACATATGTCTGGGACTTATAAAATTTTCAAAAAAAATTTCAAAAGCATTTGAACTGAAATTTTGAAATGAAATTTTTTACTCCAAAACGCATAAAAAAAATTCCAAAAAAAAAACTTTGAAAATTTTCAAAAAAAAAATTTCAGATTTGTACACATTTCCACATATATGACATGTACTTCCATATGTGTCCCGATACAAGATGTTTGAATTTTTCTCAGGACTTAGAAAATTTTTCAAAATTTATTTTCTAAAAACAGTTTTTAATGACTTTTACTACAAACACTTGGTACTTCGAAAATTAAAAAAAAAAAACTTCCCGGTGAAAAATGTTCATATATGCACATACATGTTTCATATGTGATCACATATGAAAAATATATGAACATATATGCTCCATATGAATACATATATGAAGCAATATTTCTTGATTTTTTTTTCATATATGCTGATGTATGAATACACATATGCACACATCTGCACATATCTGCACATACTGGGACTTATAAAATTTTCAAAAAAAAAATTCCAAAAGCATTTGAACTGAAGTTTTGAACTGAAATTTTGAACTGAAATTTTTTACTCCAAAACGCAAAAAAAAAAAATGCCAAAAAAAACTTTAAAAATTTTACAAAAAAATGTTCACATATGTACACATTTGTACATATATGACATGCACTTCCATATATGTCCAGATATATGATGTTTGAATTTTTCTCAGGACTTAGAAAATTATTAAAATTTTTTTTTTCTAAAAACATTTTTTAATTATTTTTTTGTTACAAACAGAAAAAAAGTTGCAAAAAAAAAATTTGTGTCTTTGAAAATTTAAAAAAAAAATCGAAAGCATTTCAAAATCAAAAAAAAATATAAAAAGTTTTTTCCGAACTTCAAAAAAAAGGACTTCGAAAATTTTTCAAAAATTGTAAAATATTTTTTTTTAAAACAATTTTTATAAAATTCTTTACTCCAAAATGAAAAACGAAATTAAAAAAATATATGTTACATATGTGACCATATATGTCCATATATTTACATATGCCGCCAATTTTCGCATTTGCTTCATATATGTAATACATATGGGCGAGCATATATGAATAATATATGAATAACATCTGACATTTTTCACCGGGTTAGAAAATTTTTCAAAATTTTTTTTTCTTAAAACATTTTTTAATTATTTTTTTATTACAAACCCGGTGAAAAATGTTCATATATGCACATACATGTTTCATATGTGATCACATATGAAAAATATCTGAACATATATGAAAAATATGTGAACATATATGCTCCATATGAATACATATATGAAGCAATATTTCTTGATTTTTTTTCATATATGTTGATGTATGAATACACATATGCACACATCTGCACATACTGGGACTTATAAAATTTTCAAAAAAAAAAAAATTCCAAAAGCATTTGAACTAAAGTTTTGAACTGAAATTTTGAACTGAAATTTTTTACTTCAAAACGCAAAAAAATGCAAAAAAAAAAATTTTAAAATTTTACAAAAAAATGTTCACATATGTACACATTTGTACATATATGACATGCACTTCCATATATGTCCAGATATATGATGTTTGAATTTTTCTCAGGACTTAGAAAATTATTCAAATTTTTTTTTTTCTAAAAACATTTTTTAATTATTTTTTTGATACAAACCGAAAAAAAGTTGCAAAAAAAAATTTGTGTCTGGGACTTTAAAAAAAAATTTGGAACTTTGAAAATTTAAAAAAAAAAAAAATCTAAAGCATTTCAAAATCAAAAAAAAATATAAAAAGTTTTTTTCCGAACTTCAAAAAATAAAACTTCGAAAATTTTTCAAAAATTGTGAATTATTTTTTTAAAACAATTTTTATGAAATTCTTTACTCCAAAATGAAAAACGAAATTAAAAAAATATATCTATATATATAAAAGAGTGTGGTGACTGACTGACTGACTGACTGACTGATTGGCAATAATCATCGCCCAGCCCAAACCGCTGAAGCTAGAGACTTGAAATTTGGAATGTAGGTTCGGCTCCCGACAAAACCACCCACTAAGAAGGGATTTTTGGAAATTCCGATTCTAAGGGGGGCAAAAGGGGGAAAATAGGGCCCTTTGGGGGATTTTGTATCTTTTGAACTAATAGTCCTATAAACTTCAAATTTGAACTCTAGGATCCTCTCTCGGAAATAAAATTTCGGAAATTTTTTTTTTTGGAAAATTCCGCCTCCATGGGGGGAAAAAGGGGAAAATAGGGCAAATTGGTACATTTTTTATATTCTAAACAAATGGTCGCAGAAACTTGAAATTTGAAGTCTAGGACCCTCTCGCGGAAATAACATTTTGGAAAAAGTAATATTTTGAAAATTCCGTTTCTAAGGTGGGGGGAGGGGGAAAATAGGGCAAGTTGGTACATTTTGTATCTTCTGAACTAATGGTCCTACAATCTTGAAATTTTGAATATAGGATACTCTCGCGGAAATAAGATTTTGAAAAAAGTACTTTTTTGAAAATTCCGGTTTTAAGGGGGACAAAAAGGGGGAAAATAGGGCAATTTGGTGAATTTTGAACTAATGGTCCTAGAAACTAGATATTTGAACTATAGTATCCTCTCGGGGAAAAAACATTTTTTTACTAAAATTTTTTCACTCAAAATTTTTTTTTCACTCAAAATTTTTTTTTTCACTCAAAATTTTTTTTTTTACAAATTTTTTTTTTTACAATTTTTTTTTTTTTACAAATTTTTTTTCACACAAAATTTGTTTTTTACTCAAAATTTTTTTTCACTCAAAATTTTTTTTTTACTCAAAATTTTTTTTCACTCAAAATTTTTTTTTTACTCAAAATTTTTTTTCACTCAAAAATTTTTTTTTTTACAAATTTTTTTCACTCAAATTTTTTTTTCACTCAAAATTTTTTTTCACTCAAAATTTTTTTTTTTACAATTTTTTTTTTACTCAAAATTTTTTTTTACTCAAATTTTTTTTTTACTCAAAATTTTTTTTTACTCAAAATTTTTTTTTACTCAATTTTTTTTAATAAAAATTTTTTTCACTTAATTGTATTTTATTCTTCAGTTTTTTTACTCATTTTTTTTAATTAAATTTTTTACTTAATCAATTTTTTTTACTCAAAATATTTTTCGCTTAATTTTTTGACTCAAATTTTTTACTCAATTTTTTTCTCATTTATTTTTTAATTTTTGGGAATTTATTGATTTAATCACTTAAATTTAGGGGGAAATAAGACAATTTTAAACATTTCGATCTTCTGAACTAATGGCCCCAGTAACCTAAAATTTGGACTATAGGATCCTCTCGGGGATATAATACTCTAAAGAAAGTATTTTTAAAAAAAAAATAAGAAGGGGAAATGGGGGGAAAAAGGGCAATTTGGTACATGTTCTATCTTCTGACCTAATGGTCCTAGAAACTTGAAGTTTGGACTATAAGATCCTCTAACGGAAAAAACATTCTGAAACAAAGTTTTTTTTAATTCTGGTTCTAGGGGGTTGAAAGGGGGAAAGTAGGATAATTTGGTACATTTTGTATCTTCTGAACTAATGGTCCTAGAAACTTAAAAATTTGGACTATATGATCCTCTCGCGGAAATTATGTTCTAAAGAAAGTATTTTTTGAAAATTTTTCATTCAAAGTTGGGGGGGGGGGGGTGGAAATAGACGATTTTGAACATTTGCTATATTGTGAACTAATGGTCCCAGAAACCTGAAATTTGGACTATAGGATCCTCTCGCGGAAATAATATTCTGAAGAAAGTACTTTTTTAAAAAGACACTTCTAAGAAGGGGAAAGGGGGAAAATTGGGCAATTTGGTACATTTTCTTTTCTCTGACCTAATGGTCCTAGAAACTTAAAGTTTGGACTATAAGATCCTCTCGCGGAAAAAACATTCCGAAACAAAGTTTTTTTCAATTCCGCTTCTAGGGTGGTAAAAAGGGGGATAATAGGACAATTTGGTACACTTTGTATGTTCTGAACTAATTTTCCCAGAAACTTAAAAATTTTGACTATGGGATCCTTCGCGGAAATAACATTGTGAAGAAAGTTCCATTTTGAAAATTTCGCTTCTAAGGGGGAAAAAGGGGAAAGTAGGGTAATTTTGTGTCTGCTGAGCTAATGGTCGTAGATCCTTGAAATTTGGGCTGTACGATCCTTTCGCGGAAATAACTTTCTGAGAGAAGTACTTTTTGAAAATTCCGGTTTGTATCTGCTAAACAAATAGGACTGCACGATCCTCTCGCGGAAATAACATTCTGAAAAAAAGTACTTTTTTGAAAATTCCGCTTTAAAGGAGGAAAAAGAGGAAGGTAGGGCAATTTTGTATCTGCTGAAAATATGGTCCTAGATACTTGAAATTTGGAGTGAACGAACCTATAGCGGGAATAACATTCTAAAGGAAGCACTTTTTCAAAATTTTGGGGGGAAATCGGGAAAGTAGGGCAATTTTGAATCTGCTGAACTAATGGTCCTTAATACTTGAAATTTAAACTGTACGATCCTTTCGCGAAAATAACATCATTAAAGAAGAACTTTTCAAAAAATCCGCTTCTACGGGGAAAAAGGGGGAAAGTAGGGCAATTTTGTATCTACTGAACTAATGGTCGTAGATACTTGAAATTGAAACTGTACAATCCTCTCGCGGAAATAATATTCTAAAGGAAGTACTTTTTGAAAATTCCGTGGGAAAAGGGGGTTGAGTGGGGTAATTTTGAATCTGCTGAACTCATGGTCCTAGGTACTTGAAATTTCAACTGTACGATCCTCTCGCGGAAATAACATTGTTAAAGAAAAACTTTTTTAAAAATTATGCTTCTACGGGGAAAAAGGGGGAAAGTAGGGCAATTTTGTATCTGCTGAACTAATGGTCCTAGATACTTAAAATTTGAACTGTACAATCCTATCCCGAAAATAACATTCTAAAAGAAGTACATTTTTGAAAATTCGTTTTTAAAGGGGGAAAAATGGGGAAAGAAGGGCAATTTCGTATCTGCTAAACGAATGGTCCCAAAAACTTGAAATTTTAACTATACTCTCGCGGAAAAAACATTTTGTAAAAAGTAATATTTTGAAAAATCCTTTTATAAGGGTGGGGGTAATGGGTAAAGGGGTTTAATAGGGCAATTTTGTATCTTCTGAACAAACTTAAAATTTTGAATCTGGATGCTCTTGCAGAAATTATTTTTTGAAAAATATACGTTTTTGAGAATTTTGGTTTTAAGGAGGCACAAAAGGGGCAAAATAGGGCAATTTGCTAAACTTTAAACTAATGGTCTTAGAAACATGTCATTTGGAATATGGGATCATATCGCGGCAATAACATTCTAAAAGAAGTATTTTTTTTGAAAATTTCGCTGTTAATGGGGAGAAAGGGGGAAAGTAGTGCAATTTTGTATATGCTAAAGTAATGGTCCTAGATACTTGAAAATTGGACTGTACGATCCTCCCGCGGAAATAACATTCGGAAAGGAATACTTTTTTAAAAATTCCGCTTTTAAGGGGGAAAAGAGGGGAAAATAGAGCAATTTTGAATCTGCTGAACTAATGGTCCTAGATACTTGAAAATTGGACTGTACGATCCTCCAGCGGAAATAACATTCGGAAAGAAATACTTTTTTAAAAATTCTTCTTTTAAGGGGGGAAAAGGGGAAAGTAGGCCAATTTTGTATCTGCTGAACAAATTGTCCAGATACTTGAAAATTGGACTGCACGATCCTCTCGCGGAAATTAAATTCGAATGGAGGACTTTTTGGAAAATTCCGGCTCTAAGAGGGAAAAGGGGGAAGTAGGCAATTTTGAATCTGCTGAACTAATGGTCTGGGAGACTTGAAATTTGGACTGTACGATCTTTTCGCGAAAATAAAATTCTAAAAGAAGTACTTTTTTAAATATTCCGATTTTGAGTGGGAAAAAGGGGAAAGTAGGGCAATTTTGTATTTGCTGAAATATTGGTCCTATATACTTGAAATTTGGACTGTACGATCCACTCGCGGAAATAACATTCTAAGGAAGTACGTTTTTGAAAACTCTACTTTTAAGGGGGGAAAAGGGGAAGGTAGGCCAATTTTGTATCTGCTGAACTAATTGTCCTCGATACTTAAAATTTAACTGTACGATCCTCTCGCGGATATAACATTCTAAAAGAAGTACTTTTTTTAAATTCTGCTTCTACGGGGGGAAAAGGGAGAAAGTAGGGCAATTTTGAATCTGCTGAACTAATAGTCCTACATACTTGAAGTTTGGACTGTACGATTTTCTCGCGGAAAGAACATTCTAGAAGAAGTACTTTTTTGAAAGTTCACCTTCTAAAGGGGGAAAAGGTGGAAAGTAGGGCAATGCTGTATCTGCTGAACTAATGATCCTAGATACTTGAAATTTGAACTGTACGATCCTCTTGCGGTAATAACTTTCTAAAATAAGTACTTTTTGTGGAAAGTTCCGCTTCTAAGGGGCAAAAGGCGGAAAGTAGGGCAATTTTGTATCTGCTGAACTAATGGTCCTAGATACTTGAAATGTAGACTGCACGATCCTCTCTCTTGGAATTAAAATTCTGAAAGAAGTACTCTTTTTGAAAGGTCCGATTTCAAGGGGTAAAACGGGGAGGGTAGGGCAATTTTGTATCTGCTGAACTAATGGTTCTAGATACTTGAAATTGGGCTGAACAATCCTGTCGCGGAAATAACATTCTTAAGAAAGTACTTTTCAAAATTCTGGGGCAAAAAGGGGGAAAGAAGGGCAATTTTGAATCTGCTGAACTAATGGTCCTAGATTCTTGAAATTTGAACTGAATGATCCTTTTGCGAAAATAACATCCTTTTTAAAAAATTCCACTTCTAAGGGGAAAACGGGGAAAGTAGGGCCCTTTGATTTTGTATCTTTTGAACTAATAGTTAAACTAAAAAATTTTTTTTTTGAAAATTCCGCCTCCAAGGTGGGGAAATAGAGCAAATTGGTAAAT
Source organism: Pegoplata infirma (assembly GCA_963921195.1). Lineage (NCBI taxonomy): Eukaryota > Metazoa > Arthropoda > Insecta > Diptera > Anthomyiidae > Pegoplata > Pegoplata infirma. The sequence goes on from OY992541.1 coordinate 5,869,942, forward strand.
TTTTTTATCTTCTGGACATATGGATTTGAAATTTGGACTCTAGGATCCTCTCGCGGAATTAACATGCGGAAAACAAAATTTTTTGAAAATTCCGCCTCCAAGGGTGGGAAAAGGGGAAAATAGGGAAAATCGGTAAATTTTTTATCTTCTGAACAAATGGTCCCAGAAACCTGAAGTTTGGTCTTTAGGATCCTCTCGCGGAAACAACATTCCGAAAAAAATATAGTTTGAAAAATTCCTCCTCCATGGTGGGAAAGGGGGGGGGGAATAGATAAATAATGTACCTATCGTTACAGTATTTATCTTTTAAACAAATGGTTCCAGAAACTTGAAATTTGAACTCTAGGATCATCTCGCAAAAAAACATCTTAAAAAAGTAGAAGGGGGAAATAGGGCAATTTTGTATCTTCTGAACTAAAACTTTAAGTTTTGATCCTCTCGCGGAAATAATTTTCAGAAAAATACACCTTTTGAAAATGTTGGTTTTAAGGAGAGCCAAGAGGGGGAAAATAGGTAAATTTGGTAAATTTTAAACTTATGGTCTTAAAAACATGACATTTGCAATATAGGATCATCTCGCGGAAATAACATATTGAAAGAAGTACTTTTTTGAAAATTACTTTTTAGAGGGGGAAAGAAGGGCAATTTTGTATCTGCTGAACTAATGGTCCTAGATATTGAAGTTTGGACTGTACGATCCTCTCGCGGAAATAACATTCTGGAAGAAGTACTTTTTTGGAAAAATCCGCTTCTATGGGGGAAAAAGAGGGAAAGTAGGGCAAATTTGAATCCTCTTGCGGAAACAACATTCTAATGGAAGTACTTTTTTGAAAATTTCGCTTCTACGGGGAAAAAGGAGGAAATTAGGGCAATTTTGTATCTGCTGAACTAACGGTTCTGGATACTTGAAATTTGGAGTGTACGATCCTCTCGCGGAAAAAACATTCTGAAAGAAGTACTTTTTTGAACATTTTGTTTTATATGTGGAAAAGGGGGAAAGTAGGGCAATTTTGTATCAGCTGAACTAATGGTCCTACACTCAAAATAATAACACTGTTAAATTACAGAAAAACTCTGCTAATTTAACAGAGTACACCATACTTTTCCAGCTAACTACATTTCTTGGTAATTTTACTAAAAAACTCTGTAAAATGATTTTTGGTTATAAAAAAATACGAAGTATTTTGCTTAATTCTGTATTTTAGCAGAAAACTCTGTTAATTATCTCTAAAATTAAGATTACAAAGTAAAAAGTAATATAACAGATGAAACTTTGTTTTTTTGTCACAAAAAATACATTTTTTGTAACAAAAAATACAAAGTATTTTCTTTAAATCTGTATTTTGACAGAAAACTCTGTCAAATATCTGTTGAATTGAGATTACAGTCATTTTACAGAGTATTTTACAGAGTTATTATTTTGAGTGTAGATACTTGAATTTTGAACTGTTTTGTATCTGCTGAACTAATGGTTCCAGATACTTGAAGTTTGGACTGTACGATCCTCTAGCGGAAATAACATTCTGGAAGAAGCACTTTGTTAGTCAATTCTGCTTCTAAGGGGGAAAATGGGGAAAGTAGGGCAATTTTGTATCTGCTGAATTAATGGTTCTAAATACTTGAAATTTGGACTGTACGATCCTTTCGCGGAAATAACATTCTAAAATAAGTACTTTTATGAAAATTCTGCTTCTAATGGGGAAAAAGGGAGAAAGTAGAGATACTTAAAATTGGTACTTTACGATCCACTCGCGGAAATTACATTCTGGGAAAATAAAATTTTGAATTTTCGGTTCAATTTGGTACATATTGTTCCTTATGCACTAATATTCCTTGAAATTTAAAGTTTGAACTATGGGATCGTTTCGCCAAAATAAAATTTTTCCAACTTTAAATTTACTCAAAATATGATATTTTAAAGGTCGAAACTAACAATTTTTATGTTTAATTAAAAATTAATAAGAATTTGAAGTAATAAAGTTTTTTTTTTTTTACAGCTAACCGGTAACGAAGTACCGGGCGAGTTAGCTAGTGTTACATATGTGATCATATATGTCCATATATTTACATATGCCGCCAATTTTCGCATTTGCTTCATATATGTAATACATATGGGCGAGCATATATGAATAATATATAAATAACATCTGACATTTTTCACCGGGTAATAACAAAAAAATTTAAAATCAAAAAAAAAAATTTTTGCTTTGTATGGAAAAATGATTTTTAAGGTCCCGCTCTTTACGGCCCCGTCGCGTAGGGAAGGCGTGAGTTATTTTTTAGTCAAAAGGAAAAAAAATGAGGGGGTACCGTCTCAACATTTCCAACATTTCCAAAATAAGGGACACTCTAGTGATCACATATGAAAAATATGTGAACACATATGCTCCATATGTATACATATATGAAGCAATATTTATACAAGCAAATTACAAAATTGTTATGAAATTTAAAATTCAAATGCGATTTTCTCGAAAAAAACGAAAAATACATTTCTGATTTTTTTTGTGTGGATGGACAAACATCTAAACTTTTAAAAAAATAAATAAAAAAGAAAAAAAAAAAGTGGCCGGATTTTTGATAAATTGACTTTTTTAAAAAACCCGGTGAAAAATGTTCATATATGCACATTAAGGGTGTTCTTAAAAGTAAGGGAAAAATTTAAAATGTTTTAATTGCTTGGCACTGGGCAGAATTTTGTTCCTTTGTACTAAAAACTTAATAATAAAAAATTTGAAGTTAATCCGATAACTTTAAGTGGACGCGGAAACGAACTGAAGTTTGAATAACGGATTACAAGGGGGAAAAATGACTTTTAACTCATTTTCTCAATTTTTTCGATATTTTAAGTTAAGTTTGAATTCAAATGGTTACAGAATTGTGATGTGGAGTGCATTACCTTTGTAATAAGGCAACAAAAACTAAAATCGGTTAAAAATCAGCCAAGTTATTACTAACATTAAAACTTAAAATAACATTTAGGAGTTTCATTAATATCCGCTCGAAAAATCTGTAAATCTTTATAAATTCAAATTCTTCTATAATTTGACCTTTGACCTTTAACTGGGTCAATTTTTCATATCTCAATTTTGCCCTGATTAAAGGAATTGAAGTATTCTATATTGATCTGCAGTAATTCGGTAGAAAACATACGAAGTTTGTTAAAAAAAATAAAAAAATTAACTAAAAGCTAAAAAAGTTACCAAAATCACTATTATCTCGAAATCCGCCGAATTAAAATCGCTAAACTAGACGAATGAAAAAAGGAATGTCTACAATTTTTGTAATTTTTATTCCCTTATATGTGCTTAACAAAATCCTATGGTCCAATGGTCGATTTTTTAAATTTTATTTGCCTAAAAAAATTTAAATTTAAAATTGGAGATTTGAAAACAGGGCTGACAAATTTGGACCTTTTTAACATTAATTTAAAACAAGTTAGCATAACACAATATGAAAAATACCTATCACCTTAGTACATTGGGAAGTAAAGAATAAAAAAATGTTGCTATAGTAGATAATTTCAATCAATTTCAAAAATTGAACTCGAAATCTTTGATCAAGTGGTCTGTCACACGCTAGTTGCCTGGGGCAGTTGTAATAACTTGGCTGATTTTTAACCGATTTTAGTTTTTATTGCCTTATTACAAAGGTAATGTACTCCACATCACAATTCTGTAACCATTTGAATTCAAACTTAACTTTAAATATCGAAAAAATTGAGAAAATGAGTAAAAAGTCATTTTTTCCCGTTGTAATCCGTTATTCAAACTTCAGGACGTTTCCGCGTCCACTTAAAGTTATCGGATTAACTCCAAATTTTTTATTATTAAGTTTTTAGTACAAAGGAACAAAATTCTGCCCAGTGCAACACAAAAATCCGAAATAAAAAAATAAGAACACCCTTAATGCACATACATGTTTCATATGTGATCACATATGAAAAATATGTGATCATATATGCTCCATATGAATACATATATGAAGCAATATTTCTTGATTTTTTTTCATATATGCTGATGTATGAAAACACATATGCACACATCTGCACGTACATATGTCTGGGACTTATAAAATTTTCAAAAAAAAAATTTCAAAAGCATTTGAACTGAAATTTTGAAATGAAATTTTTTACTCCAAAACGCACAAAAAAATTTCCAAAAAAATACTTTGAAAATTTTCAAAAAAAATTTCAGATATGTACACATTTGCACATATATGACATGTACTTCCATATGTGTCCCGATACAAGATGTTTGAATTTTTCTCAGGACTTAGAAAATTTTTCAAAATTTGTTTTCTAAAAACATTTTTTAATGATTTTTTTACTACAAACACTTGGTACTTCGAAAATTAAAAAAAAAAAAATCAGATGTCCCGACTTCGAAAATTTTTCAATTTTTTTTTTCTTAAAATATTTTTTTATTAAAAACCGAAAAAAAGTTGCCAAAAAAAATTTTGTGTCTGGGACTTAAAAACCAAAAATTTTGGAACTTTGAAAATTAAAAAAAAACATAAAAAAGGGGTTTTTCTGAATTTTAAAAAAATGTTTAAGACTTCAAAAATTTTTCAAAAATAGTGAAACAATTTTAATGAAATTCTTAACACCAAAATGCAAAACGGAATTAAAAAAAATATATGTTACATATGTGACCATATATGTCCATATATTTACATATGCCGCCAATTTTCGCATTTGCTTCATATATGTAATATATATGGGCGAGCATATATGAATAATATATGAATAACATCTGACATTTTTCACCGGGAATGGAAATTTTCAGAACGGGTTCTGAAAATTTTCCAAAAAAAAAATTTTTAATCGATAGCCCATACAAAACTATATAAGAACGTAAATTTTTGACATTGTGGTGCATTCCGTATTAATGTGATAAATATTTAATCAAGGCAACTCGCCACAAATTTTACCATTTTTCCAATATTTGACCACGCCTCCTAAGCCCAGTTTTCGAAAATTTGAAAAACCAAAAACGCAATTTTCTTAGTTACATATAGGGCTATCCAAACAACCTATTCAGAAATTTACGGGACACATGTTTTTCTGTAGCGGGACATTTGGTGTGGAATGCCTCATATGTCTGGGACTTATAAAATTTAAAAAAAAAATTACAAAAGCATTTGAACTGAAGTTTTGAACTGAAATTTTTTACTCCAAAACGCAAAAAAATGCAAAAAAAAAATTTAAAATTTCCCGGTGAAAAATGTTCATATATGCACATACATGTTTCATATGTGATCACTAGGGTGGGGCGATTTGAACATCTTAATGGGCGCTTCGCGTTTCTGATTCTTGGGATTGTACTGAGCAAAAAAGTCAACTAGACCATACGTCTACGGTGAAAATCGAGCCTCCCGATTTTGACTTGAAGTTTTTCTTCAGACTTTATTTTTTTGGAAAATTTGAAAATTTTCTTGGGCTCATATATCGTAAACTATTTGAAATTTTTACTTATTTTCAAAAGTAAAGTTTTAGCTATTGTCTCGGACTACAATTTCTCTAAACACATTACTTAGAAAGAACTTCGTTTTCATGGTCAAAAAGTCAAAAATGTAGAAAATTCACCACTTTTTGTAATTTTTTTTTGGATATTTTAGCCTATAACAGCCAAACCATTGAGATTTTCGATCCAATACTAAGACAAAAATTGTAGCCAAGACAATAGTTAAGAACTCTCTAGTACATCGCAAAAGCATTAGAATGCTCCTTCAGGCAGTTTTGGCCTTGTGAAAGGCCAAAACTGCGCTACGAACAACTGAAAATGGTAATTTATCAATATTTTCACAAAAAATTTGCACTTTCACAAGGCCAAAACTGCCTGAAGGAGCGTTCCAATGCTTTTGCGATGTACTAGAGAGTTCTTAACTATTGTCTTGGCTACAATTTCTGTCTTAGTATTGGATCGAAAATCTCAATGGTTTGGCTGTTATAGGCCAAAATATCCAAAAAAAGTTACAAAAAGTGGTGAATTTTCTACATTTTGACCATTAAAACGAAGTTTTTTATAAGTAATTTGTTCAGAGAAATTGTAGCCCGAGACAATAGCTACAACTTTACTTTTGGAAATAAGTCAAAATTTCAAGTAGTTTACGAAATATGAGCCCAAGAATGAGTCCAAATTTCCAAAAAAAATAAAGTCTGAGAAAAAACTTCAAGTCAAAATCGGGAGGCTCGATTTTCACCGTAGACATATGGTCTAGTTGACTTTTTTGCTCAGTACAATCCCAAGAATCAGAAACGCGAAGCGCCCATTAAGATTTTTTTCCTTCCTTACTAATCGCCCCACCCTAGTGATCACGTATGAAAAATATGTGATAATATATGCTCCATATCTATATATATAAAAGAGTAATGTGACTGACTGACTGACTGACTGACTTATTGACTGATTCATCATCGCCCAGCCCAAACCGCTGAAGCTAGAGACTTGAAATTTGGACTGTAGGTTCACCTCCCGGAATATAGATCCACTAAGGCTGGATTTTTGCCAGTGTTGATTCTAAGGGGGTAAAAAGGGTAAAAAACTGTACTTTTGGTACTTTTTATATCTCCTGAAATAATGGTCATAGAGACTTGAAATTTGGACTGTATATTCACCTCCAGGAACATAGATACACTAAGACCAGATTTAAGCCAGTGTTGATTATAAGGGGGTAAAAAGGGTAAAAAACTGTACTTTTGGTACTTTTTATATCTCCTGAAATAATGGTCATAGAGACTTGAAATTTGGTTTGTATGTTCACATCCTGGAATATAGATCCAGTAAGGCCGGATTTTAGCCAGTGTTGATTCTTAGGGGGTAAAAAGGGTAAAAAATGTACTTTTGGTACTTTTTATATCTCTTGAAATAATGGTCATAGAGACTTGAAATTTGGACTGTATGTTTACATTATGGAATTAAGATCCAGTAAGGCTGGATTTTTATCAAAGTTGGTTCTAAGGGGGTAAAAAGGGTAAAAATGTGTACTTTTGGTACTTTTTATATCTCCTGAAATAATGGTCATAGAGACTTGAAATTTGGACTGCATGTTCACCTCCCGGAATATAGATCCACTAAGGCTGGATTTTTTCCAGTGTTGATTCTAAGGAGGTAAAAAGGGTAAAAAACTGTCCTTTTGGTACTTTTTATATCTCCTGAAATAATGGTCACAGAGACTTGAAATTTGGAATGTAGGTTTACCTCCCGGAAAATAGATCCACTAAGGCTTGGTTTTTGCCATTGTTGATTCTAAGGGGGTAAAATAGGTAAAAAAGTCTACTTTTGGTACTTTTTTTATTAACTGAAATAATGGTCCTAAACACTTGAAATTTTGAATGTAGGTTCAGCTCCCGGAATATAAATCTACTAAGGCTGGATTTTGCCAATGTTGATTCTAAGGGGTAAAAAGGGTAAAAAACTGTACTTTTGTTACCTTTTATATATTTTTAAATAATGGTCCTAGAAACTTAAAATTTGCAATGTAGGTTCACCTCCCGGAAGAAATATTCACCAAGGCTTGGTTTTTGCCAATGTTGACTCTACGGGGGTAAAATAAAAAAAAAAGCACCTTTTATAAAAAGTACCTTTTATAAAAAGTACCTTTTATAAAAAGTACCTTTTATAAAAATAACCCTTTATAAAAAGTACCTTTTATAAAAAGTACCTGTTATAAAAAGTACCTTTTATTAAAAGTACCTTTTATAAAAAGTACCTTTTATAAAAAGTACCTTTTATAAAAAGTACCTTTTATAAAAAGTACCTTTTATAAAAAGTACCTTTTATAAAAAGTACCTTTTATAAAAAGTACCTTTTATAAAAAGTACCTTTTATAAAAAGTACCTTTTATAAAAAGTACCTTTTATAAAAAGTACCTTTTATAAAAAGTACCTTTTATAAAAAGTACCTTTTATAAAAAGTACCTTTTATAAAAAGTACCTTTTATAAAAAGTACCTTTTATAAAAAGTACCCTTTATAAAAAGTACCTTTTATAAAAAGTACCTTTTATAAAAAGTACCTTTTATAAAAAGTACCTTTTATAAAAAGTACCTTTTATAAAAAGTACCTTTTATAAAAAGTAACTTTTATAAAAGTACCTTTTATAAAAAGTAACTTTTATAAAAAGTACCTTTTATAAAAAGTACCTTTTATAAAAAGTACCTTTTATAAAAAGTACCTTTTATAAAAAGTACCTTTTATAAAAAGTACCTTTTATAAAAAGTACCTTTTATAAAAAGTACCTTTTATAAAAAGTACCTTTTATAAAAAGTACCTTTTATAAAAAGTACCTTTTATAAAAAGTACCTTTTATAAAAAGTACCTTTTATAAAAGTACCTTTTATAAAAAGTACCTTTTATAAAAAGTACCTTTTAAAAAAAGTACCTTTTATAAAAAGGACCTTTTATCAAAAGCTCCTTTTATAAAAAGTACCTTTTATAAAAAGTACCTTTTATAAAAAGTACCTTTTATAAAAAGTACCTTTTAAAAAGTACGTTTTGTTAAAAGTACAGAAACTACACTTTTTGGTACTGTTTTAATTCCTGAAATAATAAACATAGAAACTTGAAATTGGAAAAGGTTCGCCTCTCGGAAAATAAAGGGGTTAAAAGGAATAAAAAAGTGTACTTATTTATTTCCTGATGTTATGGTCCCAGAAACTTAAAATTTGGAATGTAAAATCCTTCGGTGAAAAAAGAGATTGGAAAAAGTTCTTTTTTGGAATTCCGTTTCTTAACGGGAATAAAAATTACTTTTAATATTTGCTGAAACAATGATTCTAGATAATTGAAATATGGATTGTAGGATCCTTTGGTGAAGAAAAAACATTCTGGGAGAGGTACTTTTTTTAAATTCCGTTTCTAATGGGGATAATAAAGTGTACTTTTGGTACTTTTTTTGTTCCTATAATAATGACCTTAGAAGCTGGAGATGGAATTGGAAATGAAATGGAGTAGAACAGGGAACAATATGGAATAGAGCAGGGAACAATATGGAATGATATTTTTAACTCAAATTTTTCGTGTTTAGCTTTTTTTACTTCATATTTTTTTTATTCCAATTTCTTTTGTCACTGAAATATTTATTCACTCAAAATCCAAAATCCCGACATATGGGCTCGAAAATTGTCATTATATTTTTCCCCCGGAAAGAATATGATAACGTACCAGCAATGTTATTCAAATTTTATTGTTTAAATTATTCATTGAAATATTTTTTATGGAAGACTTAAAAGTCCACAAGTAAATAAAACAAAGACTACGTAGGGGAATTTTTTTGAAATCGATAGAGTAATCCTGATCATTCTATTATCCGGTATTCAATACAACCGGTAACGAAGTACCGGGATTGTAAGCTAGTGAATACATATATGAATCAATATTTCTTGATTTTTTTTCATATATGCTGATGTATGAAAGCACATATGCACACATCTGCACGTACATATGTCTGGGACTTATAAAATTTTCCAAAAAAATTTCAAAAGCATTTTAACTGAAATTTCGAAATAAAATTTTTTACTCCAAAACGCATAAAAAAATTTCCAAAAAAAAAACTTTGAAAATTTTCAAAACCCGGTGAAAAATGTCAGATGTTATTCATATATTATTCATATATGCTCGTCCATATGTATTACATATATGAAGCAAATGCGAAAATTGGCGGCATATGTAAATATATGGACACATATGATCACATATGTAACATATATTTTTTTAATTCCGTTTTGCATTTTGGTGTAAAGAATTTCATTAAAATTGTTTTGAAAAAAAATGCTTCACTATTTTTGAAGTCTTAAAATTCTTTTTTAAATTTTACAAAAAAACTTTTTCTATGTTTTTTATTTTAATTTTCAAAGTTCCAAAATTTTTGGTTTTTAAGTCCCAGACACAATATTTTTTTGACAACTTTTTTTCGGTTTTTAATAAAAAAAATAATTAAAAAATGTTTTAAGAAAAAAAATTTTTGAAAAATTTTCTAACCCGGTGAAAAATGTTCATATATGAATCATATGTGGTCCAAATATGGACATGTATGTTCATATATGTAAATATATGTTACACATGCGAAAATTGGCGGCATATGTACATATATGGCATGGGTTCATATATGTGCATATGTGTTCATGTATGTTTCATATATGTCTGTCCACATGCCGCCAATTTTCGTATATGCTCATATATTAAATATATGTGTTCATTAGAGTGTCCCTTATTTTGGAAATGTTGGAAATCTTGAGACGGTACCCGCTCATTTTTTTCCTTTTGACTTAAAAATAACTCAGGAAAAATTTTACGCCCCTAGGACCACGCCTTCCCTACGCGACGGGCCCTTAAAGAGCGGGGCCTAAAAAATCATTTTTCCATACAAACCAAAAAATTTTTTTTTTGATTTTTAATTTTTTTGTTATTATTTATTATATTACTTGGTTTGCTTATTCACAACAAAAAATTTGATTTTGGTGGGATAAGTCTTTCAGCGCTAAAAAATTTTTCGCAAAAAAAAATTTTGAGCCGCAGGGGTCCTACAGTAAAAAATTTTTAAAAAATATTTTTTTTTAGTTTTGACCAGCAACGGTTTTAGCTGCTATGTTGCTTTAAATGATATATATTCATAAAAAAATATTTTTTGTATCTGTGACATCTTAATCGTGTTCTAAAAAAGGGTAAAAAATGCATTGATGATTTTTTTCGATACACGATAAAAATGTCACAAATATGAATAATATTTTTTTTGGAATATATATCATTAAAAACAACATAAAAACTAAAACCATTGCTTTTCAAAACTAAAAAAAAATATTTTTTAAAAATTTTTTACCGTAGGATTCCTACGGCTCAAAATTTTTTTTTTCGAAAAAGATAAAGATGTCACAGATATGAATAATTTTTTTTTTGGAATATATATCATTTAAAGCAACATAGCAGCTAAAACCGTTGCTGGTCAAAACTAAAAAAAAATATTTTTTAAAAATTTTTTACTGTAGGACCCCGGCCGCCCAAATTTTTTTTTTGCGAAAAATTTTTTAGCGCTGAAAGACTTATCCCTCCAAAATCAAATTTTTTGTCGTGAATAAGCAAACCAAGTAATATAATAATTAATAACAAAAAAATTAAAAATCAAAAAAAAATTTTTTTGGTTTGTATGGAAAAATGATTTTTTAGGCCCCGCTCTTTAAGGCCCCGTCGCGTAGGGAAGGCGTGGTCCTAGGGGCGTAAAATTTTTCCTGAGTTATTTTTAAGTCAAAAGGAAAAAAATGAGCGGGTACCGTCTCAAGATTTCCAACATTTCCAAAATAAGGGACACTCTAGTGTTCATATATGTAATCATATGTGAAATATATATGATTCACATCTGAACATTTTTCACTGGGAAGTTTTTTTTTTTAATTTTCGAAGTACCAAGTGTTTGTAGTAAAAGTCATTAAAAACTGTTTTTAGAAAATAAATTTTGAAAAATTTTCTAAGTCCTGAGAAAAATTCAAACATCTTGTATCGGGACACATATGGAAGTACATGTCATATATGTGCAAATGTGTACATATCTGAAATTTTTTTTTTGAAAATTTTCAAACCCGGTGAAAAATGTTCATATATGCACATACATGTTTCATATGTGATCACATATGAAAAATATGTGAACACATATGCTCCATATCTATATATATAAAAGAGTGTGGTGACTGACTGACTGACTGACTGATTGGCAATAATCATCACCCAGCCCAAACCGCTGAAGCTAGAGACTTGAAATTTGGAATGTAGGTTCGGCTCCCGACAAAACCACCCACTAAGAAGGGATTTTTGGAAATTCCGATTCTAAGGGGGGCAAAAGGGGGAAAATAGGGCCCTTTGGGGGATTTTGTATCTTTTGAACTAATAGTCCTAGAAACTTCAAATTTGAACTCTAGGATCCTCTCGCGGAAATAAAATTTCGGAATTTTTTTTTTTGGAAATTCCGCCTCCAAGGGGGGAAAAGGGGGAAAATAGGGCAAATTGGTACATTTTTTATATTCTAAACAAATGGTCCCAGAAACTTGAAATTTGAAGTCTAGCACCCTCTCGCGGAAATACCATTTTGGAAAAAGTAATATTTTGAAAATTCCGTTTCTAAGGTGGGGGGGAGGGGGAAAATAGGGCAAGTTGGTACATTTTGTATCTTCTGAACTAATGGTCCTACAATCTTGAAATTTTGAATATAGGATACTCTCGCGGAAATAACATTTTGAAAAAAGTACTTTTTTGAAAATTCCGATTTTAAGGGGGGCAAAAAGGGGGAAAATAGGGCAATTTGGTGAATTTTGAACTAATGGTCCTAGAAACTAGATATTTGAACTATAGTATCCTCTCGGAGAAGAACATTTTTTTACTAAAATTTTTTCACTCAAAATTTTTTTTCACTCAAAATTTTTTTTTTTTACAAATTTTTTTTTACAAATTTTTTTTTTACAAATTTTTTTTCACTCAAAATTTTTTTTTACTCAAAATTTTTTTTACACAAATGTTTTTTTTACTCAAAATTTTTTTTCACTCCAAATTTTTTTTTTTACAATTTTTTTTTCACTCAAATTTTTTTTTCACTCAAAATTTTTTTTCACTCAAATTTTTTTTTTACTCAAAATTTTTTTTCACTCAATTTTTTTTTTACTCAAATTTTTTTTTACTCAAAATTTTTTTTCACTCACAAATTTTTTTCACTCAATTTTTTTTTTACTCATTTTTTTTTTTTCACTCAAAAATTTTTTTCTTCTCAAAATTTTTTTTTACTCAAAATTTTTTTCACTCAATTTTTTTTACTAAAAGTTTTTTTTACTCAATTGTATTTTATTCTTCAGTTTTTTTACTCAATTTTTTTACTTAAATTTTTTACTTAGAAGGTGTTTTCACCCAAATTTTTTTTACTAAATTTTTTAACTCAAAATATTTTTCGCTTAATTTTTAGACTCAAATTTTTTACTCAATTTTTTTTTTCATTTATTTTTTAATTTTCACTTAAATTTAGAGGGAAATAGGACAATTTGAAATATTCGATATAATACTATTCGGAAATAATACTCTAAAGAAAGTATTTAAAAAAAAATAAGAAGTGGAAATGGAGAAAAGAGGGCAATTTGGTACATGTTCTATCTTCTGACCTAATGGTCCTAGAAACTTAAAGTTTTGACTATAAGATCCTCTAACGGAAAAAAACATTCTGAAACAAAGTTGTTTTTTAATTCTGATTCTAGGGGGTTGAAAGGGGGAAAGTAGGATAATTTGGTATATTTTATATCTTCTGATGGTCCTAGAAACTTAAAAATTTGGACTATATGATCCTCTCGAGGAAATTATGTTCTGAAGAAAGTATTTTTTGAAAATTTTTCATTCAAATTTGGGGGGGGGGGGGAATAGGACGATTTTGAACATTTTCTATATTGTCAACTAATGGCCCCAGAAACCTGAAATTTGGACTATAGGATCCTCTCGCGGAAATAATATTCTGAAGAAGGCACTCCAAGAAGGGGAAAATGGGAAAAATTGGGCAATTTGGTACATTTTATTTTTTCCTCTCGCGGAAAAAACATTCCGAAACAAAGTTTTTTCAATTCTGCTTCTAGGGTGGTAAAAAGGGGGATAATAGGACAATTTGGTACACTTTGTGTGTTCTGAACTAATTTTCCCAGAGACTTAAAAATTTTGACTATGGGATCCTTCGCGGAAATAACATTGTGAAGAAAGTTCTATTTTGAAAATTTCGTAATTTCGGTAATTTTGTGTCTGCTGAACTAATGGTCGCAGATCCTTGAAATTTGGGCTGCACGATCCTCTCGCGGAAATAACTTTCTGAAAATTCCGGTTTGCTAAACAAATAGGACTGCACGATCCTGTCGCGTGGACTGCACGATCCCCTAGCGGAAATAACATTCTGAAAAAAGCACTTTTTTGAAAATTCCAATTTAAAGGGGGAAAAAGAGGAAGGTAGGGCAATTTCGTATCTGCTGAAAATATGGTCCTAGATACTTGAAATTTGGAGTGAACGATCCTCTCGTGGAAATAACATTCTAAAGGAAGTACTTTTTCAAAATTCTGGGGGGAAATCGGGAAAGTAGGGAAATTTTGAATCTGTTGAACTAATGGTCCTTAATACTTGAAATTTAAACTGTACGATCCTTTCGAGGAAATAACATTCTTAAAGAAGAACTTTTTCAAAAAATCCGCTTCTACGGGGAAAACGGGGAAAGTATGGCAATTTTGTATCTGCTGAACTAATGGTTGTAGATACTTGAAATTTGAACTGTTCAATCCTCTTGCGGAAATAATATTCTAAAGGAAGTACTTTTTGGAAATTCCGAGGGAAAAAGGGGGTGAGTGGGGTAATTTTGAATCTGCTGAACTCATGGTCCTAGATACTTGAAATTTTAACTGTACGATCCTCTCGCGGAAATAGCATTGTTAAAGAAAAACTTTTTTAAAAATTACGCTTCTACGGGGAAAAAGGGGGAAAGTAGGGCAGTTTTGTATCTGCTGAACTAATGGACCTAGATACTTAAAATTTGAACTGTACAATCCTATCCCGAAAATAACATTCTAAAAGATGTACTTTTTTGAAAATTCGTTTTTAAAGGGGGAAAAATGGGGAAAGAAGGGCAATTTCGTATTTTGAAAAATCCTTTTATAAGGGTGGGGGTGGGGGTAGAAGGGGTTTAATAGGGCAATTTTGAAATCTGGATGCTCTCGCGGAAATTATTTTTTGAAAAATATATTTTTTTGAGAATTTTGGTTTTAAGGAGGCCCAAAAGGGGAAAAATAGGGCAATTTGCTAAACTTTAAATTAATGGTCTTAGAAACATGACATTTGGAATATGGGATCATCGCGGCAATAACATTCTAAAAGAAGTACTTTTTTGAAAATTTCGCTTTTAAGGGGGAGAAAGGGGGAAAGTAGTGCAATTTTGTATATGCTAAAGTAATGGTCCTAGATACTTGAAAATTGGACTGTACAATCCTCCCGCGGAAATTACATTCGGAAAGGAATACTTCTTTAAAAATTCCTCTTTTAAGGGGGGAAAGAGGGGAAAATAGAGCAATTTTGAATCTGCTGAACTAATGGTCCTAGATACGTGAAAATTGGACTGTAAAATCCTCCCGCGGAAATAACATTCGGAAAGAAATACTTTTTTAAAAATTCTTCTTTTAAGGGGGAAAAAGGGGGAAAGTAGACCAATTTTGTATCTGCTGAACAAATAGTCCTAGATACTTGAAAATTGGACTGCACAATCCTCTCGCGGAAATAAAATTCGAATGGAGGACTTTTTGGAAAATTCTGCCTCTATGAGGGAAAAGGGGAAAGGTAGGCAATTTTTTATCTGCTGAACTAATGGTCCGGGAGACTTGAAATTTCGACTGTACGATCTTTTCGCATAAATAACATTCTGAAAGGAGTACTTTTTTAAATATTCCGATTTTAATTGGGAAAAAGGGGAAAAGAAGGGCCATTTTGTATCTGCTGAAATAATGGTCCTATATACTTGAAATTTGGACTGTACGATCCTCTGGCGGAAATAACATTCTCAAGGAAGTACTTTTTTGAAAACTCTACTTTTAAGTGGGGAAAAAGGGGAAGTTATGGCAATTTTGTATCTGCTGAACTAATGGTCCTCGATACTTAAAATTTAACTGTTCGATGCTCTAACGGATATAACATTCTAAAAGAAGTACTTTTTTTTTAATTCTGCTTCTGCGGGGGGAAAAAGGAGAAAGTAGGGCAATTTTTAATCTGCTGAACTAATAGTCCTACATACTTGAAGTTTGGACTGTACGATCCTCTCGCGGAAAGAACATTCTAGACAGTGTTGCCACTTTCTGGATAATTATCCAAAAGTGTGTAATTTTACCTCAATAAAGTTCCAACTATTTTTTATCATTTTATCGACATTTTTGGCTTAAAAAGTCATTGACAACATCTTTAAAAATTTTGATTACCAAATACAACATTATAAATGACGAACATGCATTTTCGGACCATCATGACTTAGATGTCGAAAAACAACGCTCTAAAATTTTTTAAATTAAAAATTGTTCTGGAGAATACCTATTCCCAAATCTGAAAATTATTATTCAATATCTTTTAATGTCCCCATATTAGGGGGCACTTTCCCCCACGCGATAAATGTTGGCAAGTTGATTTATAATGATTTTTGGACTTAATTATTACAATTATATCAATATTAAAACCACTTTATCATTATTAAAATTATTTTTTTTATCCACGCGGCGGACTGAAAATTGTTTCATTTGTTGAACAAGAATTTAAAAAATCATCCAAAAAATTTCGTTTTTCAGAGGTTGGTTTAGTTTTTCTTCAGGAGTACAGATATTTTATTTTGGACTGCAGTATGTTTTATACAGACGGACGGACGAACATTCAGAGAAAGTCTTAGAATCGATCAAGGATCAATAATGTAAATATACTTTAAGGGCTCTCTCACCGATATTTCGATATTATTGTTTGGAAACCATCAAAATAGACGCAAAGTTTTTTTTCTTTATTTTGTATATCTTATTGCTTATTGCCACGAAAAAAATCAGATGTAGACCAGGGGTTACAAACGGCAGGACAAAACAAAAAATTTTGTGTAATTTGTAAGATTTTGGATAATTTTTTGTGTAATTTTGAATTCCATTGGTGGCAACACTGATTCTAGAAGAAGAAGTTCTCCTTCTAAAGGGGGAAAAGGTGGAAAGTAGGGAAATTCTGTATCTGCTAAACTAATAATCCTAGATACTTAAAATTTGAAGTGTACGATCCTCTTGCGGAAAAAGTACTTTTTGTGGAAAGTTCCGCTTCTAAGGGAGAAAAGGCGGAAAGCAGACTGCACGTTCCTCTCTCTTGGAATTAACATTCTGAAAGAAGTACTTTTTTTGAAAATTCCAATTTCAAGGGGGAAAACTGGGAAGGTAGGGCAATTTTGTATATGCTGAACTAATGGTTCTAGATACTTCAAATTTGGCTGAACGATCCTCTCGCGGAAATAACATGCTTAAGAAAGTACTTTTCAAAATTCTGGGGGAAAAAGGGGGATTTTGAATCTGCTGAACTAATGGTCCTAGATTCTTGAAATTTTAACTGAACGATACTCTCGCGAAAATAGCATACTTAAAGAACTTTTTTAAAAATTCCACTTCTAAGGGGGGAAAAGGGAAAAGTAGGGCCCTTTGGGGGATTTTGTATCTTTTGAACTAATAGTTTTAGAAACTTGAAATTTGGAATCTATAATCCTCTCGCGAAAAAAAACTAAAAAAAATATTTTTTTGAAAATTCCGCCTCCAAGAAGGGGAAAATAGAGCAAATTGGTACATTTTTTATCTTCTGGACAAATGGTCCCAGAAACTTGAAATTTGGACTCTAGGATCCTCTCGCAGAATTAACATGCGGAAAACAAAATTTTTTGAAAATTCCACCTCCAAGGGTGGGAAAATAGGGAAAATCGGTAAATTTTTTAACTCCTGAACAAATGGTCCCAGAAACGTGAAGTTTGGTCTTTAGGATCCTCTCGCCGAAACAACATTCCGAAAAAAATATTGTTTGAAAAATTCCTCCTCCACGGTGGGAAAGGGGGGAAATAGGGAAAATCGATACATTATTTATCTTTTAAACAAATGGTTCCAGAAACTTGAAATTTGAACTCTAGGATCATCTCGCAAAAAAAAAACATCTTAAAAAAAGTAGAAGGGGGAAAATATGGCAATTTTGTATCTTCTGAACAAAAACTTTAAGTTTTAATCCTCTCGCGGAAATAATTTTTTGAAAAATACACTTTTTTAAAAATTTTGGTTTTAAGGAGGGCCAAGACGGAGAAAATATGGCAATTTGGTAAAAAATAAAAAAAATAAACTAATGGTCTTAAAAACATGACATTTGCAATATAAAATCATCTCGCGGAATAACATATTGAAAGAAGTACTTTTTTGAAAATTACTTTTTAAAGGGGGAAAGAAGGGCAATTTTGTATCTGCTGAACTAATGGTCCTAGATATTGAAGTTTGGACTGTACGATCCTCTCGCGGAAATAACTTTCTGGAAGAAGCACTTTTTTGGAAAAATCTGCTTCTATGGGGGAAAAAGAGGGAAAGTAAGGCAAATTTTAAATTTGAATCCTCTTGCGGAAACAACATTCTAATGGAAGTGCTTTTTGGAAAATTTCGCTTCTACGGGGAAAAAGGGGAAAATTAGGGCAATTTTGCATGTGCTGAACTAACGGTCCTAGATACTTGAAATTTGGAGTGTACGATCTTCTCGCGGAAAAAACATTCTGAAAGAAGTACTTTTTTGAAAATTTTGTTTTATAGGTGGAAGAGGGGGAAAAGTAGGGCAATTTTGTATCTGCTGAACTAAAGGTTCTAGATACTTGAAGTTTGGACTGTACGATCCTCTATAAATACATAATAAAATTGTTTTTTTTACAGCTTACCGGTAACGAAGTACCGGGCGAGTTAGCTAGTGTATACATATATGAAGCAATATTTATTGATTTTTTTTCATATATGCTGATGTATGAATACACATATGCACACATCTGCACATACTGGGACTTATAAAATTAAAAAAAAAAAATTCCAAAAGCATTCGAACTGAAGTTTTGAACTGAAATTTTGAACTCAAATTTTTTACTCCAAAACGCAAAAAAATGCCAAAAAAAAAACTTTAAAAATTTTACAAAAAAAATGTTCACATATGTACACTAGACCGGGTCGAAAAAAAAAGTTCCCACTGTGCGGGCTTTATTTTAAAGCTTACCTCGAAAAAGTTCCATAGCCAAAATATTAGATTTTTAGGTCGCGATTTGGTACCGCCGAAATCGTTTTTTGTTCATAGCTTTGTCATTTGATGTCCGCTCGTTTTAAAAAAAAATTTGTTTGAAAGTCCTCCGCGAGTACTAAATTTCACCCATATCTGGTTTTGACCTCTGAGCTCATCTTCGTGTCATGAGTGTTAGTTTCTCAGCTTTCTACCCACCTAAATGATTTTTATTTTTCCATTAAATTATAGCATTAAAAAATTTATGAAATTCTTCCCTTAGAAGTACCCTCTTAAATTAATTAACAAAAAAGTTACATTCAATTTTAAATTTCCATAGAAAAAGATTTAAAACACTTGTTCGTATGTATTTAAATACAAACTAAAAAAATTAAATATAGTTTAAAGGCATAATAACAAGTGTTTTTTCTAATTTTCTTTATATTGTATATGAAAATCTTAAATCAAATGTAACTTTTTTGTTAATTAATTTAACTGGATACTTCCAAGGGAAGGATTTTATGATTTTCTTAGTGCTATAATTTAATGGAAAAATAAAAATCATTTAAGGGGGTAGAAAGCTGAGAAACTAACACTTATAACACGAAGATGACCTCAGAGGTCAAAAGCAGATATGGGTCAAATTTAGTACTCGCTGAGGACTTTCTAACAAATTTTTTTTTACAACGATCGGACATCAAATGACAAAGCTATGAACAAAAAACGATTTCGGCGGTACCAAATCGCGACCTAAAAATCTAATATTTTGGCTATGGAACTTTTTCGAGGTAAGCTTTAAAATAAAGCCCGCACAGTGGGAACTTTTTTTTTCTCCTTTATGGTCGACCCAGTCTAATGTACACTAGGGATATAACCATTTGCATATTTTTGAAAATATCAAAAAGGACCTATCATAGTGGGAAAGTACATAGAAAATCAATAAGAATTGCATCCTCTTTTTTTCGCGAATGTTAAAAAAGGTTCGGCACCAATCGCGATGAAGTTTTTGCTAATATTTTGTTTCAAATATTCATTCAACCCATGTTTCAAATGTTGAAAATCATACTGCTAATTTTTTCTTGTTTTATTTTTGTTGTAAAACGACGAAAAACAAAATAACGTTGAAAGGGACGGATTCCCACCATAAAACATACAAAAATTAAAATTTGAGGTGTTTTAGAAATTGCAATCGGTGCCGAAGGTTTTTGGATCAAAATGACCCCGGATAACGCTTTTCGTTATCAGTATAACATTGCCCATACCGTTATGATAGGTTCTTATTTTGGTTTTACCCCTAATGTAACATTTGTACATATATGACATGCACTTCCATATATGTCCAGATATATGATGTTTGAATTTTTCTCAGGACTTAGAAAATTATTCAATTTTTTTTTTTTTCTAAAACCATTTTTTAATTATTTTTTTGTTACAAACCGAAAAAAAGTTGCAAAAAAAAAAATTTGTGTCTGGGACTTTAAAAAAAAATTGGAACTGAAAATTTAAAAAAATCGAAAGCATTTCAAAATCAAAAAAAAAATAAAAAAAGTTTTTTTCCGAACTTCAAAAAATAAGACTTCGAAAATTTTTCAAAAATTGTGAAATATTTTTTTTAAAACAATTTTTATGAAATTCTTTACTTCAAAATGAAAAACGAAATTAAAACAAGTAAGAAAGTTATAGTCGGTCAAGACCGACCATATAATACCCTACACCAGAGTTTCCCGGAAAATGGATCTCATGGACCGATTAGATCTATATGTTGTAAAATCTTTAGTAAGTGTAAAAAACACTCACAAATCAAATTTGAGTGAAATAGGCTTCAATTTACGACAATAAACCGCTTTAACTGAATATCGGGCGAAATTTTCACAAGGGGCCTGAGTCCAAAACTGGTCCGATGATTATCAGGTTTGATTAGGTTATTTAAGTACGCGTTTAACATACACAAACAAAATTTTAATTAAACATTTTCTATTTTCATGACTTTTGAGACATTTATGCGAAAATCGGGAAGGTGGTTTGTATGGGGGCTACAAGAAGAACTGGTCCGATTTCTTTGAAACTCGGAATGATGATTTGTGAAGACAAAACATGTTTACCTTCCAAATTTCAAAACGATACCTTCTATAATACGGTTATTAGAGTCATTTGAGCCAAAACTAAAGAGGACCTTTGTATGGAGGCTAGGTCTAAATATGGACCGATTTTTTCCAATTTCAATAGGCTTCGTCCTTGGGCCAATAGAGACTTAAGTTTCAAATTTCAAGTCAATTGATCAAAAATTGCGACCTGTATCGTGTTTACACCGTTTACATGGACAGACAGACAGACAGACAGACGGACGGACGGACGGACGGACGGACGGACAGACGGACGGACGGACATCGCTAAATCGACTCAAAAAGTGATTCTGAGTCGATCGGTATACTTAAAGGTGGGTCTAGGACCAATATTTCGGGTAGTTACAAACATCAGCACAAACTCATTATACCCTGTACCACAGTGTGGTGTAGGGTATAAAAATATATGTTACATATGTGACCATATATGTCCATATATTTACATATGCCGCCAATTTTCGCATTTGCTTCATATATGTAATACATATGGGCGAGCATATATGAATAATATATGAATAACATCTGACATTTTTCACCGCCCGGTGAAAAATGTTCATATATGCACATACATGTTTCATATGTGATCACATATGAAAAATATGTGAACATATATGAAAAATATGTGAACATATATGCTCCATATGAATTCATATATGAAGCAATATTTCTTGATTTTTTTTCATATATGCTGATGTATGAATACACATATGCACACATCTGCACATACTGGGACTTATAAAATTTTCGAAAAAAAATTCCAAAAGCATTTGAACTAATGTTTTGAACTGAAATTTTGAACTGAAATTTTTTACTCCAAAACGCAAAAAAAATGCAAAAAAAAAACTTTAAAAATTTTACAAAAAAATGTTCACATATGTACACATTTGTACATATATGACATGCACTTCCATATATGTCCAGATATATGATGTTTGAATTTTTCTCAGGACTTAGAAAATTATTCAAATTTTTTTTTTTCTAAAAACATTTTTTAATTATTTTTTTGTTACAAACCGAAAAAAAGTTGCAAAAAAAAAATTTGTGTCTGGGACTTTAAAAAAAAATTTGGAACTTTGAAAATTAAAAAAAAAAAATCGAAATCATTTCAAAATCAAAAAAAAATATAAAAAGTTTTTTTCCGAACTTCAAAAAATAAGACTTCGAAAATTTTTCAAAAATTGTGAAATATTTTTTTTAAAACAATTTTTATGAAATTCTTTACTCCAAAATGAAAAACGAAATTAAAAAAATATATGTTACATATGTGATCATATATGTCCATATATTTACATATGCCGCCAATTTTCGCATTTGCTTCATATATGTAATACATATGGGCGAGCATATATGAATAATATATGAATAACATCAGACATTTTTCACCGGGCGGGAAGTTTTTTTTTTTGGAAATTTTTTTATGCGTTTTGGAGTAAAAAATTTCATTTCAAAATTTCAGTTCAAATGCTTTTGAAATTTTTTTTTGAAAATTTTATAAGTCCCAGACATATGTACGTGCAGATGTGTGCATATGTGTTTTCATACATCAGCATATATGAAAAAAAAATCAAGAAATATTGCTTCATATATGTATTCATATGGAGCATATATGATCACTAAGGGTGTTCTTAACAGTAAGGGAAAATTTTAAAATGTTTTAATTGCATGGCACTGGGCAGAATTTTGTTCCTTTGTACTAAAAAATTAATAATAAAAAAATTGAAGGTAATCCGATAACTTTAAGTGGACGCGGAAACGACCTGAAGTTTGAATAACGGATTACAAGGGGAATAAATGACTTTTTACTCATTTTCTCAATTTTTTCGATATTTTAAGTTAAGTTTGAATTCAAATGGTTACAGAATTGTGATGTGGAGTACATTACCTTTGTAATAAGGCAACAAAAACCAAAATCGGTTAAAAATCAGTCAAGTTATTACAACTGCCCCAGGCAACTAGCGTGTGGCAGACCACTTGATCAAAGATTTCCAGTTCAATTTTTGAAATTGATTGAAATTATCTACTATAGCAACATTTTTTTATTCTTTACTTCCCAATGTACTAAGGTGATAGGTATTTTTCATATTGTGTTATGCTAACTTGTTTTAAATTAATGTTAAAAAGGTCTACATTTTTCACCCCTGTTTTCAAATCTCCAATTTTAAATTTAAATTTTTTTAGGCAAATAAAATTTAAAAAATCGACCATTGGACCATAGGATTTTGTTAAGCACATATAAGGGAATAAAAATCACAAAAATTGTAGACATTCCTTTTTCCATTCGGCTAGTTTAGCGATTTTATTTCGGCGGATTTCGAGATAATAGTGATTTTGGTAACTTTTTTAGCTTTTAGTTAATTTTTTTATTTTTTTTTAACAAATTTCATATGTTTTCTACCGAATTACTACAGAATAATATAGAATACTTCAATTCCTTTAATCAGGGCAAAATTGAGATATGAAAAATTGACCCAGTTAAAGGTCAAAGGTCAAATTTGAGAAAAATTTTAATTTTTAAAGATTAACAATTTTTTTGAGCGGATATTTATGAAACTCCTTGATGTTATTTTAATATGACTAAACATAAATGGTTTATTATTAAAAATCGGAAAATTAACCCATAAGTGCTATTGGGGTCTATATTTTTTTTTATTTAATGGAGAAAATATAAGTATATTATTTCATAGGGTCATATAGACCCCAACAGCACTTAAGGGTTAATGTTCTGAATTTTAATAATAAACCATTATTTTTAGACATATTAAAATAACATCAAGGAGTTTCATTAATATCCGCTCGAAAAATCTGTTAATCTCTAAAAATTCAAATTCTTCTAAAATTTGACCTTTGACCGTTAACTGGGTCAATTTTTCATATCTCAATGTTGCCCTTATTAAAGGAATTGAAGTATTCTATATTATCCTGCAATAATTCGGTAGAAAACATATGAAGTTTGTTTTAAAAAAATAAAAAAATTAACTTAAAGCTAAAAAAGTTACCAAAATCACTATTATCTCGAAATCCGCCAAAATAAAATCGCTGAACTAGTCTAATGAAAAAAGGAATATCTACAATTTTTTTAGTTTTTATTCCCTTACATATGCTTAACAAAATCCTATAGTCCAATGGTAGATTTTTTAAATTTTATTGGCCTAAAAAAATTAAAATTTAAAATTGGAGATTTGAAAACAGGGTTGAAAAATGAAGACTTTTTTACAATTAATTTAAAACAAGTTAGCATCACTCAATATGAAAAATACCTATAACGTTAGAATATTGGAACTTAAAGAATAAGAAAATGTTTCTATAGTAGATAATTTCAATCAATTTCAAAAATGGAACTCGAAATCTTTGATCAAGTGGTCTGCCACACGCTAGTTGCCTGGGGCAGTTGTAATAACTTGGCGGATTTTTAACCGATTTTAGTTTTTATTGCCTTATTACAAAGGTAATGTACTCTACATCACAATTCCGTAACCATTTGAATTCAAACTTAGCTTTAAAAATAAAAAAAATTGAGAAAATGAGTAAAAAGTCATTTTTTCCCCTTGTAATCCGTTTTCCAAACTTCATGTCATTTCCGCGTCCACTTAAAGTTATCGGATTACCACCAAATTTTTTATTATTAAGTTTTTAGTACAAAGGAACAAAATTTAGCCCAGTGAAACACAAAAATCCGAAATAAAAAAATAAGGACACCCCTAATGATCACATATTTTTCATATGTGATCACATATGAAACATGTATGTGCATATATGAACATTTTTCACCGGGAAAAAAAATTTCAGATATGTACACATTTGCACATATATGACATGTACTTCCATATGTGTCCCGATACAAGATGTTTGAATTTTTCTAAAATTTTTCAAAATTTATTTTCTAGAAACATTTTTTAATGATTTTTTCTACAAACACTTGGCACTTCGAAAATTAAAAAAAAAATTCGGAAGTCGCGACTTAGAAAATTTTTCAAAAAAAATTTTTTTTCTTAAAACATTTTTTAATTATTTTTTTATTAAAAACCGAAAAAAAGTTGCCAAAAAAAAATTTGTGTCTGGGACTTAAAAAAAAATTTTGGAACTTTAAAAATTTAAAAAAAAAAATAAAAAAAAAAACAGAAAAAGTTTTTTTCTGAAATTTAAAAAAAAATGTTTAAGACTTCAAAAAGCATTTTTTTTTTAAACAATTTTAATGAAATTCTTTACACCAAAATGCAAAATGGAATTAAAAAAATATATGTTACACATGTGATCATATATGTCCATTAAGGGTGTTCTTAACAGTAAGGGACAAATTTAAAATGTTTTAATTGCTTGGCACTGGGCAAATTATTGTTCCTTTATACTAAAAACTTAAAAAAATAAAATTTGGAGGTAATCCGATAACTTTAAGTGGACGCGGAAACGACATGAAGTTTGAAAAACGGATTACAAGGAGAAAAAATGACTTTTTACTCATTTTCTCAATTTTTTCGATATTTAAAGTTAAGCTTGAATTCAAATGGTTAACGAATTGTGATGTGGAGTACATTACCTTTGTAATAAGGTAATAAAAACTAAAATCGGTTAAAAATCACCCAAGTTATTACAACTGCCCAAGGCAACTAGCGTGTGGCAGACCACTTGATCAAAGATTTCGAGTTCAAGTTTTGAAATTGATTGAAATTATCTACTATAGCAAAATTTTTTTATTCTTTAAGTCCCAATGTACCAAGGTGATAGGTATTTTTCATATTGTGTGATGCTAACTTGTTTAAAATTAATGGTAAAAAGGTCTAAATTTTTCAACCCTGTTTTCAAATCTCCAATTTTAAATTTTTATTTTTTTTGGTAAAAAAAATTAAAAAATCGATCATTGGACTATTGGATTTTGTTAAGCACATAAAAGGGAACAAAAACTACAAAAATTGTAGACTTCTCTTTTTTCATTAGGCTAGTTCAGCGATTTTATTTCGGCGGATTTCGAGATAAGTAATAGTGATTTTGGTAACTTTTTTAGCTTTTAGTTAATTTTTTATATTTAGAAGAATTTTTATTAGAATTTTTATTTTTAAAGATTAACAGATTTTTCGAGCGGGTATTAATGAAACTACTTGATGTTATTTTAACATGACTAAACATAAATGGTTTATTATTAAAATTCAGAAAATTAACCCTTAAGTGCTACTGGGGTCTATATTTTTTTATTTAATGGAGAAAATATAAGTATATTATTTCATAGGGTCATATAGACCCCAACAGCACTTAAGGGTTAATGTTCTGAATTTTATTAATAAACCATTAATTTTTAGACATATTAAAATAACATCAAGGAGTTTCATTAATACCCGCTCGAAAAATCTGTTAATCTATAAAAATTAAAATTCTTCTAAAATTTGACCTTTGACCTGTAACTGGGTCAATTTTTCATATCTCAATTTAGCCCTTATTACAGGAATTGAAGTATTCTATATTATGCTGCAATAATTCGGTAGAAAACATATGAAGTTTGTTAAAAAAAATAAAAAAATTAGCTAAAAGCTAAAAAAGTTACCAAAATCACTATTATCTCGAAATCCGCCGAAATAAAATCGCTGAACTAGCCTAATGAAAAAAGGAATGTCTACAATTTTTGTAGTTTTTATTCCCTTATATGTGCTTAACAAAATCCAATAGTCCAATGATCGATTTTTTAAATTTTTTTTGCCAAAAAAAATAAAAACTTAAAATTGGAGATTTGAAAACAGGGTTTTAAAATTTGACCTTTTTACCATTAATTTAAAACAAGTTAGCATAACACAATATGAAAAATACCTATCACCTTAGTACATTGGCAGGTAAAGAATAAAAAAATGTTGCTAAAGTATATAATTTCAATAAATTTCAAAAATTGAACTCGAAATCTTTGATCAAGTGGTCTGCCACACGCTAGTTGCCTGGGGCAGTTGTAATAACTTGGGTGATTTTTAACCGATTTTAGTTTTTATTGCCTTACTACAAAGGTAATGTACTCTACATTACAATTCTGTAACCATTTGAAATCAAACTTAAATCTAAATATCGAAAAAATTGAGAAAATGAGTAAAAAGTCATTTTTTCCCCTTGTAATCCGTTTTTCAAACTTCATGTCGTTTCCGCGTCCACTTAAAGTTATCGGATTAGCTCCAAATTTTTTATTATTAAGTTTTTAGTACAAAGGAACAAAACTCTGCCCAGTGCAACACAAAAGTACGATATTAAAAAATAAGAACACCCCTAATGTCCATATATTTACATATGCCGCCAATTTTCGCATTTGCTTCATATATGTAATACATATGGACGAGCATATATGAATAATATATGAATAACATCTGACATTTTTCACCGGGATGCTCATATATTAAATATATATGTTCATATATGTAATCATATGTGAAATATATATGATTCATATTTGAACATTTTTCACTGGGCGGGTAATTATGTATGCCCACACATATGTTCATATATGTACATATGTGTTCATATATGGTTCATATATGGTCATATATCTTTATATATGTAGCCATATATTTTCGTATATGTTTTCATATACGAACATTTTTCAACGGGAATAATTATTTTTTTTTTCTTTATTCAGAAAAACTAAAATATACAAAAATTACATAATTTCCGAAAAATTTCTAAAATTCATTTGGAAAAAGTCGGAAATTATCATTGATACACCCCAATTTATTAATAAGATTTCTTACATTTCTTGAATTATTTTTATTTTCAACAACAAGCGCAAGTATGTTTGTTTTTGTAAAACTGTAAAATATTTCTTCAAAACGTTGTTGTTGTTAATTTCTTGGACAATTCCTTTCTATGTTGTTTTTTTGTTATTGCACGCACACAAGTCACACCAAAACACCAACATTCAATAACTAAATGTTTTGCTTTTAGTCTTTCGCTGGGTTTATTTGAAAGACTAATTTGAAGACTAACTCAAAGGGTGTCCAAGAGCTTCCAGCCTCCAAAAAAGGAATTCACTAACTTGCAAGCGAGTTCCCGTGTAGAAATATTTGTTTATTTTCTTTTCTTCTTGTCTGCAAAAAAATATTTTTAGAAGTGTGTATTGGTAAATTCTGATTCAATTTGAGAATGTATTAGTGGATTTTGACAAATTCTGATTTAATTTTCTAATTGGATTCAAAATATTTTTCTCCACTACGAATGAAAAACTAAAGAAGAATTCATCCATATCTTTCCGCGGGAACTTATTTCCAGAGGGTTCATCCACTTTCCCGCGTTATACGTCTTCTTTAATAGTCTTTGGACTAACTATTAAATTGAATAACTTTGCTTTTGCTTGTGTGTTTTAGTTTTTCAATTCAATTGAATTGCTTTTGCTTAAACTCTTGTTAGCAATAGTTGTTATTTTATTAGTTTTAGCAATTGATTGCCAACACAATTTTGTATTAACTAAAACTAATAAAATGGTGTTATTTTAGTTTATATCCCATTAGTTTTTTAATCACTGATGAAAAATATCATTTTTGGACCCTTTTTTAATGCGGTTTAGCTCACGGGAGATTATCGCTAGAGCCCAAATATTTTGGGAATCTTCATAAAACATGTCAAAGTTAATTTTGAGGAGGGTACATCATCAACATTTTTTTTTGAGTCACTCTAATGCAGTGGTCCCCAAACACACACAATCATATTTTATCTTTGTATGAGTAAGATTGAGCTCTCTGTTACTCAATGCACTTAGAGAAACTTAAAGTAAAAATATAAATACATTTATTCATATCAAAAATAAAAAATACAATAAATAACATTGGTTAAAATGTCAAGCTATGTTACACTTAACATAGCGTGCCAAAATAAGCATTTTGGTCAATCAAAAATGTTCGCTTTACAAAATATTTACATTCAATTTCTTTATGATTATTCCTCTAAGTATATTTTGAGCAAGAAGAGAAGAGAGAATTGTTTTTGTTCAATGTATGAGCCAGTGTTGCCAGTTTGGGGGTTTTCCCCCCAGATTTAGGGGTTTTTTTTCTCATTTGGGGTTTTTTTTAGGGGGTTAAAATTTGGAATATTTTTTTGGGGGTTTTTTTAGGGGTTTTTTAAAAAAAGTTTAGGGGGTATTTTAAAAAAATATTTTTCATTCAAATATTAAAATTTTTTCTTTTTCAAAAATTTAAAATATACAATACAAAATTGTAAAATAAACTATGAGAATTGTTTTTTTTTTCAAAAATGATTTTGAAAAGTACTTTTTGGACCTCCAAAGACTTTTTTTTGATATATTTTTCAAGAACCAAGAAATTCGAAATAAGTTCTGCACAATTATATTTCAATTTGTTGCAAATTTTGTATACTACAAATGAGATTATGATGCAGGGATGGAAAAGTTGATACAAATGAACTTGTTTTTGATACTTTTTGATGTTGAAAAGAACGTTGATATTCCCTTAATAAAGAAACGAGTTTGATATCTTATACGAGTAGATAAAATGTTGAATTCAAAAATTTAAAATGCAGTCCAATATAAAAAATCTTCTTACTAAAAAACATCTTTATTATTTTTTTGATCCATTAAAGGTCATTTATTCTCATTTTTACGAATTTTTTGGTTTCAAAAAAATTATCAAGAAAAAAATTAGTACATTGGAAAGTACATTTTAAATCATTTTCGATACTAAAAAGAAATGTTCATATCTCATCCCTGGGATGATGTGCTAAATATTTCTAATGACATCTAGTATGTTGGTCGTTTTCCGTGAAATCAATCATGAATTTTCCTGATCCCTTTGATATTGATGAATGTTGGTTTTGTTGTTAAACTGTGTAAGTCAATAGGGGCCGAAAATACGGAGGTCACAATTTCCATCAGAATCTCAAAATAGCCACACTTTACCACCTTCAAAATTTAATATCATGCGTTCGATTGCAGCTACAAATCCCATTTTATGGAGTTTTAAAACTCATAATTTACAAGACTACTACAAACAGAAAAGTTTTCGAAAAAATCCGTGGAGCCTTCAGAAAATTTCTATGTTAGTTTATCACTTACAATTTCTGTAACAAATAACCCAAATTTGATCAAAATCGGAGGGGGTTGAGAAAACTTTTATTTTTGATTGATTTGACAAAGAATGGCCTATGTATGTTGCGACAATATATTTTGTTTGGGTTTTTCGGCAATTTACATAATTTTGATATTGATTGATCTTCTGAATTTAATAAATATCTGTATTTTCTTATTTTAAAATTTTTAGGGGTTTTATTTCCAAAATAGCTCAAATCTAGGGGTTTTTTCACATTTTGTAAGGCTGAAAAAAAAAATATATTTTGATTAAATTTTATATAACTAGCAAAAATTATTATTTTTTTCAAAAATTTTTTTTTTTTTAAAAAAGTTTAGGGGTTTTTTTTTTGAAAATCGCCCTATTCTGGGGGTTTTTGAAATTTTTTTAGGGGGAAGAAAAAAAAGTACCTGGCAACACTGATACACGACGTAGTGGCTGTATAAGTTGTCGATGTATGTGTTGGTGCACTTACATAATGTGATGCGAATGTTGTTGGTGGCGTTTTGTCAATGGCGGACATCGCTGTTTGCGAAACACTAACATTTTTGAGGTTATGGTCACTTACCTGATCACTCCTTTGGATAGACGATTGCAGCTCTTCGAACTGGCGGTTACTGTCACATAGCTTAACCTGAGTATCCGACAGTTGTCGCTGTAGCATGGCAATCTGTTTTTGCATTTCCAAAATGCTGGTATTTGTGTTCTTCAGTGACGGCTGCAATGGTGTGGTTGCTTTGGAATGACTTGATGATTGTTTTGTCACAGGCGGCGTCTGTTGGCCATTGTTGGCTTTGATGGCTGCTGTAGTTTTATTACCCTTAATAGACGCTGGCTGCGTCTGAACAAGTGATGTGGACGGCATGTTTTGTCCACTCTTATTTACGACTTCTTTTGCTTGTGTGGTTATGTTTGTACCGCTGGCTGCGGATGACACTGGCTGTGACTGGTTGAAAGAATCGGATGTTAGACTGTCACCTTGCAAGCGGGGACTCCGACGTGGTGGAGAATGTTGCATCTTTCAATTTTATTAAATTCTTTAAAATTTCCAATTATACCATTAAATTTGAAATTAAAACACTAACACCACGACGACAAGCAAATGCAGTTATTTTGTACAAACAAAAAACATACAAAAATACTGCGAAATAAAAATGTTTCTGGCTGAAGTAAAGAAGACGGAATTTGCGTTGAACAAAATGCTTAAAAAGTATTTATGTTTATTTCTAAAAAACAAGAATAATGATACAGTTATTATTTAAATATAAAAAGCAACAATAAATATCTTACCGCAGTTTTACACTCCGTCTTCAACAAAATCAAAATTACATATGAGCTCTGTTGCTCTTATAACAAAAAAGGAAACATATATGTATGACACGAAAGAGGAATGTAAAAAGGCGGTAGAAAGAAAATTAAATGACAGATCACATTCGTTAAGAATTGACAAAATTAAATATAACAGTGATAACCCATTAAGGGTCGTTCTGGAACACCGTTAAAGAAAGAAAATCGAAAGACCTAAGGTCAGAAAATAGCATTTTATTTGTGTTTTCTGGTGGATTTTATGATAAAATAAAGATGCAGCAAATGCTTCTTCTTTTTACTGTTCACTAGATGGCGTTTTTTATAACTGCTTCCGGCAGTTTAAAGTTCTTAATTTCATTTGTTAATGACAGAAATCTTGACTACTACATAAAAATCAATAAAGCAAATAACAACAAATCGTTTTTGCACTTCTTTGGTTTTTATTTGTTCATTTTTATAATAACAATTATTTTTTCTTCTCTTCCGTTTCCGGAATTTACCGAAAAAATAAGCATACGTCTCTATATTTACAATGCGCATACAACATAGATGGGACTAATTAATTAAATGGACCAATTAATTGGTGGTTTAATTACCATTTAATTGATGTCAATGGTAATGAAATTTTTTTCATATCAGTTGTACCAATTAAATTATTTATCTTTAAATTATTGTTTTCTGTAAAGACAGTCGAGCTCGGGCTCTAATTGTAATTATGTATTATAATTTTTTGATTTGTTATATATGGTTTTGAATTGAGAAAAGTGTGAAAGAAAAATTTTAATTTTTCTAAAAATTTAGACATCCTGGTTTGTTTCTTACTAGTTTCATATTATCCAGTTATAATAATCTTCAGAAAAACTTTTAATGCCAAGTTTATTTAGTTAATAGTCAATAAAACTCTATATGTGAAAATTATTAACAGATCGCAGCCGACAAGGATTGAACTCATCATCATCTGTAATACTTTGCTATTAACTGCTTGTAACGTACAATCACTCTAGACCGATACGCCAAGTAGGCTGTTAAGCAAGTATCAACTAAATCTGATTTTTATACCCTCCACTCTAGTGATAGAGGGTATATATAAGTTTGTCATTCCGTTTGTAACACATCGAAATATTGGTCTAGGACCCCATAAAGTATATATATTCATTATCCTTGATCGATTTTAAGTCGATCTAGCGATGTCCGTCCGTCCGTCCGTCCGTCCGTCCGTCTGTCTGTCTGTCTGTCCGTTGAAAACACGCTAACTTTTGAAAGACTTTATGGAGGCTCCTGAAGTTTGACAAATATGTTGGGTATTTAGCGGGTCAGGTTGGTATTGCAATCCAGCCGAATCGGTCCAGTGGTTCAAAAGTTATGAGTAAAAGAGTAAATTTCGGCAAGGGAATTTTGCGAACTTACGAGATTAAAACCACTCTAACTTTCTAAAGAAAATTCTGAGGGTGCTGAAACGTGTTGGAAGACACGATACAGTCCAAAATAAAAGAGCTAGTCTCCTGAAGTTTGGCACGAATATGTCTTATGGTCATAGGCTGGTTAAGTTCGAAGATGGGCAAAATTGGACCACGGGGAAAAAAGTTCCCCCTTTAAGAACTAAAGCAACCTCTGAAAAAACGTAATTTCTTATAGATTTTTTATACTTTTGCTTAGCAAACGAAACATTTTTTATGTCAGAAGAAGTTCAAAGACCTGTAGTTGGACCCAGAAAGGTTGTCCCACCACCAAAACCCCCCCCCACCAAAAAAAAAAAGACGCCCCTGTTTTTTTTTTTTTTTTTTTTTAACGTGTTGGAGGGTATAAAAGATTCGGCACCGCCGAATTTAACACTCTCACTTGTTTTTTTATACCCTCCAACCACAGTATGGGGGTATACTCACTTTGTCATTCCGTGTGTAACGCATCGAAATATCGGTCTAGGACCCCATAAAGTATATATTTTATTGATCAGCGATCGATTCTAAGACATTCTAGCGATGTCCGTCCGTCCGTCCGTCCGTCCGTCCGTCTGTCCGTCTGTCCGTCTGTCCGTCTGTAGAGGACACGATACAGTCCAAAATAAAAGAGCTAGACTTCTGAAGTTTGGCACGAATATGTCTTATATTCCTAGGCAGGTTAAGTTCGGAAATGGGCAAAAACGGACCAAGGGGAAAAAAGTTCCCCCTTGGAGAACTAAACCAATCCAAGAAAAACCGCATTTTTTGCAGAGTTTTTTGTACTTTTGGTAGGTAAATGCAACATTCTTATCTCAGAAGAAGTTCAAAATCGCAAGGGGAAGGTGCCCCCTAACGTCTCCCACCAACCCCTCCCCCCCCCCAAAAAAAAAAGACGCCCCTGGATTTTTTTAAATATTTTTTTTACATTTTGGAGGGTATAAAAGATTCGGCACAGCCGAATGTAACACTCTCACTTGTTTAACTTGTTGTTGTTTGTTTTCCTGCCGTGGGGTGCAGTTTAGTTGTTAGACAAGTAAATATTTGTTATTGTTTTTGTTCTTGTAACTGTATGTAACGGTGTATAGTAAGTATTTTTGGAAAAAAATCAAATATTAGTTTGTTTTTGGTTTTTAAAGACGAGGATGGTAAAATAAAATGAGGGAAATATGTGAAATATTTTTTTTTAACATATACGTATAGGTATAAAACAACAAAAATATTTTACAAAGTAATTTTGTTACTCAAACAAATAGTACACTAAAAAAAATATTTACACTCAAAAAAATTTTACACTCAAAAATAAATGTTTTTTTTTTTTTTAATTTTTAATTTAATTATTTTTTTTTAATGAAATTCACACTCAAAAAAATGTTGACAGTCAAAAAAATTTTACACTCACAAAAAAATTTTAATGATTAAAAAAAGTTTTACTCAAAATAATATATTTCTAATAAAAATTTGTAATGCAGTTTTTTTAGAAAATTACTATCAGATAACATTGTGGAGGGTATTCATAGATTCGACCAAGTCGAATTTAATTTTTCTACTTGTTTTCAATTCGAGTGTCGTTGTTGCTTTTGTTTTTTTCTAACAGAAGAGTTTGTTATTGTAATTACATGTAAACAAACTTATTTTTAGTAATCATTATTCTTCTTCCTCTCCTTCATCAATTCTGATCTAAGTACTTATTCTTATACTTATTTATCAATTTAATTACTAATGAAAATTAAAAAAAAAAAAATTACCATTGGTATGTCATCACTTAAAAAAAATAATTACCATTAATAAAAGTCGTCACAATATTGTCAAAATCGTTAATATTTGGAAATATCTGTTGTTTTTATACCCTCCACTCTAGTGATAGAGGGTATATATAAGTTTGTCATTCCGTTTGTAACACCTCGAAATATTGGTCTAGGACCCCATAAAGTATATATATTCATGATCCTCGATCGATTTTAAGACGATCTAGCGATGTCCGTCCGTCCGTCCGTCCGTCCGTCCGTCCGTCCGTCTGTCCGTCTGTCTGTCTGTCTGTCTGTCTGTTGAAAACACGCTAACTTTTGAAAGACTTTACGGAGGCTCCTGAAGTTTTGCATATATGTTGGGCATTTACCTGGTCAGGTTGGTATGGCAATCCAGCGAAATTGGTCCAGTGGTTCAAAAGTTATGAGCAAAAGACTGAATTTCGGCAAGGGTTTTTCGTGAATTTATGAGATAAAAAGCACTATAACTTTCTAAAATCAATTCTGAGGATGCTGAAGCTTGGCATATATATTTTTCGTTCCTCCAGCCTAGTTCCTATTGAATTTCACCCAAATCGGTCCAGTGGTTCAAAAGTTATTAGCAAAACCGTGAATATCAGATTAGCTTCACCTTAAATTCACGTGGTGAAAACCCGTTAAACCTGTTTTAAAACCATTGGTAAGTGACAAAAATATTTTAAAACGTATTTTTCTCACTCAAAAATATTTTTATACCAAAACAAAAAAAAAAAACACTTGAAAAAAATTTTAAACTCAAAAAAAATTTTACACTCAAAAAAAAATTTGTAAATTTTTTTTTTAATGTAAAATTCGAAAAAATTTTACACTCAAAAAAAATTAGTAAATTTTTTTTTTTAATGTAAAATTCGAAAAAATTTTACACTCAAAAAAAATTTTACACTCAAAAAAAAATTAGTATTTTTTTTTTTTTTCAAAAATTACTAAAAAAAATTTTTTACACAAATTAAAATATTTCTAATCATAACTGTTATTTTTTTCACGTTAGAAAATTTACTATCACTTAAAATGGGCATTGTGGAGGGTATTCATAGATTCGGCCAAGTCGAATTTAACTTTTCTACTTGTTTGTTATATGGTGTTTTAGTTTTTCACATTTTATAAACCAAACACACGTTGATTGCCTTTGTATAACACAATATTTGAAATTTTTATTTGCGTTTTGTTTTTTGTCTTTAACATTTTCATATTTTTTTGTAAAAACATACTTTGATGTTTAAATTTTAACTTTTCAAAAAAACAAAAATGTGCAAACCAATGGTTTTGAAACCAATTATAATTGGTGTTTTTCAACAATTGGTGCATTTCATTACCATTAGTAATTATTTTTTCAATTAAAAAAATTTAATTACCATTAAATGGTAATGAAAATTTTTTCATTACCATTGATATCAACCAATGGTAATTAAATTTCAATGGTAATGAAAAATTCCCATCTATGGCATACAAGCTCTAGGGGTCTGGGTATGTCTGCTTAATTAAGTTTGAAAACATGCAAACAAGTTTTGGGAAGTTTTTACTTTTTGGTTTTGAAACAGAATAAACAAATGCTTAGTCTGTTACACAACCAAAACATTAGTATTCAAATAAACTACCAGGGGGCGTTTTGATATATCTAACCCAGACCCCTAGAGCTTGTATGCGTATTGTAAATATAGATGGCGTATGCTTATTTTTTCAAGTAAATTCCGGAAACGGAAGAGAAGAAAAAAATAATTACTTATTATTAGAAATATAGACAAATAAAAACCAAAGAAGTGCACAAACGATTTGTTTTTATTTACTTTATTGATTTTTATGTGGTAATCAAGATTTCAGTCATTAATTAATTAAATTAAGAACTTTTAATAAACTGCCGGAAACAGTTATAAACAAGTATAAAAATTAAGTTCGACTTGGTCGAATCTATGAATACCCTCCACAATGTCATCTGATAGTAATTTTCTAAAAAAATTTCAAAAAATTGCATTACAAATTTTTTATTAGAATTATATTATTTTGAGTAAAACTTTTTTTTTATCAATCAAATTTTTTTGAGTGTAAAATTTTTTTGACTGTCAGCATTTTTTTGAGTGTGCCATTTCATTAAAAAAAAATTATGTATACATTTTTTTTGAGTGTAACATTTTTTTAGTGTAAATATTTTTTTTAGTGTACAATTTCTTTGAGTAACAAAATTACTTTGTAAAATGTTTTTGTTGTTTTATACCTATATGCAATATAAAAAAAAATATTTCACATATTTCCCTCTTTTAATTTTACTTCATTTGATTTTTTTCTCCAAAAATTCTAACTATACACCGTTACATACAGTTACAAAAACAATAAAAATATTTACTTGTCTAACAACTAAACTGCACCCCACCACAAGAAAACAAACAACAACAAGTTTTACAAAACTGGTATTTCACCATGCTTTTAAAACTTGTTTAACAAGTTTTCAACAATTTAAGGTGAAACAAATCTGAAATTGAGTGCTTTGCTTATAACTTTTGAACCACTGAACCGATTTTGCTGAAATTCAAAACTAAACTTCCTTGTGGAACGAAAAATATATATGCTAAGCTTCAGCCCCCTCAAAATTGTCCTTCGAAAGTTATAGTGGTTTTAATCTTGTAAACTCGAAAAATACCCTTGCCAAAATTTACTCTTTTGCTCATAACTTTTGAACCACTGGACCGATTTCGCTGGATTGCAATACCAACCTGACCCGGTAAATGGAGAACATATATGTTAAACTTCAGGAGCCTCCGTAAAGTCTTTCAAAAGTTAGCGTGTTTTCAACGGACAGACAGACAGACGGACGGACGGACGGACGGACGGACGGACGGACGGACATCGCTAGATCGACTTAAAATCGATCAAGGATCATGAATATATATACTTTATGGGGTCCTAGACCAATATTTCGATGTGT
The DNA here is from genome assembly GCA_963921195.1 of Pegoplata infirma. NCBI lineage: Eukaryota > Metazoa > Arthropoda > Insecta > Diptera > Anthomyiidae > Pegoplata > Pegoplata infirma. The sequence continues at coordinate 5,907,326 of OY992541.1, forward strand.
TACAAACGGAATGACAAACTTATATATACCCTCTATCACTAGAGTGGAGGGTATAAAAACGCCATCTAGTGAGCAGTAAAAAGAAGAAGCATTTGCTGCATCTTTATTATATATGTCTTTGTCTAACCAAAGACATACCAAAGATATATAATATATATATTATATATAATAAAGATGCAGCAAATGCTTCTTCTTTTTACTGTTCACTAGATGGCGTTTTTTATAACTGTTTCCGGCAGTTTATTAAAAGTTGTTAATTTCATTAATTAATGACTGAAATCTTGATTACCACATAAAAATCAATAAAGTAAATAAAAACAAATCGTTTGTGCACTTCTTTGGTTTTTATTTGTCTATATTTCTAATAATAATAATTTTTTTCTTCTCTTCCGTTTCCGGAATTTACTGTAAAAAATAAGCATACGCCATCTATATTTACAATACGAATACAAGCTCTAGGGGTCTGGACATACATATATAATAAAGATGCAGCAAATACTTCTTCTTTTTACTGTTCTCTAGATGGCGTTTTTTATAACTGTTGCCGGCAGTTTATTAAAAGTTCTTAATTTCATTTGTTAATGACTAAAATCTTGATTACCACATAAAAATCAATAAAGCAAATCAAAACAAATCGTTTTTGCACTTCTTTGGTTTTTATTTGTTTATTTTTCTAATAATAATTATTTTTTTCTTCTCTTCCGTTTCCGGAATTTACTTGAAAAAATAAGCATACGCTAGGGGTCTGATCTAACCATTGGGACATAATAGGTCCAGACCCCGATGGGCCTACCCCTAGTTGGGTTCCTTAAAAATCGTCATAGTTTTCGATTCAAAATTTGTGGCCGTTTCGCACTACCTTGATTAGTTTTTGAGATACGTGATTTTAGGGGACCACTGGGGTTTTGAGAATTAACAAGTAGAAAAATTAAATTCGACTTGGTCGAATCTATGAATACCCTCCACAATGTTATCTGATAGTAATTTTCTAAAAAAATTGCATTACAAATTTTTATTAGAATTATATTATTTTGAGTAAAACTTTTTTTAATCATTAAAATTTTTTTGTGAGTGTAAAATTTTTTTGACTGTCAACATTTTTTTGAGTGTGAATTTCATTAAAAAAAAATAATTAAATTAAAAATTAAAAAAAAAAAAAAACATTTATTTTTGAGTGTAAAATTTTTTTAAGTGTAAATATTTTTTTTTAGTGTACTATTTGTTTGAGTAACAAAATTACTTTGTAAAATATTTTTGTTGTTTTATACCTATACGTATATGTTAAAAAAAAATATTTCACATATTTCCCTCATTTTATTTTACCATCCTCGTCTTTAAAAACCAAAAACAAACTAATATTTGATTTTTTTCCAAAAATACTTACTATACACCGTTACATACAGTTACAAGAACAAAAACAATAACAAATATTTACTTGTCTAACAACTAAACTGCACCCCACGCACAGTGCCACATTTGGCCAATCTAGGACGACAAAAATCCAATTTTAGTTACATTGACTTGAAATTCGGTATAAATGTTTGTTTTGACTTCGAAAATAACATTATGAAAAATGTGGGAGGCCGGTTAAGGGCCACGCCCACTTTTTTTAAAAATTTGTAATTTTGGTTATAATTTCTTTAAATTCGTTATATATACTCTCAATAACTGTAGAAATAATATCACAAAAAAAGGGGGCGGTCAGACAACTGCCACGCCCACTTTTTTAAAATATGTTTAAAAAATATGTAAAAACAAGGTTTACATATCGCCCCACTGCAGTCGGCGTCGCAGACGGTCGCAAAAGTTAGCCGTTGAAATAAGTACTCTGGATATTGGTTAATATATCTGAAAAAGTCCGGCGACCAATACGGACCAAACACAAAAGTTCTATTCCATCAAAAAAAATAAATATATAATTTTCTTTTCAAAAATTTGTATTTTGTTAAAAATTTAATAAAAAATAGAAAAATTTGTTTAAAAAAAAAAAGAAAATATATGACTTAAAGCATTTAAATATCCTTTAAAATTACCAAAAAAGAGTGGATAAATATCTCTTTTCGTTCAAAAGTTACAACAGTTTAAACTCGACTTAATTTATGCGAAATAATGTACACTAGTTAGAGGATTTTACAAGATGCAACTTTATGCACCCACCTGTTAGTAACGAACAGAATTATCGATCTTATATGATTATTAACGTGCAATTAGGAATGTTCTATAATACATACAAACATATCATGAAAATCGGGGAACTTTTTTTTTTGATTTTTGTCGTGCTAGATTGGCCAAATGTGGCACTGTGCCACGGCAGGAAAACAAACAACAACAAGTTAAACAAGTGAGAGTGTTACATTCGGCTGTGCCGAATCTTTTATACCCTCCAAAATGTAAAAAAAATATTTAAAAAAATCCAGGGGCGTCTTTTTTTTGGAGGGGGGGGGGGGGTTGGCGGGAGACGTTAGGGGGCACCTTCCCCTTGCGATTTTGAACTTCTTCTGAGATAAAAATGTTGCATTTACCTACCAAAAGTACAAAAAACTCTGCAAAAAATGCGGTTTTTCTTGGATTGGTTTAGTTCTCCAAGGGGGAACTTTTTTCCCCTTGGTCCGTTTTTGCCCATTTCCGAACTTAACCTGCCTAGGAAGACATATTCGTGCCAAACTTCAGAAGTCTAGCTCTTTTATTTTGGACTGTATCGTGTCCTCTACAGACGGACAGACGGACAGACGGACGGACGGACGGACGGACGGACATCGCTAGAATGTCTTAGAATCGATCGCTGATCAATAAAATATATACTTTATGGGGTCCTAGACCGATATTTCGATGCGTTACACACGGAATGACAAAGTGAGTATACCCCCATACTGTGGTTGGAGGGTATAAAAAAACAAGTGAGAGTGTTAAATTCGGCGGTGCCGAATCTTTTATACCCTCCAACACGTTAAAAAAAAAAAAAAAAAGAAACAGGGGCGTCTTTTTTTTTTTTTTTTGGTGGGGGGGGTTTTGGTGGTGGGACAACCTTTCTGGGTCCAACTACAGGTCTTTGAACTTCTTCTGACATAAAAAATGTTTCGTTTGCTAAGCAAAAGTATAAAAAATCTATAAAAAATTACGTTTTTTCAGAGGTTGCTTTAGTTCTTAAAGGGGGAACTTTTTTCCCCGTGGTCCAATTTTGCCCATCTTCGAACTTAACCAGCCTATGACCATAAGACATATTCGTGCCAAACTTCAGGAGACTAGCTCTTTTATTTTGGACTGTATCGTGTCTTCCAACACGTTTCAGCACCCTCAGAATTTTCTTTAGGAAGTTAGAGTGGTTTTAATCTCGTAAGTTCGCAAAATTCCCTTGCCGAAATTTACTCTTTTACTCATAACTTTTGAACCACTGGACCGATTCGGCTGGATTGCAATACCAACCTGACCCGCTAAATACCCAACATATATGTCAAACTTCAGGAGCCTCCATAAAGTCTTTCAAAAGTTAGCGTGTTTTCAACGGACAGACAGACAGACAGACGGACGGACGGACGGACGGACGGACGGACATCGCTAGATCGACTTAAAATCGATCAAGGATAATGAATATATATACTTTATGGGGTCCTAGACCAATATTTCGATGTGTTACAAACGGAATGAAAAACTTATATATACCCTCTATCACTAGAGTGGAGGGTATAAAAAACTCGATAACTTCAAAAATATTATTCGCAGAGCTTTTAGTTATTTTGTGGTTTTGTTCGTGTTGAGAGCTACAAAAATGCTATTGGACTTTTAGTTTTGTCGGCAATATTTACCGAGATATGAGCATTTTAAAATTTTCGGGAATGCTAACTTTTTTGGATCCAAAGTTAGGACCCATTAGGGTCCACACATGTGAAAAGGACCGGCGATACTATGAGAGCCCGAGAACCAAAAGTGGCCTCCATTTTGCTCTATTTGGCTTAGTTTCCGAGATAGCGCCATTTTAAGTTTTCTTAAAAAAATTTAAAAAAATTACCATTTATTTTTGCTAATACAAGCAAAAAAGCTTGTAAAAATTTGGTCAACTAAAATTTTAAATTTAGCAAAAAAAATTTATCAAATTTTGTTTAAAATTGCTAATGCGCTAAATGAAGTTTACAAGATATTTTTGTTAACATGCTAATTAGAGTGCCCAGAAAAAAAACTTTTTTCTTTTTTTTAGGTCTTACCCCCTAAATTTGTTCCTTTTAATGAAAAAAATTTTCGGTTTTTTTTGTGGATTTTTAAAATAAAATCTTAAGGTCGTGCTCGCGGCTTTTTTACGAAAATCTACGAATTTACGATTTTGAAATTATTTAAACTGTTTAAATGCTTTGAATTGGTGAAGTTAAATAATTTCATCAAAAAGGAGAATTACGCTAAAAATAAGTATCGTCCATTCCATAAGATATTGCCCATTCCATGAGATATATCCCATTCTTTAAGAAATTTTACATAATGCCATGAAATATTGCATGAAAACACCTTTAGGAATTGAAGATAGGTTACTGGTATGTTCAGAAAAAATGTTGGGGGGTAAATGCTAAGGGGGGTCGGCCTTGCCTTCTACCTTTCTAGGAGGCCCCGTGAGGGCGGTAGGAGCGGATTTATAAAACAAAGTTATAAAAAAAACAAAAATTGTAAGGGGATCAACATAAGGGTTAAAGATAGAGGGTAAGTGTGTTCTAAAAAAATGTTCGGGTTGAAAAACTAATGGGGGTCGGTCATACATTTGACTCCTCTAGAGGCACTCTTGGGAAAGTTATAGCGGTAGGAAATTTTTTTTATTAAAATGTTGTTTTCGTATGGAAGCCCCTATAGGGAGTCGAGATAGGGCTTAGGTATATTTGTAAAAAAGGCAAGGTTGGCAATCGATACCCACCCAGAATAACGGTATTTGGTTATTGTACGGCAACCAATAAAGATATGGACATTTTTAAAAGCAATTATGAAAGTAGATAAAATTTCTAGTATTTTTGATGTGTTAGTTCGTGTTTGTACCGGTTCATTTTGGAAATATAGGTCAATACCTTTATAATACCGTTTGAAACGGTATTATAACGGTATTGGCCTATATAACTACACTCAAAATAATCACTCAGTTAAATTACAGAGATACTCTGCTGAGCCAGCAGAAAATACCATAGATTTCCAACCAGCAAGATTTTTTGTTATTTTACGAAGAAAACTCTGTAAAATGATTTCGATAAAAAAAACTGTAAATTTATAGAATTATCTGTAAAATATTGATAAAACCGAAAAGAATTTTACCAAAAAAAAAAACTGTAAATTTACAAAGTTTTAGTTAAATGCCTTTTATGAGTTCAAAATTTTACAAAAAAAACTCTGTAAATTTACAAAGTTTTAGTTAAATCCATTTTATGAGTAAAACTTCTCTGCATCAAAAACATTAATTAAAATTAAAAAAATTAAATTCATTAGAAGTAAAATTTTGTTAAATTTTCCCGCTTACTGCTTCCAAATTGTAAATTAATTTTTTTATTTTTGTGAATATTACACAGAAAAAAATAAAAATGAAATTCAATTACGAAATTCGTTGATTCAATTACAAATTTAATTGATGTCGGACCTATCACGAAAATGCGCATATTAATTACTCATTTTGTTTGAAATTTATTTTCAAATTCAATTAAACTTTTAATTGAATAAATTAAAGTTTTTATTGAAAATAATTTATAAAATCAATTAAAACTTTAATTGAATAAATTAAAAAATTTAATTGAATATTAAATTGAAAATCAATAAAAAGGTCTATTGATTCAAACAAAATTTTCAATTCAAATAAAACCAAAAATCAATTAAATTTAAACTGAAAATATCGAAAGTTTCTCTAAAAAAACACCCTTACATAAGAAAATCAAACGTTTTTTTTTTGTTTTTTTTTTTGAATAAGTTATTTATTTAATGAATTAAAATAAAAAAATGTATAAAAAAAATTATAAGTAGAATAAAATAACAAATTCTTAAAAACTTAGCACTGTTGTTATTTCATGAATTATTGTTAGTACAGTTAAAACAAAAACAATATTTCTTTTCAAAAAATGCTGTTGCTATGTATCAAACATTAGATATGGTTTTTGTTTTAACTGTACTTTATTTCTTCTTAAAAGTTTTTTTTTTTTTTAAATAACTGCAAACAAAATTTTATTTGTACATCACTTTAGAAACGTCCTCTCGCTTGGGGAAAAAAATAAAACTAAAAGTTTTTGTTATTTTTTCATTTATATGCATTTTTTGCGTACACTAACACATACAAACCAAAAATTCATAAAGTTTTTTGTTTGTTTTTTTTTTTGCACTATACATGTATATTGCTTTTTTTAATTTTGTGTGTATCTCTTGGCAGAAAGCAAGCACCAGTTCATACGAAACAATAAAACTAAAAGGATTGTTATTTTTTTGCATGTTGTTTGTTTGGCTTCTCTCATGCATACAAAACCGGTTTACTATATTTTATATTTTTGTTTTTGGTAAAGTTAAAAATTCAATTAAAACATTAATTGAATCAATTAAAATATTTAATTGAAGTTAAAAATAATATCAAAAACAAATTTAATTGAAATTTTTTTTTCGATATTATTTTCTGTGTACGAGTTTTTAACAAGTAACTCCAATTTTACACGTCGTCCTCGTAAAATTTGCCAGTTTTTATTGTAATTTAAGACACTTTTTAAAGAGGAGTTTATTGGTCATATTTGGAAGTTTTTTAAAGTGATTTTTATTTTTACAGAGCAGTAAGTAAAATTACAAATGAAACTTAGTATTTTGGTTACGAGAAAAAAACAAAATATTTTTCTAAAATCCGTATTTCAACAAAAAAAAAATGTTTATTATCTGTAAAATAGAGATTACAAAATAAATAGTAAAATTACAGATAAAATTTTGTTTTTCGGTCACAAGAAAATACAAAGTATTTTCTTCAAATCTGTATTTCGACAGATAACTTTGTCAAATATCTGTCGAATTGAGATTACAGTCATTTTACAGAGTATTTAACAGAGTAATTATTTTGAGTGTAAAACGAACCGGTAGAAACTCGAAGTAACACATCAAAAATACTAGAAATTTAATCGAATTTCATAATTGCTTTTAAAAATGTTCATATCTTTATTTGTTTTGGTAAAATAGCCAAATACCGTTATTCTGGGTGGGTATCGATTGCCAACCTTGAAAAAAGGTAAGGGTTCCAAAATCTTACATTTTACCCAGTTTTTGGCGACTCTGGGGCAGTTGTGGGGCTTTTTGTGAATTTTTACACCTACACGCCCAACAGAAAAAGCCCCACAACTGTCCAGGAGTCGCCTAAAAAGAGGTAAAATGTGAGACCGACCCCCATTAATTTACCATCCCAAACATTTTTTCCAAATATACCAAGGCCCTATCTCCAATTCCTAAGGGGGCTTCCATACAAGGATTACAACGATAAAACTGCTCCTACCTCTAACTATCGTAAGGGTGGCTCTGGAGAAGCCAGACCGACCCCCAATAGTTTTTCAACTCCAACATTTTTTCAGAACACACTTTCCATCTATCTTCAACCATTAAGGTGGTCCCAATACAATGCTATTTATTTTTTCAACTTTTTTTTATTAAATTCACTCCTACAGCTTCAAGGGGGCCTCCTAGAGGGTTAAAAAGTAAGACCGACCCCCCTTAACCTTTACCCCCAAAAATTTTTTCTGAATACACCAACAACCTATCTTCAATTTGTAGTGGTGATTTCATGCAATATTTCATGACATTATGTAAAATTTCTTAAAGAATGGGATATATCTCATGGATTGTGCATTATCTTATGGAATGGACGATACATATTTTTAGCGTAAGTCTCCTTTTTGATGAAATTTTTTTTACTTCACCAATTTAAAGCTTTTTTACAATTTAAATAATTTAAAAATCGTAAATTCGTAGATTTTTGTAAAAAAGCCGGGAGCGCGACCTTAAGATTTTATTTTAAGAATTCACAAAAAAAAACGAAATTTTTTTTCATGGGCACTCTAATGCTAATCTCAACTAAAAATTTGCTAAAGGTTAGCTAACTAGTATTAGCAAAAAACCAGTGAGAGTGTTAATTCGGCTGTGCCGAGTCTATTATACCCTCCAACATGTAAAAAAATTTAAAAAAAAAATTTGACAGGGGCGTTGCTTTAAGGAGGGGAAAGGTAGGGGGAGGGGTCGGTGAGCTGGGGTGACTCCTTGGCCCTCACGGTATATGTTTATAAGTTCATTTTTGTCTGCTTTGTGCTATTAAGTATTATAGTTTTATAATTATTTATATTATTTTTTATCCACGCCCTTAAAAGAGGGGCGGGGCAAAAAAAGCGACATTTTTTAATACCCTGGGTCCAAGCGCAGGACTATAAACTTCTACGAACATAAAAATGTTTCATTTAGTTCACAAAAAAACGTCAAAAAAATTAGCATTTTTAGATCTTCAAGGGGGAACTTTTTTCCCCCTGATCCGATTTGGTCCATTTCCGAACTTAACCTGCCTAGGACCATGGGACATATTTACGCCAAACTTGAGGGGTCTTACACTTATATTCTGGACTGCACGGACGGACGGACGGACATCGCTAGAATGTCTTAGAATCGATTACTGATCAATAATATATATCGGCCATTCCATGAAAGAACGGCCAAAATTTGACCTCGGGTCATCCGATTTTTATAAAACTTTTTTTTCAAGAACTCTAAGGAGCCATTAAGAGATTTTAGTTTGCGGTTTAGAAAAATTCTGAAAACATTCGATTTTATTCGCGATTTTCATATTTTGAAAAATCAAAAAAATTAAAAAAAATGGTCAACTTTGTAGATGCATATCTTAGGCAATTCTTAATGGATATTTGTTATTGAAAATGAGTTTGAAAGGCAATATTGTCTTATTTTACAATATTGTTTTACAAAAAATATTTTAAATTCAAAAATGCATTTTGTATGCAATTGCATTTTCTAAATGCATTTTTTAGGTCAAAGGGCCTCTTCGATTTATTTTCTGTTTTGTATTTAATAAAATATGTAATTTTTACTAAAGACCTGTATTTATACTTTTTTGGGTCTCGTAGTTGTTATATTTTTAAAATTTTTTTAAAGATAACGCTTAGATTATTTTCACACAAATATTTAAATTATTTTTAAATTTTTGCGTTTTTTTTCGTTATTTTTTAGTTTGATTGTATTAGTACGCCATAGAACGAAAAAAGTGCTTTATATGAACACTGTGTGTAAATTTTATACTTTTTTAACAAGCTGACCACTTGCGCGTCCCGAATTCGGTTTTTTTCCGAATTTGAAAATGCTTGCCCCCCTAAATGAAGGGGATTTAGGACCCTTTTAAGGGAAACAAAACAAAAACCATTTTGGACAAAAAAAAAAACCAGTTGGCTACTAAAGATAGCAATCTTAGTGCATTAAAAAAAAATTCTGTTGTAAAAAATTGACTTAAGACATGTTTAAACATTATTTAGCTCACAAGTAGATTTAATAATTTTTTCAACTTATTTCACACTACTTTGGAAAAACACACATATATTTATTGGCGTTTTTCGCGAAAACGCGAATTGATCTAAAACAAGTGAGAGTGTTACATTCGGCTGTGCCGAATCTTTTATACCCTCCAAAATGTAAAAAAAAAAAAAAATCCAGGGGCGTCTTTTTTTTTGGGGGGGGGGGTGGTTGGTGGGAGACGTAAGGGGCCACCTTCCCCTTGCGATTTTGAACTTCTTCTGAGATAAGAATGTTGCATTTGCTTACCAAAAGTAAAAACAACTCGGCAAAAAAATCTGTTTTTCTTGGGTTGGTTTAGTTCTCCAAGGGGGAACTTTTTTCCCCTTGGTCCGATTTTGCCCATTTCCGAACTTAACCTGCCTAGGAATATAAGACATATTCGTGCAAAACTTCGGAAGTCTAGCTCTTTTATTTTGGACTGTATCGTGTCCTCTACAGACGGACAGACGGACGGACGGACGGATATCGCTAGAATGTCTTAGAATCGATCACTGATCAATAATATATATACTTTATGGGGTCCTAGACCGATATTTCGATGCGTTACACACGGAATGACAAAGTGAGTATAACCCCATACTGTGGTTGGAGGGTATAAAAACTGGGAGACACGTGTATTTTATATTCAGCTCTACTGTCAGAATTTTTCGGTCTGTTCCATGTGTACAAAAGTGTGTCGGACGGTGTAATAAAACACTGTAATTTTCGCTTGCAGAATTATTTTTTTTCGCGAAAAATATATTTTTATGTGAACGTTTTTTTTTATGTGAACAAGCAAAATTACTACGTATTCGCGAAAAAAATTTTAACTTGGTCAAATTTACAAATTATGTAGGTACACTTTGCGGACTTTCCTTGTAAATTACAGGAAAACCCAACGATAGAATTCAATTCTGATGGCGAATACAGGAGGTCAATATGAGGCATTCCACACCAAATGTCCAGCGAAAAAAAACATGTGTACCGTAAACTTCTGAATAGGTGATATGGATAGCCCTATATGGAACTTAGAAAATTGCGTTTTTGGTTTTTCAATTTTTCAAAAACTGGGCTTAGGAGGCGTGGTCAAATATTGGAAAAATGGTAAAATTTGTGGCGAGTTGCCTTGATTAAATATTTATCAAATTAAAACGAAGTGCATTCCGTTTTAATGTGATAAATATTTAATCAAGGCAACTCGCCACAAATTTTACCATTTTTCCAATATTTGACCACACCTCCTAAGCCCAGTTTTCGAAAATTTGAAAAACCAAAAACTCAATTTTCTTAGTTACATATAGGGCTATCCAAACAACCTATTCAGAAATTTACGGGACACATGTTTTTCTGTAGCGGGACATTTGGTGTGGAATGGGTCAGAACCTTTTTACATTTTTTAAATGTATAATAACAGTATAACACTGTAATTTTTATTTGCGGAAATTTGATTTTTAGCGAAATTTTTTATTGTATTTTTTAATTTTGATATTTATGTTTGAAAATGTCTAAAATACGGAAGATGACAGAAAAAAACTTTCGAAAAAAATATTTTTTCTCTCTCAAAAAAAAAAAAAAAAAAATACAGCATCTTTTAATTTTAAATATATTTATTCGATTTTTTTAAATTTAAATTTAAAAATTATCCCCAAAGTATAAAAATATCGATTTTATGGCATATTAGCATACAAATTGGAAAAGTCGCGGATATCACGAAGCGGCTAACAAATTATTAAATTTAGCATACTCGAATTTGGTTTACCTTGCTGGTATAATTTTCGACTTATACAATCCAATTTAAAAAAAATTAAAAAAAATCGAAAAATTGTGAACAAATTTCAAGTTTTGTATGGGAAAAAAATTAAGTGATTTTTAAAAAAAATAATTTAAATATTTTAACTGCGAGACCCAAAATACTATAAATGCAGGTCTTCAGTAAAAATGTTATATTTTGATTAACATGAAAGATAACAAAAATCGAATAGGCCCTTAGACTTAAAAAAATGCATTTTAGAAATGCAATTTGTAAGGGGAAAATACCCGGCTGGGAGTTCCCTTCAATAGTTTAGTAATTTATAGGTTTAATGGTTATGGAGAAGGGTCCACAATAGGCGAAACGCCCAATTATGTCCACTTCTATTTATTTATTTATACACTCTATCAAACCACAGGGTCCTAATAAAAGTCCACCTGCGGCTCACATAAAGTTTTTAGTTTTTATTTTTAGCAGAAAAGAAAAATACATCCGATGTTATTTTAAAAGTTCTTTATTGTTCTGCCTTCTTACATCGAATGAATTTAAAATTATATTTTAGAAAACATCAAGCCTCTGCTTAGTACAAAAATTATATAAATTATTCTCTTTTCTCTCTTTTTCTTGTTTTTTGAAGTTTAACATATTTTAATAGCAGAGTTGTACTTTAGTGTATTTTTAACCCTTTGGTGTTATTGAAAAATGCACTAATTGGCAAGGTGTAAATAATAAAATGTAAAAATGTAAATAATTTATAAAAGGTAAAATTAATGAGCGTCAATAATTAAACAAAACAATATTAATAGTACAATACTGATAAGGACAAAATAACATAAATAAATATATAATTAAATACTGGGCGTTACAACCTCCCCCTCTGTCGCTGAAGACGTCCCGACGATGCGACAGAATTAATTAGACTTTCTGGGTCTCAAATTTCTTGACGTTGAGGGTTTATCATTGTTTTTATTTGTTGCATTTAAATCTGATTCATGAGTTTCATAAGTGTTAGTTGCCACTATACGGTGTTAGGGCCGATATATGATGAGTAGCGATAGGTATATCTGGTTGTTGTTCTGATGCCACGACATAGCAAGATGAACCTTTTTTGTATAAGATGATGTACGGGCCATCTCTTCTAGGAACGAACTTTGATGTAATATTATCCTTAGCTTTACTAAGGATGTGTGTATTGACTAGAACTTTATCGCCAATATTAAGTTGAACTTGTGGTCTTCTCTTTAAGTCTGCATACATTTTGTTGCGATCTTGCATTTTCTCTTCAGTTTCTTTAGCATCCTTAAGAGTTTCTGCCAACCGTAAAAGGTGTGGGGTGATTTGTGGTATATAGTTTTCTGCTTCAACAATTGCCCTTAGATCATGATGTGCTTCTAGAGGACTTCGTAATTCTCTACCGAACGTAAGATATGCAGGTGAGAATCCATTACTTTCGTATTTTGCGCTGTTCATAGCAAAACGAATCATAGGCAGTTTAAGGTTCCATTCAGTATGATTTTTACCAACACAGATTGCTAGTTGAACTTTAAGGTCTCTATTTTTACGCTCCACTGGGTTGGCCTCAGGGTGGTATACTGGAGTAAATGATTGTTCAATATCTAGGCAATAAGCAAGTTTCTGCATGATGGATGAGATGAACTGGCAACCGTTATCTGTGTGAACTCTTCTTGGTATGCCATATCTAAGTAGAATTTCGTTCAAAATAATCAGGGCACAATTTTCAGCAGTAGCTTCTTTCATAGCAAAAAGTTCAACCCATCTGCTACATATATCTTCGACGACTAATATCCACTGAAGACCTTCTTTTGTTTTTGGAAGAGGCCCAAAAAGATCAATGGCGATTATTTCAAAACGTTTATTGCTGGAAACTGTTTTTAACAAACCGGCCGGTTTTAAATTTGTCGGTTTATAACGTTTACAGGTGATGCACGATTTAACGTATTCATTTATTTCGTTTCGCATACCAGGCCAATAGTAATTGGGTGAAATGCGATTTATTGTTCTCTCAACTCCGTAATGTCCAGCCATTGGATCATCGGGAAACTTGGAAATAATATAGCTTCTCATATCTTTAGGCACAACAATTTGTCCGTTTTCAGAATCTCTGTCGGCACAAAAACGATAAAGGACACCATCAATCATGATATAACCTCGTTGAGTATAACGTGACACATTTTCATCAGCCTTCTCAAATGAATCAATAATCTTTTTTAGTTCTAAGTCATCTAACTGTTCTTTTCGGAACTCTTCTGCTCCTTTACGTGGAAAATCAATTTGCATAGAATTACATTCACATGATATTTCGTGAGTTTCAGACTCGCAAGGAGGCCGAGATAACATATCTGCTATTATATTCTGCTTTCCTGGAGTATAACCAAATTGTATGTTGAACGTTTGTAGTTGTAAGGCCCAGCGGGCAAGACGACCAGTAGGGGACTTTAAGCCAAAAAGCCATTTTAGGGGCTGATGGTCCGTTAAAACGGTAACTTCTGCACCTTCAATATAGCCTCTGAATTTATTTACGGCCCAAACTACTGCCAACGCTTCTCTTTCTGTAGTTGAGTAATTACGCTCTGCAGGTATTAAAAGACGGCTAGCATATTCAATGGGGTGCTCTTCATCTTTCTCCCCCTGGATCAACACAGCTCCTAAAGCATAATTGCTGGCGTCTGATTTTATGAAAAAAGGCTTATTAACATCAACTTGTTGTAGTATCGGTGGTGATGCTAAAAGGTTCTTAAGTTTGTCGAATGAGTTTTGTTGTTCTTTGGCCCAGGTCCATTTAACGTTCTTTTTAGTAAGCATTGATAACGGCTTTGCTATTTCTGCGAAATTAGGTATGAATCTGCGGTACCAAGAACAAGTTTGTAGGAAAGAAATTAATTGTTTCAAATTATATGGTCTTTTACGTTTCAATATTGCCTCCGTTTTTTCGGGGTCTGGTACTAAACCATTTGTAGTGAGTATATGACCAAGGTATTTGACACTAGGTCTACAAAAAGAGCATTTGTCTCTATTTAATTGAAAACCGAAATCTTTAATTCTTTTAAATGTAATTTTTAAACCCGAAATGTGTGATTCAAAATTCTGCGAACACACAATTATATCATCTAAATAAGCCAGTATTAAAATTTGTGGTAACCCATTTCTAAATTTATCAACCAGCCTTTGGAACGTGGCCGGGGCATTTTTAAGCCCAAATGGCATCCGGTTGAACACGTATATACCAAAAGGTGTAGTGAAAGCGGTTTTAGATTTATCTTTTTCGGCCATTTTGATTTGCCAGTAACCTGCTTTTAAATCAATTGTAGACATGTATGGTGTAGCCTTTGCCGCATGTAGTAAGTCGTCCATTCTTGGTAAGGGATAGCTGTCCGTAATTGTGATTTTGTTTAACTTGCGGTAATCGACGCAAACACGTACACTACCTTCTTTTTTGGGAACTAGGACTATCGGAAAAGCCCATGGAGACTCTTTTTCTTCAATTATTCCTTTGGCCATCATATCATCTAATTCAATTTTGAGTTTGTCTTTCATAACTGGAGATATGCGGTACGGTGGGCAAGCAATAGGCTCATTTGATGTTGTTTTTATGACATGTTCCACATGTGGGATGGGTTTTAAATGTTCATTAAATGTATCAGCTTCACTTTGTAGTAAATTTTCTAAAATACCTCTTTGAATTTCAGATAAGTGAGTTGCTTCATTCTCACGTAATTTAACGTCAATCATATTCAAAGATAATGATTCAAAACTATCATTTTCTCCTTTATCAGAAAATTTTACTTTTTTGATTGGAGGGAATAAGTTTGAATGTTCGGGAGTCTGGTAACTCTCCGGTAAACAGTTTTTAAACATTTTATTTATAAATCTTGGTGAATAATCATTATTAAAACTTTTATTTGTTTTTGGTGTTTTACAGCCATCACTGCTTGTAGAATTAAGGTTTTCAAACCAATTTGTAAATGTATTTATATTATCAAAATTTATCTTTTGCATTTCATTATGAATTTCCAAGTTTGCCTTTGACAAGTTTACTGTACTTTCAACCGCAGGACTTTGCATTTTAAATTCAAAAATCGTTTTTGGATCATCCTTAAAATACCAATTACGTTGAGCAAGATCCATTACTATACCGGATTGTTAAAGAAAATCAATACCGATCAATGTACGATTATTTCTTGCCTTTGGCAAACAGATGAATCGAATACGCTTATAGCGCTTACCAATAACGATATCGACTATAGTCGAATAAACAGTTTCATTTTTAGCTATACCATCAGCTAATGTGATTTCGGCGGTTACTTTTTGAAACTCAACACCTTTTTGTTTTAATTTTAAAAATAACGAATAACCAGCTACACTGGTACGGGCGGCCGTGTCAAAATATGCCTCCCCGTTAAGACCATTTATATTAATATTCATGGTTGGTACGTTTCTTCCTACTAAACTTGTATGAAGTGAGTTAAAGTCCAATTTCTGTGGACTATTAACCAACTTTTTACCATTACAGTTAGGGCAATTAGATCTATAGTAACCAGCTGCGCCACAGCCGTAGCAATTAAGTGTAGATTCCTGAACCTTTGGAGCACCTTTTTTCTCTGCCTCTATACGTTTAAAACATGTTTCAGCTGTATGATTTCGTTTTCTACAGAAAGAACAACGAACAGACTTGTCATGATTACCAGTCGGCTTTGAGAATTTTTCCCCATTTTCATGTAATAATAATTCTACATCACGAGCTTTTTTCAGCAACTCTTGAAAGTTTGAGACAGATTCCCTTGGCACCTTTTCACGGATGGACAATAGGAGTTGAGAGAAAATCATATCTACCATAACCTTTTCTTTAAGTTTTTCTTCAAGTTGTGCGAAAATTTGTCGCTTTTTACATATAAAGGTATCAATGGATTCATTTAATCTTTGCTTTTCCTGAAAAATTTCACCATATAACCGCCAGTCCGGCTTTGGAGGGGAAAAAGCTTTCTTTAGTAAATCTATTGCTTCGTTAAACGTGTTCGCCCCTTGTTTCACCCCCTGCCACCATGACGAAGCATAGCCTTCTAACAAAAGAGGAAAACTAGTAAGGGCATTTTGGTCAGAAACATTTTCTGCGGTTTTATAAACAATAATCGTTGCAATGAAATCTTCAACTTTTGCTGTACTTTTACCACCGTTAAAACGCGCGGTGCATTTGCTGAATGTGCCATTATTTGTTCGTTCGATATTTAACGTGCCTAACAAATCCATAAATTGATTTTGGGATAAGGTAACATTTACCGGACTAGGATTTGCCTCAGTACGGTTGGCAGTAGGTTGACTAACACTTTGGCTTCCAGATGCTTGCATACTGTTAGTGGTGGTTCTTTTCATTTTTTTAAATAAAAAAATGTAAAAAAATAATAATATTTGATATGGTCACCCTAATATCAAATCTCGTTAAAAATGCAGTTTACGTATGAAGTATTTTGTTACACACTGTATTAGATTTTAATTTCTCTTCTACTTTTGTGTCGTGTTAAATTTTTGTTTTAGAAACTCTTTAAAGCAACATTAACGAATGAAACATCAAGCAACAACAAAACCCTATTAAAATTTTATATAAACAAAATAAAATTACTGTAACATGGACAACGCAACTAAAAGGGAGAGGTATGAAGTTGTAGAATACATAAACTTTGCTGCTCTGCTGTTGATCGTTGTTTGGCTGCACAATCGTTGTTGTGTTGTTGTTGTTGTCAATGTTGTTTTTATTCTTCACTGTGTTTTATTTTTGGTATTCGGTAACGGTATGTTTCCCACAGCAGTGGTGGATGACAAAATTGTTGAAACCAAAAGAATTTAGCAAAATTCCAAAATAACCAGTGACGTCAGAAAATAATTTTCGATTTTAATGCAATTTGCATAGAAAAAAAAATCAAAAATGTTTCTTTGTAATTTGTCGTTGGGCGCCAATTGTAAGGGGAAAATACTCGGCTGGGAGTTCCCTTCAATAGTTTAGTAATTTATAGGTTTAATGGTTATGGAGAAGGGTCCACAATAGGCGAAACGCCCAATTATGTCCACTTCTATTTATTTATACACTCTATCAAACCACAGGGTCCTAATAAAAGTCCACCTGCGGCTCACATAAAGTTTTTAGTTTTTATTTTTAGCAGAAAAGAAAAATACATCCGATGTTATTTTAAAAGTTCTTTATTGTTCTGCCTTCTTACATCGAATGAATTTAAAATTATATTTTAGAAAACATCAAGCCTCTGCTTAGTACAAAAATTATATAAATTATTCTCTTTTCTCTCTTTTTCTTGTTTTTTGAAGTTTAACATATTTTAATAGCAGAGTTGTACTTTAGTGTATTTTTAACCCTTTGGTGTTATTGAAAAATGCACTAATTGGCAAGGTGTAAATAATAAAATGTAAAAATGTAAATAATTTATAAAAGGTAAAATTAATGAGCGTCAATAATTAAACAAAACAATATTAATAGTACAATACTGATAAGGACAAAATAACATAAATAAATATATAATTAAATACTGGGCGTTACAAATTGCATAAAAAATGCATTCTGCAGTTCAAAATTTTTTTCTACTATAATATTGTAAGAGTAGACGATATTGGCAATTAAACTCGTTTAAAATGATAAAAATGCATAAAGAATTGGCTGAGATATTAATTTACAAAGTTACCCACTTTTTCCAATTTGTTGATATTTCAAAAAATTAAAAACGCGAATAAAATCGATGGTTTTTTAAATTTCTATAAACTGAATTCTCTTAATGGCTCCTTAGAGTTCCTACAAAAAAAGTTTTGTGATATTCAGACGACCCAAGGTCAAAAAATGCCCATTTTTGGCCGGTCTTTCCTGGAATGGCCGATATACTTTATGGGGTCCCCGACCGATATTTCGATGCGTTACACACGGAATGACAAAGTGAGTATACCCCCATACTGTAGTTGGAGGGTAAAAAAGTTTTTAATTGACGCAATTAACAATTTACTTAAAATGTATCTATTTATTTTTTTTAAAAGCTTAAAAAAGTTTTAATTTTTTTTACAAAAACACAAAAAAACAAAAAACTTGTTTTTTCAAACTTTACCAAACATATTTATGATTCAAAAACATAGGAAAATTTTATAAAGATGAGTACAAACTTTCATATACATACACAAAAACCTATAAACTAAACGAGAATTCAAAAAACTATGAGAGTTTAAAAAAAATTAAAAAACTATTAAATTTTTATTAAATTATTTAAGGAGTGAGATCATAAAAATGTTAACACACATAAAGTTAAATAAAAAACAGACTACTGAATTTTAAGACTTCAAACCAAATTTTTATTAAATAAAATTTAATACAAAATCATAACAAAAAAACCGCATGGAACTCTAACCACTACGAACAAAGTTATCCACTTTTTCCGGAAACCCTCCCATTAAGGCTTTTATGGTAGTTTCTGTCACCTTTTTAGAGCAGGTGGTCCATCTACGTTTGAAATCTTGCATGTCCTGGGAGACCTTTTTTGTGGCCTTTAATTCTTTTTTAACAAGAGCCCAATATCTCTCCACTGGCCTGAGCTCCGGGCAGTTTGGTGGATTTGCCTCTCTTGGTACAAAAACCACATTATTATCATTATACCACTACAGCGCTTTCTTGCTGTAGTGACAAGATGCTAAATCGGGCCAAAAGTAAGTGGATACATTGTGCTGACTCAAGAACGGAAGAAGTCTCTTCTGCAAACACTCCTTGATATAAATTTCGCTGTTTATAGAGCCAGATGTCACAAATGACTGGCTTCTTTGGCCGCAGCTACATATGGCTTGCCATACTAGGAATTTTTTGGGGAATTTCGTTTGCTTTTTTGACCGAAATTTTTCCGCAACATTTCCTCGAACATCGGAAACATAAAATTCTTGACCAGGGAGCTGCGCAAAATCAGCCAGGACATAAGTTTCGTCGTCCATTACACAACAGTTGTATTTTTTTATAAAATTTGATTTCAATTTTCTAGCTCTGGTTTTGGCCTCCAAATTTTTAAAAGCGTTTCTATCGGGAACTTTTTGAACTTTGTAGGACTTTAGTCCCGCCTTACGTTTCACTTTACGTACAAAAAAGTCTGAGCATTGGGCTAACCGAGCTGTTTTTCTGCCAGATGTGTTAGGAGCTCTCTTAAGGATGCTTTTAACTTTATATGCCTTACCAATGCACTTTGGCCGAATTTTCAATTTTGGCGGCAAAAAGTCAATTTTTCAAGTATAGATTTTCAAAAATTTTTTGATTGTGTTCCATTCCCAATATATTGGTAAGAAAAAATTTAAAAAAGTTATGATAGTTGGCAACACTGTCGATGTGTAAACACCTGCTAATGTATACAGTTTTTATAACCCGTGTTGCAAGTTGTAAAGCAACCAAATTTTAATAAATCTATATACTTTTTTTTAAATATATTTTGGTTAAAAAAAATGTTGTGAATATGAATTTTAATACTCGAGGGGAGTATTTTTACGAATTCTTAACATATTTGGGAAAAAAATTTTATTTCGTAGTTATTTTTGAGTTTTTTTAGGGGTAATTTTTTATGAAATTGTGAATAGTTTTATCGTCTTTCGCGGAGTATAACTTAAAATGTTAACAATTGTTAAAACAGTTTTATACATGTAAATCTTCGTAGAAAGCTCAGGTTTTATTGTATATTAATATGGTATGCGAACGAGTGCGAAAGAATGAGTTATTAGCAAAAACGTGAATTTTGGATGGTTTTTTTCCGCAAATTCACGTGTTGAAATACACACTAAAAACGCTTTAAAGCTTAGTGGAAAGCTACAAAAATATTTTATAGTGTTTCTTTTATTCAAAAAACTTTTTATTCTCAAACAAAAAAAAAAATTACACTCAAAAAAAATTATACACTCAAAAAAATTGTACACTCAAAAATTTTTTTTTTTTTTATGTTATTAAAAAACGTAATTTCCTCAAAACAAAAATATTTTTAATAAATTACTATCACTAAAAAAGTGTTTCTCTACTTGAATATGTTTTTCAACAATTGACTACAATTTTTTTTACATTTATTCGGTATTCGGCCATATTCGTCCAAAAATGTGACCGAAGCCGAATAATGGCCGAATAGTACTTTTTTGCCTACCGAATATTCGGTCAGACACTTCAAATTATTAAGGAAGATTTTAATTAAATACAGTTTTGTGAGCGTTATTTTTTTCGAAAATCCCCCTTATGGGCGGGCCACTAGAAAAAGGGGGCGTGGACCGCCCATTTTTTCTCAAATCAAATATTTTGACACAAGAACCCTGCATACCAAATTTGGTGAGGCTAGCTTATCGGGAAATAGTTTTTGCCGCGATTTGGGGTTTTTCGGCCATAGTGCAATGTTACGATAACCAGTCGTTGTTCCTGTTCCCGGCTTCCTTTCAATTGTTAGGTGTTCCAGATACCTTTTTACCACTTTTGAAACTGTTTGGCGGCATACATTAGTTTCTTTGGCAATTTTTTTGTATGTCCATGTTTGGTTTTGTTGAAAATATTTAATTATTTTTGAACGCACTTTTCTTTCATCGTCCATTGTGTAAAAAATTGCAAATTAAAACTCATGATGTAAATTAATTTATTAACTGACATATTTTTAAAATGTAAACTGCCGAAAAAAAAAAATTTGGAAGCTTTACACCAAAGTTGTAGGCAAAAATGTGTGTTAACATTTTTATGATCTCACTCCTTACTTAAATTGTTTTTAAAATTCTTAAGTAAATTTTTAATTGCGTCACTTAAAAAATTATTCAATTTTTGTTTTTTAATTTAAACAAGTGATTACTCATATCTGTTTTCTCCATATTTTTTTCTGTGTGGCCTTAGAACTGATCTATCTCATCTTGAGATATTTAGGATTTCGATTTACAATACTGCACTCTAAAAAAGTAAGTCCAGTTTCCAACTATAAATTGTTAAATTTATACAAATTCAAATAATTAACTACTATAAATTGTGTAAATTTTCAATAATTTTAAGTAGAACTACGCAATATGTGTAAATTTACCCAATTTATAGTAGGTATCTGAAATCCTTTTAATAAGAGTGTGAACAAACTCAGATGTTCGCAATGTTCGCGACCCTATAAAACCGCGAAATATTTTTAAATGTGAAAATAGTTCAGATATCTTTTTTAATCACGGAGATATTGACCGATGAAATTTTTGTAATTTTAGCACTAACAAGTGAGAGTGTTAAATTCGGCTGTGCCGAATCTATTATACCCTCCAACATGTAAAAAAATTAAAAAAAATTTTTTGACAGGGGCGTTGTTTTAAGGGGGGGGGGGCAAGGTAGGGGGAGGGGTCGGTGAGCTGGGGTGACTCCTTGGCCCTCACGGTATATGTTTACAAGTTCATTTTTGTCTGCTTTGTGCACGTAAGTACTATAGTTTTATAATTATTTAAATTATTTTTTTATCCACGCCCTTAAAAGAGGGGCGGGGCAAAAAAAAAACGATATTTTTTAGTCTCCTGGGTCCAAGCGCAGGACTTTAAACTTCTACGAACATAAAAATGTCTCATTTGGTTCACAAAAATACAAAAAAACGTAAAAAAAATTAGCATTTTTAAGAGGTTGGTTTAGTTTTTCAAGGGAGAACTTTTTTCCCCCTAGTCCGATTTGGTCCATTTCCGAACTTAACCTGCCTAGGACCATAAGACATATTTATGCCAAACTTGAGGGGTCTAGCTCTTTTATTTTGGACTGCATCGTGTTAACTACAGACGGATGGACGGACGGACGGACGGACGGACATCGCTAGAATGTCTTAGAATCGATCACTGATCAATAATATATATACTTTATGGGGTCCCCGACTGATATTTCGATGCGTTACACACGGAATGACAAAGTGAGTATACCCCCATACTGTAGTTGGAGGGTATAAAAAATAAAATAAAACAAATTTGGAAACCAAACAATTTTTTTAACTATTTTTAGGGCAATTTTTCTTTTTTTATAAAAATAGCTTTATTTTTTTTCATTTATCACATTGAATTGGGGCCAAATTTGCCATTTAATTATGAGTTGATATTTTTCACGTTGGTGTTATTTTGGATTGGGGCTAAGATTGTTGGGGGTATTTGAAGCTTTGGCATAGCGGATATAGATTTCTTACTTGTTTATAATAAGATTTTTAAAATTACACACAATTCGTGGTTTTATATTCAATTTAAATTTTAAATTAATATTATTCGGTTAATCGAATAATTTAAATTTAAACGATTATTAACCGATTAAATCTGAACCCCGATTAATTGTTTGCTCGATTAACCGATTAAACAAGAACCTCGATTAATTGAATACCCTAATAGAAACATTGTGACAGGAAAGAAAAAGCGGTGTAATTTCCCTTAGAAAAATTTTTTTTTTGTCTTTGAAATTCTGGTACCAAAATTCAGTTTTCTGAATGTTTTTGAAGTGCTGAGTCCAAATATGACCTTTGAACTGGCATATCGCTATTACTTTTCAAGATATATGTATGCACCTAAATGTTCAAAAAACACATTTATGTGCAGATATCTCGAAAACTAATAGCGATAGGCCAGTTCAAAGGTAATAAATGGACTCAGCACGTCAAAACCATTCAGAAAAGTGAACTTTGGTACCCGAATCTCAAAGACAAAAAAAAACATTTTTTTCTAAGGGAAAATACACCACTTTTTCTTTTCTTTTCTTTCCTTTTTTTTTTTTTTTTTTTTTAATTTTAACCAATACTCAGGGGATGCCCCCTACTCATGCTATGCATTGTACTGATCAGGAAAATAGGGTATGGGAAGGAGGAAAGAGGGAGTAGTGTTTATGGATATTTGATTTAAACTTTTCTAAATTATAAGTAACAGGGAAGACTTCTGCGGGAAGTTTATTCCACATACGAATTGTTCGACTAAAAAACGAATTTTCTCTGTAATGCGTTGTGCGAAACACAGGACAATCAACTACAAACGGATGTGCTCTACTAGATAAGCGAGTATTACGAATAAATACTCGGTCCCGAGGAATAAGTTCACTTATCTCAGATGAGCATCTCCCATGGTAATATCGATAGAAAAGTGCCACACAACCCACATTCCGACGATGCTCCAACGAATCAATAGAGTTGGATACACTACTGTCGTTGATAAGCTTCACCGCCCTCCCCTGAACACGGTCCAGAAGCTTCAGAATAGACACTGAAGCCCCTGCCCATACATGAGAGTTGTATTCCATTTTCGGCCGGATATAGCTGGTATAAATAGTAAGGAGATCGGATGGAGTGAAGTAAGTCTTGCACCGTTTCAGAAAACCAAGACACTTGAATGCCTCTTTCGACACTTGAAACACGTGTTTATTCCAACGGACATCACACTGTATTCTCATGCCCAGAACATCAAGAGTATCCGATTCCTCAATACCTATACCATCCATAGCTACAGATGACAATGTTAATTCCACAGCGCGTCTGTGGGATAACATACAACATTGGGTCTTGAGCGCATTAAAATCGACCTTATTCACTCGACCCCACTCGGAGATTGTAGAAAGGTCGTGGTTGAGTGTGTCATTCATGTTCTGCCGCATGCCCTCAATCTCCAGAGAGCTTGGCCTGTGACCGAATGAAAATGAATGGCAAATGTTGCTGTCATCTGCAAAAGAGTAGATAGGATTGAAGGTCTGACCAAGAAGGTCATTAATAACAAGTGAGAGTGTTAAATTCGGCTGTGCCGAATCTATTATACCCTCCAAAATGTAAAAAAAAATTGAAAACAAAAATTTGTCAGGGGCGTTTCTTTTTTTTTTTGGGGGGGGGGGGGTTGATAGGGTCAGTGGAGGACGTTGAGAGCACCTTCCCATCGCGATAAATATACCAAATGTTTCATTTAATTAACAAAAATACAAAAAAAAACATGTAAAAAAAATGTATTTTTTTAGAGGTTGGTTTAGTTCTTCAAGGGGGAACTTTTTTCCCCCTGGTCCGATTTGGCCAATTTCCGAACTTAACCTGCCTAGGAACATAAGACATATTTGTGCCAAACTTGAAGGATCTAGCTATTTTATTTTGGACTGCATCGTGTTAACTACAGACGGACGGACGGACGGACGGACAGACGGACGGACGGACGGACGGACGGACAGACATCGCTAAAATGTCTTAGAATCGATCACTGATCAATAATATATATACTTTATGGGGTCCCCGACCGATATTTGGATGCGTTACACACGGAATGACAAAGTGAGTATACCCCCATACTGTAGTTGGAGGGTATAAAAATAAGGAATAGAGTAGGAGAAAGAACAGAACCTTGCGGTACCCCTGTATTTAGCTGAAACTCGTTTGATGAGACCACATCTTAAACAACACGTATAGTGCGGTCTCTGAGAAAACTCGTTATAAAACGAGAGAAGTCATTACCGACACCAAAAGCAACTAGCTTAGACACGAGTGCCCCGTGCCACACACGGTCGAACGCCTTAGAAATATCTAGAGCAACCACTTTGCTCTCACCAAAATGGTGAATTAAAAGCATATATTTTTTCCAAATTTTTAAAAATATAGTTTTTTGAGATATAGCTCCCCAAAAATTAAGGTTAAAACCCATGGTCTTTTTCAAAAAAAATCTTGGGGAACGCCATTTTAAAGGCTGTCTCATTACTTATTATTTGCAACCTGACTGAGACCTGTATTATTAGTACTTTTCGAGTTATCTTTATTTATCTCAGAACACTTTTGTCAAATAAATACTATTTTGCCAATTTTCCAGACCCCATATTTCGGGAAGAAAAACTACCAGAAGTCCAAAATTTTGGCACTATGTTTTCTTTGTAAGGGCCCAACTATATTCCAAGTTTCATCAAATTCGAAAGGGGTAAGGTCAAAAATGCTACTATTTTCGGTTGAATTGAGGCGTTTTAACTCGGCTAGGTCTTAACATGGACCGATTTTCTCCAATTTCAATAGGCAAAAAGATGCTTAAGTGGCTGTAGGCAAAATCGCCCAAAGAAAAATGGCCCAAAAAAGAAAACGAAAATTCGCCCAAAAATTTTTCATACAAATTTGGGTCATATTTCATATGAAAAGTTACCCAACATTTTTGGGCAAATTTTCATAGTTTTTGGGCAAAATTTCGAAATTAAAAATTGGGTGATTTTTCATTACGAAAAATTACCCAAAAATTATATATGAAAAATTGCCCAATTTTATTTTGGTTTTATTTTTTGTCAAAATCTTAAAATGTCACAACTGAAATATGTATGTCACAATAAATCAGTATATTATTATTTTAAGAAACAGAAAACGCATATCGTGTTTTTTTTTTGTAAATTATATATTGAACTAACCAAGAATAAGCTGAAGCAAAACTGTTCCGTTGTTGCTAACATACAAAGGCTTTGGTGGGAATCGAACCCAAAACCCCTGCTCTTACTTGCAGATTACCACGCTATCTATCGCAGCGCAGTAGAAAATCAAAAGTAATGAATTCAAAAGTAAAAAATATGAAAAAATTAATCGCGCGATTTTTTGTTAAAATTTGTTGGCAAAATTTTTCACCTGCGGTGCTTTGATCGAAGTTAATTACAATTTTATTTTATTTCGTTAAAATTTAAGTTTCACACTTAAAACTTTTACATCAATTTCTTATGCATTTTACAGGCTGTATTCTCAAAACAACGATCTATAAAAATAAATAATAAACACGTAACCTATAGTCTTATCTTAAAAGTTTTTGTCTTTGTCTTAAAATGGTTCTGCGTAACCGGCCTTCGGCCGGGCTTAGAGATAACAAACTCCATGCCTTAGACCCACCCTCTCCGCAAAAGAAAGTTTTCTGTGTAGTATGTGCTTTGAAAAAAATGTGTTAGAAAAAATATTTTTTTATTTTGGGCCATTTTTCATTTCGTTTTTGGGCTTTTTTTCGTTAATTTTGGGCGAAGTTTCGTATTTTTATTTTTGGGCCATTTTTCATATTTTTTGGGCGATTTTGCATTTAGGCGATTTTTCATAAATTTTTTTGGGCGATTTTGCCTACAGCCGCCCAAAGAAAAATCACCCAAAAAGAAAATGAAATTTCACCCAAAAATTTTTCATACAAATTTGGACCATATTTCATATGAAAGATTAGCCAAAATTTTTGGGCACATTTTCATAGTTTTTGGGCAAAATTTCGAAATAAAAAATTGGGTGATTTTTCATTACGAAAAATTGCCCAAAAATAAAATATGAAAAATTGCCCATTTTAGTTTGGTCTGAATTTTTGTCAAAATCTTAAAATGTCAAGACCGAAATAAGTTGCAACAGCCAATAGAAAAATTTAATACCCTCCATAGTAAAACAACCTTAAACAAATAGTTTATTAATTTTTTAGAAATAATGCAACGAATTGTTTTTCTATAAATTATATACTTAACTAACCAAAAAGGCTGATGAACAACCTTCCCGTTGTGGAGTAACAGACAATGGTTCTCGTGGGTGTCGAACTGACAACCCCTGCACTTACACATTTTACACAAATCTGCCGCTGGCAGTAGAAATCAAAAGTAAGGATTTAAAAAACAGCGCGGAGGAGCGATAAAAGCGCCGCATGCAAAATTTTAGCAAGAAATTTTAACAAAAAATAGCCAGATTTTTTGTTAAAATTTGCTGTTTTTCGCCAGCGGCGCTTTTATCGCTCCTTCATTCAGTTTTGTTCTATTTATTCATAATTTATGTTACACACTTAATATTTTTTACATCAAGTACTTACTCAGGACCCAGCAGAAATTTTGCTGAACTGGCAGCAGCTTTTGGAAAGGAAACTCGAGTCAAGTAGCGCTTCCAAACGTGCTGAATTCATGCATGATTCTCTAAGGCGATGTCCCACTTTAGAGCGCTAGTTGGATACACAGAAAAAGCGCTCTTAAGATGCACTGAAATCACGTGTCTTTAGAGCGCTGATTAAAGCATACTTTTATAGCGCTGATTAAGCGCTATAAAGGTGCAGTGAATACATGTATCTTTTCAGAGCTGATTTAAGCAGAATAAAGATGCGGTGAATTCATGTATCTTTTAAGTGCTGATTTAAGCAGAATAAAGAAAAAATCTTAATAAAAAAGATGAATAATTTGACTAAAGTTACCTTACGTTTTGTGGGCAATTCTTTCTTAACAAATGTGTTCGGTGGTAAAGAATATTGTGGCCCTCAAATGGTAATGTTTTACAAGTCCAACATCCCACAAGAGGCTGTTCCTGCGGTTGTGTGGTGAACGTTAATTAGTAGAACCAAAAAAGCAAGACTGTCAACAAATTTGGATTGATTCGCTGTTAAATTTGCTGGATAATAATTTTAGCAAAGGGGAAACAAAAAAAAAACTGTCAACACTACAGATGCCAAAGAACAACCTGAAATTTAGCCTAATGGTATTAAAACCGATATGGGTGAGAGACGTAGCAAATCCCAATTTAAAATTGATGTATAAATTATTACCACATTATCATTCTTCATGCTAAGACATTTTAACGATGTCCGTCTGGGAAAGACACGATGGCCAAACCAAAAGAGCTATCCCCCCGGAAATTTGGCAAGAATATTTCTTATTGTCATTGGCTGGTTACTTTTGTAAATAGGCAAAATAAGACAAGGGGAAAAAAGTTCCCGCGTGATGATCTACACCATTTTCAATTGTATTTAAAAAATAGTCAATTGTATTTCAGATTTTCCAATAGAATTTCAGAAATAGACAATTGTATTTCTGATTTTCCAATTGTATTTCAGAATTGTATTTCAATTGTATTTCAGAAATACTCAATTGTACTTCAGATTTAAGCAAGTGTATATCAGAAATTTCAGTTGAAAATTTCTGAAATACAAAGGTCAACAATACATACAATTGACTGTTTCTGAAATACAATTGACTCTTTCTGGAACACAATTTGAAAATCTAGAATACAATTAACTGTTTCTGAAATACAATTGACTATTTCTGAAATACAATTTGAAAAAAAAATTAAACATTTTTATGTCAAAAAAAGTTCAAAGTTCTGAATTATACCATTTCCACTTTTATTTCAGAAAATACAAATTATATTTCAGAAATATCCATTTATATTTCAGAAATTTCTATTTATATATCAGAAAATTCCATTTGTATTTCAAAAATTTCCATTTATATTTCGGAAATTTCCATTTATATTTCAGAAACATCTATTAATGTTTCAGAAATTTCCAACTATATTTAAGAAATGTACATTTGTATTTTAAATTTTCTAAATTATTTATTTGGAAATATAAATGAATTTTCTGGAAAGAGTTTAGAAAATTTTGAAATAGAAATTTTTGAAACACAATTGGAAATTTCTAAAATACACATGGAATTTTTTTAAAATTTAAATGGAATTTTCCTAATAGCAAAAAAAAATTTGAAAATTTTGAAATCAAAATGGAAATTTTTAAAATACAAATGGAATTTTCTGAAAAGTATTTAGAAAATTTTGGAAATACAAATGTAAATTTCTTAAATACAATTGGAAATTTTTGTAATATAAATGGAAATTTCTGAAATATAAGTGGAAGTTTCTGAAATAGAAATTTAGGAAATATAATTGGAAAATTTTTGAAATATAATTGTAAATTTTTGAGTTATAAATGAAAATTTCTGAAAAATAATTGGAAATTTTTGAAATATAATTGGAAATTTTATAAATATAATTTAAGTTTCTAAAATATGATTGTAAGTTTTTCGTAATATAATTTGTATTATTTGAAATTAAAGTGGAAATTGTGTAGTCAAAAATTGTTTTTAAAAATACTGAAAAATATTTTAAAATCTGCAAACATTTTTTTGAAATACATATGTATTTGTAAAAATTTTAGCAACATTTTTTTGATTTAAAAAAAAATAATAATCTAGATAAATTACAAGAAAAAAGTTGTAAGAAAGAGAATAAAATGTAAAAATGAAATAAAACAAGTAAAAAAGTTAAATTCGGCCTTGCCGAATGTAGTGATACCCTCCACAATTTCAAAAAGATTATTGCAAAAAACTTTTTTTAAAAGGAAATTACTTTTGGAAAAAAAAAAATTTTTTGAAAAAAAAAATTTCCGCGAAAAAAAATTTTGGTAAAAAAAAATCCGCGATTTTTTTCTTTTTTGTCAAAAAATATGTTCGTACTTGTTTAAATACCATTTGGTGTTCATTTATGTTCATATATGACAACCAGAAGCCGAATTAAAGCATTTTGTATTTTTAGGTTATGTTGAATGTACTGAAATTTTTGAGGTGTGCTTACATTTTCGTTCATAACTTTTGAACCGCTGAACCGATATCGCTCAAATGCAATACCAAACTTCTCGGGAGAACTTCCAATAAATATGTTAAGTTTCAGTCATCTCTGTGCAAGATTTTGTCCGCGACAGCATTTTCAACAGACAGACAGACGGACAGACGGACAGACGGACAGACGGACATCGCTAGAATGTCTTAAAATCGATCGGGCATCATGAATATATATACTTTATGGGGTCCCAGATCGATATTTCGATGAGTTACAAACAGAATGACAAACTTATATATACCCTCTATCACTAAGTGGAGGGTATAAAAAACATACCAATAAATGAAAAAATATACAAAAAAAGTTAAAACAAATTTATTTTAATATTTGTGTTTTTTCGTTATCAGACTGTGTTTGATCCAAATCGGTTTATTCTTTGAAATAACAAAAAAGCATTTGCTGTTTTTTGGTTAGCCTATTTATCATCATTCAAAATGTGTTAAATATGTTATGATTGAAGCACTCTTTGCAGCGCTGATAAATGCGCAATAATGATGCAGTGAAATCATCTGTCTTCGTCCAAACTCATACTTTTTCATTCAAAAAGTGTTAAAAATATTAAAAAGGAAAGCAAGTATCAAAAAATAATTTTAAATTGTAAGTTTTATATAAAAAATCTTAACAAAAAATTAAACTTTTTTCCCCTTACTTTTACTGCATCCTTAAGAGCGCTCTTTGGATGCGCTTCGGTATGCTATAAATAGATGCTGTGTCGCCAAAATCTCGATTTATTTCTGCTGGGGAAAACGAGATATCAAAAATATTAATAGGGATACGTAACAAAAAGTCTTAAAATTTGCTCTTTTTTCTCAAAAGCTTTTCTGCATAACCGGCCTTCGGCCGGGCTTAGTGATTACAAACTCCATGCCTTAAACCCACCCTCTCCTCAAAATAAAACTTTTTTGGGTATTTTGGGTTTTCGGAAAAATCTTTTATTTTTTAAATTAATTTTTGGATCATTTTTCATTTCTTTTTTGAACTTTTTTTCGTTAATTTTTGGCAAAATTTCGTATTTTTCTTTTTAGGTAATTTTTAAAATTTTTTGGGTGATTTTGCATTTGGGCGATTTTTCATAAAATTTTTTGGGCGATTTTGCCTACAGCCATAAAATACCGGTAAAAATACAAAAAAAAGTAATGTATTTTTTAATAGGTACTAGTATT
This sequence comes from Pegoplata infirma, assembly GCA_963921195.1. Lineage (NCBI taxonomy): Eukaryota > Metazoa > Arthropoda > Insecta > Diptera > Anthomyiidae > Pegoplata > Pegoplata infirma. Next base: position 5,938,111 of record OY992541.1, read on the forward strand.
TAATTGTTTTTGTCGATATTGATAACGAACGGTAAGGGTAGTCAATATTAACGGATTTTTAATTGGTCACAGTATTGAAAAGGTTGCTGTTGCCAATACAGATATAAGGCCATATTAAATATTTTACTCTTGTGAAGACAATATTACTCCAATTTTATTTTATTTTTTGAACCCTCGGACTGATTTTGTAGATCTTCTTGTATGAAATGTCTGTCTTGCAATTTATTAAATTTTTAGGGTTATTTTTTGTGTGCCGAGATTTTCACAACATACAATTTAAAGTTTTAAATTAAAAAAGGAAAATAAAATTAATGAAAATATATATTTATAAAACGCCTGTAGTTTAGTACTAATCAGATTTCGAACATGCTTTTATATACGTATATTCCGTTAACAATAGTGAGTTTAAGTAACAACATGTGGCACGTGTCATCGCTTGTCATAATGCTTTTGCCACAAAAAGTGTTACACACAGTTTATAACCCCCATTTTCGTTTCCAGTGTTAAGGCTAAGATCTTCACAGCACAGCACACACACACTTATCACTCTTTTTAAGATATAAAAGCTAACCGGAAACTATGACGGAAAAGTATGCTTTCATGCTTGAAAGCCTGTTTACGCTTACACAGAATGTTTGCAGTGTACATGTTACAGAGATAAGATTTAATAAATGTATTCATATTTGGTACAATGACACTGTACAACAGTACTTTTCTAAAAAGAAAAAAACTTTTTATACCCTACACCACTCTGTTGTACAGTGTATAATTGGTGCCGTGACATAGCCCCCACGGACATTATTCCCATTTCCGGTTTAAGGACTAAGTTCGAAATGAATTCGGCCATAATAACGGTGGTAGGGACTGTGACCGAAAACAAATTTGGACATAGTCCCTATAAAAAGTAGACATAGCTTCGAGAAATCATGGGGATAATGAACGTGTAAAAAATATCCATAATCCCCATTTCAGGAATTATATCGACTATACTTGTTAGTCATAATCCCTTTTACTTTTTTTTGTCTTAAAAGTTTTTGTCTAAAAAGTTGTTCTGCGTAGTCAGCCTTCGGCAGGGCTTAGGGATTACAAGCTCCATGCCTTAAACTAGGGTTGCCATTTCCATTTTGAGAAAATGTGGACGTCAACCAAAAAAGGTGGACATTTGACCCAAAAAAGAGGACAATTTTTTTATTAATTAATTTAAAGAAAGTCAACAACGCGATAATGTGAACAAATAAAATGTATTTTTATTAGTAAAACAATTTTTATTTCTACTTATAATTAAAAAAATTTTCAAATATATTTTGAGAAAGATTATTCTCAGTTATTTCCATTATACTTTTTCAAAAATTTCTATATATAATTCATAAATGTTTAATTGTATATAAAAATTTTCTGAATGCTTATTAGAAAACTCATTTTGTATTTCAAAAATTTTCATTTGTAAATTATCTACATACATATATACTTTTCAAGTTTTTCAGTTTTTTGAAAAGCATTTGGAAAATTTTGAAATAAAAATATACATTTTTGAAATATATGTGTTTGGAATTTTCTGAAAAGTATGCAGAAATTTTTGAATAATAAATGGAAAGGCGTACGGACATAGCGCCCAAGTGCATATCGCCCAATTTAAAAAAGTCAAAAATGTGTGTTAGTTGTTGTTGCAAAAAAAATGTGTGTTAGTTGTTGTTGCAAAATTTTTTGGACGATATGGCCATTATTTTTGGGTATTTTAACAATTTTCTTTAAATTTATATAAATTATCAAAAATGTCATATTATCCAAATATCAAAATGTTATATTTATAAAATGTCATAGCACCCAAAAAAATAATCACAAAACTCACCAAAATTGTTTTTTTTTTAACACAATATTTTAAAGTTTTTATGCGTAGCCGGCCTTCGGCCGGGCTTAGGGATTACAAATTCCATGCATTAAACCCACCCTCTCCGCAAAGTAAAGTTTTCTAGGGTAGCAGTCCTTTTCGCTACCAAATTTGTTATGCCTCAAAAAGGCCTGATAACCAAAATAGCTTTGGTTTGCAGAGAGGGTGGGTTTAATGCATGGAGTATGTACAGTGTTGCCAATAGTAGGGGGAAATCCCTACAAATAGGGTTTTTTTCATAAAAAAATATAGCGTAGGGGAAAAGGGACAGATTTTCTTTTTTGATCAAAAAGTAGGTATTTTTTTAAAAAAGAATTGATATTTTTAATATTAAACTTTTTGGCAAAGAAAAATTGGTTAATAATACAACATTATTTAAGCAATGTAAGTTGTTCACCAGTATAAAAATGATTCAAAACATAAATTTGAAGCGGAAATTTGAGAGTCTCATGTTTGGTTATGTTTTGCTCTTCAGCTGTTTTAAAATACAAAACAAAAATATCCTGAAACATTCATATAAACGGGTTATTTTACGGATCTTCACCAGAGAACGAAACGTTTTTGTCAAGCCAGTTTAAATTTTAATGTTTTTTTAACAGATTTTCACATAAAAACCGAACAACTTACTTGCCCAAAGTAGTTGAGGTTTATCTTTTTAAATTAAAAAAAAATTCTTGAAAATTGTTCTATATGAATATTATAGTTTTAATTAGTAAAGAAAAAACTAACTCGAGCTAGAATAAACCTACTCAAAATATAGTATATTAATGGTTGAATAAAACAATTTTTATTTCAAAATTTATCAGAATTTGAACAAAATTTGTAGTTTTAACTTCGTTTAAACTTAAAACAAATATAATTAACGTATCGAAAACTTACATTTAGTATTTGAACTTTTATTTTTCTTTAAATATCCAAAAAGTGAATAAAATTTGGTTTTGTTTTAAACATTTTAGCTGTTAAACGTAGGGATAAATGTAGGGATTTTTTTTTAGAAAATGTAGGGAGAAAACGGATTTTTTTAATATGTGTAGGTTTTTTTCTTTTAAAAAAATGGCAACACTGAGTATGTAATCCCTAAGCCCGGCCGAAGGCCGGCTACGCAGAAAACCTTTATTACAATAAAACAAATCATAGAAGTCGTAATTTCGACATTTCGCCCAAAAAAAATATTTTGGATTTTTTGACAATTTTGTTTTGGGAGAAATAACATTTTTAGACCTCTCATTTTGGGCTATATGTCGCAGCGTGGGCGATATGTCATTTACGGTTTTGGGCGATAAGACCTTGGGCGCTATGTCCGTACGTCAAATGGAAATTCTGATAAGTATTTATTAAAAAATTAAAATTCTTTTCGACCTTTAAAATATTATATTTTTGGCTCGAGGTTATTATTGCCTTTACTTATTAAAGCTATAATATTCTCATAGAATAATTTTCAAGAAAATAATTTTTCTGTTTTAAACTTATTTATGATGAGCTTTTTTGCAAGGTTTATTGTTAGTCGACACGTGTTTCGGAATTTGTTAGATTCCATTGTCCAGGCTATTTAGCTAATATAAAAACCATATATTTTTTTGGAGTCGTTGGTTCAAACCCCCCTCCGGACACATTTTTTTTTTTTTTTAATTTTTTTAGTTATTATTTTATGGATTTTTTCTAAAAATTAATATTATTTTCCTTTATTTGAAATAGTTAAAAATTTTTTATTTTTTAATTTCAATAAATTTTTTTATTGGTTCAATGAAAAATTTTATTGAAAATGTTTTTATTTTTAATAAACGTGTTTATTAAAATTTTCTTTAATATTTTTTCTTCTGTGTATACTGTATTTTTTACTGGAGGATTATTTTGAGTGTAGAGTTGAATATCTATTAATATTTTTGTTTAAGTATTAGCGATTTGTCATTAAAATTCCCTTTGCTACGTGGGTTTTTATGAAATAGAATTTCTGAAAAGGATTTATAAAATTTTAAAATAAAAATGGAAACTTTTTAAACACAATTGGAAATTTCTGAAATACAAATCATTTAGAAATTTTTGAAATGCAAATAGAAATTTTTGAAATACAAATCTTTTTTTGGAAGGTAAACTTTAAGACACACAACAGCTGATAAGAAGTGATAACAACGTAGTGATTTTCACGCTACATATAGAGCTTCTTACTTGCAAAGTGATGTTCATCAAAGTGAAATTCAAAAGTTTAATAAAAAACAAGTAAGAAAGTTATAGTCGGTCAAGACCGACCATATGATACCCTACACCAGTGTTTTCCGGAAAATGGGTCCCAAGTCCAAACGTGGACCTATCTTTTGTTAGAAATTTATTTAGTATAGAAAACACATACAGGTCAAATTTTAGTGGAATTGGTTTATTTTTTTCGCCAATAAACCGATTTAACTAAATATCGGTCGAAATATGGGGGACTAAGTCCAAAAATGGTCCAAATGTATTTCGATTTGATAAGGTTACTAAAGTACACGTTTAGCACCTGCAAATAAAATTTTAATCAAATATTTTAATTTTTATGAATTTTGAGGGAATTATGTGAATATCGGGAGGGTGGTTTGTATGAATATCGGGAGGGTGGTTTGTATGGGGACTACCAGAAGGACTGACCCGATTCCTTTGAAATTTAGAACGATTTGTGCATACAAAGTTTGTTTACCTGCTAAATGTCAAAGCAATATCTATTATAATACGGGTTTTAGAGTCATTTAAGCCGAATCCAAAGGGGGCGTTTGTATGGGGACTAGTTCTTAACATGGACCGATTTTCTCCAATTTCAATAGGCTTTGTCCTTGGGCCAAAAGATGCTTAAGTTTCAAATTTCAAGTCAATTGATTGAAAATTGCGACCTGTATCGTGCTTAAACCGATAGATGGACAGACGCACTATGCTTCGACCCATGGACAAAAATCAAAAAAAAAAAAATTGTCTCAAATTGTGTTTAAATACAGATTTTTTGAAAGATAATAAGGTATCTCAATTAAATATTAACAAAAATATTTTTTCTGATTGCTTTTGCCACCACGAGAGGGCGCCAAACTCAGAGAATTTTATGCAAAAATGACTTAACAGGAAAATGTGTTTTAGTTGTTTCACAAAAATAATTCTCAAAAATCCAATTTTTAATAAAATGTTTCGAAACTTTGTTTTCAAGTACTTTGATATATTTGTAATTAAATTAAAATATAGAATTTTGCATATATGTATTTACAAAAAAAAAATATTTTTTATTGCGCAGAAAATCAAATGTTTCTGTTAAAAATCCAAAAATTACTAAAGTTTGATGGAGTTTAAAAAAAATTATATAAAATTATATATTTTTTTTGTTGATTTTTTCTTAGTTTATACTCTTGTCTAACAGCGTATTCAAAAATTAGGGCCCACTTTTGACCACAAATTAAAAAAATTCGATTTTTAAATGCCTAAATTGATGATTTTTACTCAAAATTCAGGCATTTAACAGTATTTAATATCATTATTACGATTTTATGTTTTAAACTAGCAGGCCCGCCCGGAACTTCGCCCCCGGTAATATTAAATACCTGATTTAAGAAGGATCAGGATAAGAGTCTCCATTTCTAAAATTCTTCCCTACAGAAATTTTTTTTTATTTAATTTTGATCGTTGAAGTCTTTCATAAAAACTATTTAGAATAAACAATAAAATTAAAGCAGCCCCGTTTAGCTCGGAATCATGTTCGTTTCGGTAAATAATGTTTTTGAAAATTTTCGAGCCCTTATATCGTAATTATTGAAACCATTTCATTCCCCGTTTCACTCCATTTCGTTCCCCATTTTATTCCATTTTGTTCTGAATTCCAATTCATTTCGATCCATGTAGGCTTCATTCTTTAAAAAAAATAAAAGTTCCGCATTACAATAGTTTATACTTATCCCTATTAAAATCTAAATTTCCAGAACGATTTTTTGGGCTGGAGGATCCAACATTTCAAGTTACTATGACCAAATTTTCAGGAGATAGAAAAAGTTTCAAAGTTCACTACTTTGCACGTATTTGACCCAGTACAATAGGATTTTCCAAAAAGGACATTTTTCAGAATGTTTTGAAATTAGATGAGTAGTTTGGTAGATTTTAAAATTTTACGTCTTTTAACCTAAAGTGATCTTTAAAATGGGTGTGGTCAATGAAACCTTCCCTAACTCACCCTGAAAGAAAATTATAAATATTGGTGAAAACATTTTTGAAATCTCATAATGAGTTTATTATATTTAAAAATTTTACGTAGATGAACCGAAGCCTATGTCTAACCTGATGGACCATTCTTAATATTGGAGAAAACATTTTTTAAATGAGTAGTTTCGGATATTTTGAAATTTTACGTTTTTTGGGCAAAGGTGGGCGTAGAAGTAGGTGTGGTCCATGAGAGCTAACCCATGTCCACCCTGAAGCACCATTTTTAATATATGTATATTGGTGATAACATTTTTAAATCGGATGAGTAGTTTGATCATATTAAAATTTTACGTTTTTCTTGCCAAATATGGACGTAGTAATGGGCGTGGTAAATAAAACCTAGAATATTTCAACTCTCAAGGACCAAGTATTGGTGAAAAAATTTTGGAAATAGGATGAACATTTTCGGAGATTTTTAAATTTTAGTTTTTTTGCCAAAAAGTGGGCGTATAAGTGGGCGTGGTCGATAAATCCTAGCTTATGTCCACCCTGGAGGAACACTCTAAATATTGGTGAAAACATTTTTGAAATCGGATGAGATGTATAATAGATATTTAAATTTTAAGTTTTTAGGCCAAAAGTGGGCGTAGAAATGGGCGTGGTCGATGAAACCCAGCATATGTCCACTATGAAGGACCATTCCAAGCATGTATTGGTGAAAAAATTTTTAAAATCGGTTCAGTAGTTGTGGAGATTTTTAAATTTTACGTTTTTTTGGATAAAAGTGGGCGTAGAAGTGGGCGTGGTCGATGAAACCTAGCCTATGACAATCCTGGAGGAACACTCTAAATATTGCTGAAAACTTTTTTGAAATCGGATGAGTAGTTTCATAGATATTTAAATTTTAATTTTTTTACCAAAAGTGGGCGTAGATGTGGGCGTGGTCGATGAAACCCAGCATATGTCCACCATGAAGGACCATTCCAAGTATGTATTGGTGAAAAAATTTTTGAAATCGGTTCAGTAGTTTTTGAGATTTTTAAATTTTACGTTTTTTGGCCAAAAGTGGGCGTAGAAGTGGGCGTGGTCGATGAAACCTAGCCTATGTCCATCCTGGAGGAACACTTTAAATATTTCTGAAAACATTTTTGAAATCGGATAAGTAGTTCCGGAGATTACCCTCTACAAACAAACAAACAAACAAACAAACAAAAAAACAAACATACAAACATTACCTCTTTATAATATTAGTATAGATGGGTAAAAAAGCAAAATGAAAGTATATTATTAGTAGACCAAAACCTTGAAAGATTTCGGAAATTTAGCTCGAGTTTTTTTATGGCCCACTGAAGTTTTTAATTTTTTTTTCAAAGGCGCTCAGAAGAAGTCATTCAGAGTAAGTAAAAAAAAAAAAATATTAAATTTAATTTTCTGCATAGAATTTCATTATTAGTTGTAAAGGACCAAAAGTTCATGAGATAAAAGCAAAATGCTTAAAAAAGTAAAATTTTTTATTTTAAATTGTTAAATTGTATTTCACCAAAATCGTGTGAAATAATTTAAAATAATGTAACAAATGTACTTCTAAGCTTAATGTTAATAGATGTATTCAGTAAAATTCGATGTTTCTTTTTTCTTAGAACATATTAACCCTCTATCTCCCATTGTCAGGGGTCATTTCAGTCCATTTTTAAAATATTCTTATGACAGCCACTTAAACGTGTGCTTAAAGTGTTAAAATATTCTACAAACATTTAGTAGATTTTTTTAATCATTCCAATCGCCTTATTTTAAAGACTTCAAAACAATTCATGGGTGTTGGTTTACAAATGGCATACTTTCATTTTTTGTTTTGTTCAAATTGTTGCACAGTGTTTCTACTGCAAAATTATAAATTATAAGAAACATTAAAAAAGGAATTTAGTATTACGCTTTAACCTTTAAACGCTCGTTTTATTGAATTTTATACGAATATTTGAAATAAGGACTAAAATGACCTATTAAAATGGAAGATAGAGGGTTAATATGTTCTAACAAAAGAACCGCCATTAAATTTCACTGTAGAGAAGTATAAATATTTTTTATCTCAGTAGTTTTTTATTACATTTTTCGACTTATTTCCATCTACTTTGGTAAACGCTATTTAACAATATGTGATACTTAACAATTTTATTTTTTAAAGCATTTTGATTATATTGCACGATCTTTTGGCATTTGACAACCCCTAGTAAAATTTGATGCTTAACATTTTTGTAGAACACATTAACTATTAAAACGCACATTTTAGTGTTGTTCTATGAGGATATGTTAAAAAAGGACAAAAATGACCCCTAAAAATGTGAGAAACGGGGTTAACGTATTCTTAAAAAAGAACCGCCATCAAATTTTACTTCAGACATGTATAAACATTATGTAGCTCAAAAGTTGATTTAATACATCTCGTTGACCTTTTCTAGACGACTTTAAAAATAAAAATAACTTATTTTTCAAAAAAGGATGTTTTTATATTTTCCACACTACTAATCCGATTTTGCCCAAATTTGGTATTAACATATATCTAAGGAATATTAATTTGCTTACAATGTTTTTTTACGATCGGACAATTTTCGTAGGTGTTATAGCGTTTTAAAGAAAAAGGATATATGGCAGGACCTTGAGTCCTTGCTCCGATTTAAATGAAAATTCATACACAAGTTGCTTGTTGAATGTGTATCAGCATGACCACTTTTTGTAATTTTGTGGGCATTATTGAAGCTAAAATTATTTTTTTCAATTTCAGGACACATGGCCGGTAGGCGTGTCCTTGCACCGATTTTTCCAAAAATTCATATTTTTTTTAACTAAGACGTTTTATGCACGTGTACCAAATTTCAAAAATATGTGGCAACTCCTTCTATTTTTGTCCCTTCCTTATATGGGAACGAAGCACTGTGAGACGGACGGACGGACTCATTATACCCTGTACCACAGAGTGGTGTAGGGTATAAATAAATGTGTGGAAAAGTCCAAAAAGTAGGACAACCCCGGACATTTTCTAAAAAAGAAGTAGGACTGCCCCAGACGCCCAAAAAAAGAGGACGGTGTCCGGGGAAAAGAGGACGGATGGCAACCCTACTTAAACCCACCCTATCCGCAAAATAATGCTTTTTTGGGTAGCAAACCTTTACTGGCAATGCCCTTGTAGAGCCGGAGTAATTAACTGTGCATTTTTTATTTTTGCTTTATAAGTTTTAATGCATAGCCACCTTCGGCCGGGCTTATTGATTACAAACTCCATGCCTAAAACCAGTGTCGGACATTTTTGTAATTCCTATTCCCGCGGGAATAGACTTAAAAATGCTGCTTGTGCGCAGTAGACACACCTGCTACTACCACACAAGCATAGATGTTATAGTATGAGTGTGCCCCTCACTGCCTTAAACCAATGATGCCCATTTCTTTACACAATTGTGCATTACGCTCTTCACACATATTCTAATGCTCATTCATTTAGTAGTCGATGAGACATCGAAGAATGCAGATGTTAAATTGATCATCGCCAGGGTTGTCAGATATGGCGCCCGTAGACTAGTTAGTAGCGTGCTAGCCTTTCAACGTGGGGGTCGTGGGTTCGATTCCCACCAGCACCCTTGGTTTTTCGCTACAACGAGACGACGGCCATTGTTACCAGTTCTCGGTTAGGTTGAATTAATTAAAAAATGTTGTAAATAAATAGAAAGAATAAATAAAAATAATTTATCATGTGATCAAAACTATTATTATTATTTCTCGATTTCTCGCCAAACGTGGCGATTTTCTAACTTGTTTGGCGTCTTAATTTTTGATTTGGCGATTTATGAAATGGTTGGCAATTTTGTTGGCTATTTTTGAACATAATCCGATTTTTTTTTTATAAATTTTGCGATTTTTTTTAGTTTAACTTTTTTTATTTTTGAGTGTAGATTTATAAATCTGGCAAATTTTTTAGTTTTTTGTTATCATTTTAAAATGAATGCCACACAAACGTCAAAACTATTTTTTTACTCTGTTGCAAAGCTTGAAAAAAACTAACGGTAAACAGAAAATATTTTCTTATGAAGTTTGTTAGTTATACCCTACACCACACTGTGGTACAGGGTATAATGAGTTTGTGCTGGTGTTTGTAAATGTCAATGTTATATTATAACCACATTTACTGTTACTTAGATCTCAACCTTTTAATATTAGTCAAAAAATATTTAGAGTATATATAATAGTATATAGTAAACAAATTACCTCTTTATGTATTCATAAATTATATTTTCTTTTGTTTTTAATAAAAATTTTAATAAAAAAGAATAAAAAACTAAATATCAAAAAAAAAAAACTTATCTTTTTTACAAAAATGGTAATTTTAACAGAGTCATTTTAAAACGCAATTGTAACCCAACCAAACGCAATAATTAGCAAAAAATTGTTTTCTATGTTGGAGACCAAAGACAAATTATACTTTTGCGCTTTAAACCAGATTTGTATTCCACTCAATGGCTGCTGTGCGTGCTTTCAAATAATGCAAAAATCGTAATTTTTCGCATTTTCAACCATGAATAACTAAAAATCTGGACGTGATGGAAAAATTTGGAGAACAGATTTGGAATCAGGAGATCAAAGTCTATTAAAATTTATCACCAGAATTCAAACCGGAAAAATATTCCAAATATATTTAAAAAATTTTGCAAATCCTTTTCAAAACTTTGATAAACAAATGGAATTTTTTGAAAAGCACACTCAAAAGAAAAATTCTGTCAAAAAATCTGTAAAACGACTTTTAATTTGAATTAGCAATCTTTTAGCAGATTGTTCTGCTGAGAAGGATATTTTTACTAAAATCTCTGTCATTCAGTTTAAGAAAATAACAGACATTTTACTATGTTTATACTGATTTTGTTTGCTGAATTTCATTATTTTTTCAAGAAATTTTTTTATATAAAAAAAAAGCAGAACAGATTGTCAGCAGATTGCTCTGCTAAAATCAGCAGATTGTTCTGCTGAAATCAGCAGATTGTTCTGCTAAAATCAGCAGATTATTCTGCTGAAATCAGCAGATTGTTCTGCTAAAATCAGCAGATTTTTCTGCTAAAATCAGCAGATATTTCTGCTAAAATCAGATTTCTCTGCTGTCGAAAAACACACAAGTTTAATAACTAAAACGCCAGATAAAAGTATAAGCTTCCGCAGCGCAGTGGTTAGGAAGTGTACTTTCAAATCGGAAGGTGGCGAGTTCGATGCTGGCTGGCGCCGTATGTTTTTTTTTCTTGTTATATTTATTCACCTCTTATGACAGATATTTAGCAAACCGTGTCTGCTTAAATCAGCAGATTTCTCATATGGCTCAAAATGGGTGTATTTTCAGCAGATTTTTCTGCTGATTGGACAGAGAATTTATTTTGAGTGCATATAGGAGGCATTCCACACCAAATGTCCAGCGAAAAAAACACGTGTCTCACGAATTTCTGAATAGGTTGTATAGATAGCTCTATATGGAACTAAGAAAATTGCGTTTTTCGTTTTTCAATTTTTCAAAAACTGGGCTCAGGAGGCGTGGTCAAATATTGGAAAAATGGTCAAATTTGTGTCGAGTTGCCTTGATTAAATATTTATCACATTAAAACGGAATGCACCACAATCTCAAAAATTTACATTCTTATATAGTTTTGTATGGGCTATCGATTAAATTTTTTTTTTTTTGGAAAATTTTCAGAACCCGTTCTGAAATTTTGCATTTTTTAAAAAAATCAATTTATCAAAAATCCGGCCACTTTTTTTTTTAATTTTTTTTTTTAAGTTTAGATGTTTGTCCATCCACACAAAAAAACTCAGAAACACGTTCGTCGTTTTTTTTCGAGAAAATCTCATTTGAATATTGAATTTTATGACAATTTTGGAATTTCCTTGTATTTTCTTGTTAAAACATGGCGTATGAGTAATAAGGGTGGGATAGTGTTGTGTGAGATTTTAAGCAGCAATATTTGGAAGCGCTAGAACCGCTCATTTTGTGAGGTTGGTAAAAAAAGTGTATGAGCCAAAAAATGGGGGAGGTCGGATAGGATATAGGGGTCGCTCATCGGGGTCAAAGTTGGGCGTAGAGGGGAAAAAATCCACAAAAAGCCCCAAAACTCCCCTGGTTTTGCTCCTAGAGGGGTCAAATGTGAGACCGGCCCCCATTATTTTTTCCCCCTGAACACTTTTGCCAAACATACCTAAGCCCTATCTCCAATCCCTAAGGGGGGTCCCATACAAAGGTTCAATTTTTAAAAAATCTTTCTTCTACCGCTCTAGCTGTCCTAAAAGTCACCCTAGAGGAATCAAATGTATGACCGACCCCCAATATTTTTTCAACCCCAACATTTTCTTAGAACATACCTACCCCCTATCTTCAATCCTTAGGGTGGTCCCCATACATTTTTTTATTTTTTCTTAAATTGTCATAATAAATCAGCTCCTACCGGTCCAATGGTGCCTCCTAGAGGGGTCATTATCAAGACCAACCCCCATTAGTTTTTAGCCCCCAACACTTCTTCTGAACATACCAATTCCATATCTCCAATTTCTAAGGGGTCTCCCACACAGAACGACATTTTTGTAAATATTGCTCCCACCGCACAGTGCCACATTTGGCCAATCTAGGACGACAAAAATCCAATTTTAATTATATTGACTTGAAATACGGTATAAATGTTCGTTTCGACTTCGAAAATAACATTATGAAAAATGTGGGAGGCCGGTTAAGGGCCACGCCCACTTTTTTTAAAATTTTTAATTTTGGTTATAAGTTCTTTAAATTTGGTATATATACTCCCAATGACTGTAGAAATAATATCACAAAAAAAGGGGGCGGTCAGACAACTGCCACGCCCACTTTTTTAAAATATGTTTAAAAAATATGTAAAAACAAGGTATACATATCGCCCCACTGTAGTCGGCGTCGCAGACGGTCGCAAAAGTTAGCCATTGAAATAAGTACAATGGATATTGGTCAATATATCTGAAAAAGTCCGGCGACCAATACGGACCAAACACAAAAGTTCTATTCCATCAAAAAAAATATATATATAATTTTCTTTTCTAAAATTTGTATTTTGTTAAAAATTTAATAAAAAATAGAAAAATTTGTTTAAAAAAAAAAGAAAAGATATGGCTTAAAGCATTTAAATATCCTTTAAAATTAACAAAAAAGAGTGGATAAATATCTCTTTTTGTTCAAAAGTTACAACAGTTTAAACTCGACTTAATTTTTGCGAAATAATGTACACTAGTTGCAGGATTTTACAAGATGCAACTTTATGCACCCACCTGTTAGTAAATAACAGAATTATAGATGTTATATGATTATTTCCGCGCTATTAGGAATGTTCCATAATACATACAAACATATCATGAAAATCGGGGAACTTTTTTTTTTTGATTTTTGTCGTGCTAGATTGGCCAAATGTGGCACTGTGCACCGCTCTAACTATCGCACGGGTGACCCTAGAGAAGTTAAATGTGTGACCGACCCCCAATATTTTTTCAGCCCCAACATTTTCCCCAAACAAACCTACCCCCTATTTTTAAGCCTTAAGGGTGTCCCCACACAATTTTTTTTTTTTTAAATTTTTTTTTGTAAAATTTGCGCCTACCGCTCCCACTGTGCCTTTTAGGGACATTTTTTCTGAACATACCTACGCCGTATTTCCACTTTGTAGGGGTGCTCCCCTAGGGAAAACTAAGTGTTTGAAACCAAATTCGGCAAAACGTCTCGACCAGAAGTGCTAATGTTTGCGCGTTTTAAAGAGCAGTGGGAAAATATAAAAGACAAACCGTACAGTCTTGGCATATAAGATGAGAAAGTGGCAGGCAACATACCAGATCAAATCCAAACTGACATCAAGTTGTTTTGTTGGGCTCAAATAAAAGAAAAGCAACCCAGAGACGACTACAAGGAGTTCCTTGAAATTGTTTTATTATACCTTGGCGAAAATATTCCTAATAAGCATTTTAGCCCACCAGGACCCATCTGTCATGCTCGATGGATGGCAAAAGGCATATATTGCCTAAAAATGTTTTTGTTCCGAAAATATATCGGTTTGGCCAAAAAAGAATTAAATGCACTTCTTGATGTGACCGTTTTCATCATAACAATTTACGTAAAAGCTTGGTTTAGCGCTACCAAAGCAATAGAAGCTCCAAATAATGATTTGAATTTTTTGAAAGCGATTGCCAATTATGCTTCAATTGATAAGATTCTGTCGCAACGATTGGTCAAGAGATTCTCTTATCTCTCTGTGAAATAAAACGAAAAATGTCGAATGCAATTCGTATATTTGAAGAAGAGAAAGAGGAATTGGAGGAAGAGTTATCTGACGATGAGATGGACGAATCGTCTAACAAAGACAGCGAGGAAGAAGACGATGATATCGGGGAAGTGGCAACAAGGATTGTAATCCTCCAGTACATGTTGTTGGATTCGAAGGTGTGAAAAGAATTAACATGGCATCGAAACAAGTGAATCAAGAACTCGTGGAAACTGATTTAAGCCACTACGTCACACTGAGACTCCAAAATTTTTTGCACGCTTCGGAATAACAACAAATTTCATTGCTTCCGATCCAAATACTTGGGAAAATCGTCAGGACTACCAGCGAGCACTGCAAATATTACGTAAATTATATGTTGTCAACGACGCTGCCGAAAGAGGCGTAAAATTAATAGTAGACTATAACAACGTGTTGTGCCGTAACGAGGAGGAAAAAATAGTTTTGCTTCAGGTCGTGGCCGAAAATCGGAAACAATATCCATCACACGATAAAAATAAATTTATTTGATTTATAGTTATGTTATTTATCATTTTTTATTATTTTCAAGTTAAAAAAAATATTTTTTTACGCTTAACAAAAGTTACTATTAAATTACAAATTAAAGACCTCGGATTTCTCGATAAAATAAATAAAAAAATTGTGGGGTAACACCTTGAAGATAGAGGGTAGGTATGTTTGAAATAAATGTTTTGGCTAAAAAAATATATGGGCAGGTCATACATTTGACTTCTCTACATACATTACTAATTTAGTTTTCCCTAGGGGAGCACCCCTACAAAGTGGAAATACGGCGTAGGTATGTTCAGAAAAAATGTAGGGGGCAAAAATTAATGGGGGTCAGTCTGCATTTGCCGTTCCTAAAAGGCAGAATGGGAGCGGTAGGCGCAGATTTTATAAAAAAAAATTAAAAAATAAAAAAAATGTGTGGGGACACCCTTAAGGCTTTAAAATAGAGGGTAGGTTTGTTTGGGGAAAATGTTGGGGCTGAAAAAATATTGGGGGTCGGTCACACATTTAACTTCTCTAGGGTCACCCCTGCGATAGTTAGAGCGGTGAGAGCAAGTTTTACAAAAATGTCATTTTGTGTGGGAGACCCCTTAGGAATTGGAGATATGGAATTGGTATGTTCAGAAGAAGTGTTGGGGGCTAAAAATTAATGGGGGTTGGTCTTGATAATGATCCCTCTAGGAGGCACCATTGGACCGGTAGGAGCTGATTTAATATGACAATTTAAAAAAAAAATAAAAAAAATGTATGGGGACCACCCTAAGGATTGACGATAGGGGGTAGGTATGTTCTAAGAAAATGTTGAGGTTGAAAAAATATTGGGGGTCGGTCATACATTTGATTCCTCTAGGGTGACTTCTAGGACAGCTAGAGCGGTAGGAGCAAGATTTTTTAAAAATTGACCCTTTGTATGGGACCCCCCTTAGGGATTGGAGATATGGCTTAGGTATGTTTGGCAAAAGTGTTCAGGGGGGAAAAATAATGGGGGCCGGTCTCACATTTGACCCCTCTAGAAGCAAAACCAGGGGAGTTTTGGGCCTTTTTGTGGATTTTTTCCCCTCTACGCCCAACTTTGACCCCGATGAGCGACCCCTAGATCCTATCCGATCTGCCCTATTTTTTGGCCCATTCATTTTTTTTACGAACCTCACAAAATAAGCTGTTCTAGCGTGTCGAAATCGAAAACTCGTGCACTATCCCACCCCTAATGAGTAACAAATTTTTGCGAAACCAACGAGTTGATCCCATTTTAATTGTTTTTTCATGTGTGGTACAATATAGAGATGGGCGTGAAAGCGATTTGACCCACGCAAGAAATAATAAAGTCACTGACGACTCGCTAATATTTTTAGTTTACTTGTGCAATCACGTGAGTCAATTTACTGTTACTCACGCTCACGCAATTTTTGATTACGCTCACGGTTGCTCACTCACGTTGATGATGATTTTACAAAAATAATAAAAACAACAAATTTTCTATGAAAACAAAGCACTGAAAACGGAAACTCAAAAAAACAGTAAAATTCCACAAAAAAAATAGTTAAAAGTCACAAAAATTTACTTAAGAAAAATTTTAAGCATTCACTCATCTCGCTTAAATGCGTAAATGCTTAAATGCGTAAATGCTTAAATGCGTTCAAAATCTTAAGATCACTTGATGTGCGTTTATAAGAGTTTTTTATGTAAATGCATCAATATCCTTCTGATTTATTTAATATTTTGGACAAGCGCATTTAAGCGGGAGAAATAAATCGGACACTACATTATAGGTATCCTTTAACGTTCAACATTTGAAAAAATTGACTCGCGAGTCACGTACTAAGCTATACACGATATTAAAGAGGTAGCGTGAGTAGAACATAAGTTTTTGTGATTTTTAACAATTTTTTTTTTGGAATTTTACTGCTTTTTTGAGTTTCCGTTTTCAGTGCTTTTTGTTGTTTTTATTATTTTTGTAAAATCATCATCATCGTGAGTGAACAACCGTGAGCGTAATCAAAAACTGCGTGAGTAACAGTAAATTGACTCACATGATTGCACAAGTAAACTAAAAATAATAACGAGTCGTCAGTGACTTTAATATTTCTTGCGCGGGTCAAATAGCATTCACGCCCATCTCTATATTGCACCACAAATGAAAAAATAATTAAAATGGGATCAACTCGTTGGTTTCGCAAAAATTTGTTACTCATACGCCATGTTTTAACAACAAAATACAAGGAAATTCCAAAATTGTCGTGAAATTCAATATTCAAATGCGATTTTCTCGAAAAAAACGACGAACGTGTTTCTGAATTTTTTAGTGTGGATGGACAAACATCTAAACTTAAAAAAAAAAAATTAAAAAAAAAAAAATTTAAAAAAAAGGCCGGATTTTTGATAAACTGACTTTTTTTAAAAAATGGAAAATTTCAGAACGGGTTCTGAAAATTTTCAAAAAAAAAATAATTTAATCGATAGCCCATACAAAACTATATAAGAATGTAAATTTTTGAGATTGTGGTGCATTGTGTTTTAATGTGATAAATATTTAATCAAGGCAACTCGACACAAATTTGACCATTTTTCCAATATTTGACCACGCCTCCTCAGCCCAGTTTTTGAAAATTTGAAAAACCAAAAACGCAATTTTCTTAGTTCCATATAGGGCTATCCAAACAACCTATTCAGAAATTTACGGGACACATGTTTTTCTGTAGCGGAACATTTGGTGTTGAATGCCTCATAGATAATTTGGAAATTTCGGAATGAAAATAGAAATTTTTGAAAAGAAAAATAAATTTTCTGATAAGCCTTAAGAAAATTTTAGAATACAAATAGAAAATTCTTATATAGGTACAATTTAAAATTTTTGAATTATATACCCGAGTAAAAAAAATTATATATAATTATAAATAGTTTGATATAACCCACTTTTATCAAATTATACACTCAAAAAAAAAAAAAAAAACTGTAATGTTAGCAAAAAAAGCTTGTAAACCTACAATAAAATTTGCTGATTTTGAACCCACAATTTTTTTGCTAAAGTTAGCAAAAATGTTTTGCCAATAATTAGTTAACTAAATTATTTTTTTTTTAACTTAGTTCATACACATCTGAGGACCCCATTGGGTTTGGACCCGATAGGTCCAGACCCCGATGGGCCTAGACCTAGTTGGGTTCCTTAAAAATCGTCATAGTTTTTGATCCAAAATTTGTGTCCGTTTCGCTCTACCTTGCTTAGTTTTTGAGATACGTGATTATAGGGGACCACTGGGGTCTTGAGAATTAAAAAACTTGATAACTTCAAAAATATTACTCGGAGAGCTTTCGGTCTTGTTCTACGTGCTGAGAGCTACAAAAATGCCTTTGGACTTTTTGTTGTGTCGGCAATATTTACCGAGATATGAGCATTTTAAAATTTTCAGGAATGCTAACTTTTTTGGATCCAAAGTTAGGGCCCGTTAGGGTCCACACATGTGAAGCTCGAGCTCGAGAACCAAAAATGGCCTCCATTTTGCTCTATCTGGCTTAGTTTCCGAGATAGCGCCATTTTAAGTTTTCTGAAAATAAAAAAAAAATTTACCATTTATTTTGCTAATATTAGCAAAAAATCTTGTAAAAATGTTGTCAACTCAATTTCAAATCTTAGCAAAAGAAATTAGTTCAAAGTTTGTTTAAAATTGCTAATGTGCTAAATGAAGTTTACAAGAATTTTTTGCTAACATGCTAATCTCAACTAAAAATTTGCTAAAAGTTAGCTAACTAGCATTAGCAAAAAAAAATTAGTAAATCTACTAACGTATTTTTTTGAGTGTATATAATTTGATAAAATTATATATAATTATATCCAGGAATTGGTGGATAAAATTTTATAAAATTAGATAAAATTATATGAAATTATATATAATTTCATATAATTATATAGGTATAATTTGATAAAATTATATCCGAAAAAGTTTTTTATATAATTTTATATAATTATATAAAAAAAGATATGATTTTATAAAGTTACATAGAAAAAAAATTTGTCAATACAATTAATTTCATTGTTAATACAATTAAACATTTAATGGAAACTGAGCCTACATTGGATTTTGTCAATACAACATTGGATTTTGTAACTTTTAAAAAAATATCAACTTATTTTGTCAATTAAATTCATTGTTGTATCAACAATGAAATTAATTGAAAATTTTGTAATAAATTATATTAACGGAAATAAACATACTTTAATGTCAATTTATTTAAAAAAAATCTAAAAATAGAACAAAAGAAATCTAAAAATTAAAAAAAAAAAAAAAAAAAAAACATTAGCCGGCAGCTGGAATTGAACCCGCAACTAACATGATACGAGTCTAGGACACTACCACCGTGCTATTTCTTATATATACTTGTAGTTGACTATACGCGTATATTAAAGGAAATAAACTTTTTTTAATGTCATTTAATTTAAAAATAAAATAAAAAACTAAAAATAGAACAAAACAAGTAGAAAAGTTAAATTCGACTTTGCCGAATCTATGAATACCCTCCACAATGCATTTTTCTTAAATGGTAGTACATTTTTCAACGCAAAAAAATTAACAATTTTGATTAGAAATATTTTATTTTGAGTAAAAAATTCTTTTTTTGTAATTTTTTTAAAAAAAAAAGAAAAATTACTATTTTTTTTTTTTTTTGAGTGTAAAATTTTTTTCGAATGTAATGTTTTTTTTACTGTAAACATATTTCTGAGTGAATGCACGTACGTATGTACACAAAATATTGTCATTTTTGTAAAAAAAAAAAAACTAAATTGTTTTTTGTGTAAATTTTTTTTTTGAGTGTAAAATTTTTTTGAGTGTAAAATTTTTTTTGAGTGTAAAATTTTTTTTGAGTGCAATTTTTAAGTTACCAATGCTTTTAAAACTAAACAAGTTTAAAAAGCATTGCTTTAAAATTAAACAAGTTTGAAAAGCATTGTTTAGTTACCACCAATGCTTTTAAAACTTGTTAAAACACGTGGCATTTTAGATGAAACTAATCTGAAATTCAGGGTTTTGCTTATAACTTTTGAACCACTGGACCGATTGAGCTGAAATTTAATTTCAGCAAACAGACCCGGGGAACGGCAAAGATACGTGCCAAGTTTCAGTAGTCTCATTAATGTCTTTCGGAAGTTATCGTGTTTTTTATCTCGTAAATTCGCGAAACACCCTTGCCGAAATTTACTCTTTTGCTCATAACTTTTGAACCACTGGACCGATTTGGCTGGATTGCAATGCCAACCTGACCAGGTAAATGACAAACATATATGCCAAACTTCAGTAGCCTCTGTAAAGTCTTTCAAAAGTTAGTGTGTTTTCTACGGACAGACAGACAGACGGACGGACGGACGGACGGACGGACATCGCTAGATCGACTTAAAATCGATAGAGGATCATAAATATATATACTTTATGGGGTCCTAGACCAATATTTCGAGGTGTTACAAACGGAATGACAAACTTATATATACCCTCTATCACTAGAGTGGAGGGTATAAAAAAAATAAAAAAAAATAAATTCTGGCGGCAGCTGGAATCGAACCGGCAACGAACATGGTACAAGTCTAGCACACTACCACCGTGCTATTCCTCATATATATTTGTAGTTGACTTAATGCGTATAAAAGGTGTCTGCAGAATAGCAAAAACAAAATAATCTCCAAATAATAATAAATAAAAATAAAAAAAATTTTCCGCCACCTGGCAGCGAACCCGCAATGTTCATGATTTTAGTCTAGCACACTACCACCGTACTATCGTCACATATTTTTGAGCTTCATTAAATGAGTTTATAAAGTGTCTGTGTTATCAATAAGCATTTTGTGCGTTTTTTAACAATGATTTTAATTGATGCATTTAATTGGAAATTAAAGTGGATTTTTGTCATATTAGCAATATACATTGTTGATACAATTAAAAACGTTGTTGAACTAGAAATTAGTTGCTAACAATTTGTTTAGTTACTTTTTATTTCACGATATTTTTTTCTGTGTAGATATAATAGACCCTATGTATTTGGGGCTTTTTTTAATTAAAACTAAAGCAATTAATGTGTGGTTTATTTATTATTACACTCAAAATAAATTCTCTGTCCAATCAGCAGAAAAATCTGCTGAAAATACACCCATTTTGAGCCATATGAGAAATCTGCTGATTTTAGCAGACACGGTTTGCTAAATATCTGTCATAAGAGGTGAATAAATATAACAATAAAAAAAAAAAAACAACATACGGCGCCAGCCAGCATCGAACTCGCCACCTTCCGATTTGAAAGTACACTTCTTAACCACTACGCTACGGAAGCTTATACTTTTATCTGGCGTTTTAGTTATTAAACATGTGTGACATTTTACTATGTTTATACTGATTTTGTTTGCTGAATTTCATTATTTTGTTAAGAAATTTTTTTATATAAAAAAAAAGCAGAACAGATTGTCAGCAGATTGCTCTGCTGAAATCAGCAGATTGCTCTGCTGAAATCAGCAGATTGATCTGCTGAAATCAGCAGAAATATCTGCTGATTTTAGCAGAAAAATCTGCTGATTTTAACAGAAAAAATCTGCTGATTTCAGCAGAATAATCTGCTGATTTCAGCAGAACAATCTGCTGATTTCAGCAGAACAATCTGCTGATTTCAGCAGAGCAATCTGCTGACAATCTGTTCTGCTTTTTTTTATATAAAAAAATTTCTTGAAAAAATAATGAAATTCAGCAAACAAAATCAGTATAAACATAGTAAAATGTCTGTTATTTTCTTAAACTAAATGACAGAGATTTTACTAAAAATATCCTTCTCAACAGAACAATCTGCTAAAAGATTGCTAATTCAAATTGAAAGTCGTTTTACAGATTTTTTGACAGAGTTTTTCTTTTGTGTGTACTCAATAAAATATTAAAAAAATGTACATTAATAAAAATAAAAAATCATAGAACATCATGTTTACCTAAAATTGCCGTTCGCAAATTTTACACCACCAAACCTTTTGAATATGTACCAGTCTTTCTTTATTTGCATCTGATAAGGGCTGCAGTTTAAATACAAAAATGACACGATCGTTCATCTGGAAACTTGCTGGCCCACATGAATAGAAAACTTCCGGATTTGAGATTACGGTTGCCATCGTCGTGGCAAGCAACATCAAGCTTAAACAAAATCGGATAAATGTTGGCAAAGGCAGGACATCTTTTCATGATGGTCAAAGTTTTTGTGTTCAATAATTTTCTTCCGCATGTTTTTGACAGTCAAAATGCTGAAAAAAAGAAAAGAAACAATCGTGTCTGTCATGACTTCAGAACGTTTTCAATTAGAGCGAAAATTTTCGAATCACATAAAAAATGATTTGGTGTTTCCAAATCACATATTTCTTAATTATATGTTCGAAAAATTTTACTAAGATATGCTAGATGCGAAACACGGGCTTTTGTTGAAAAATAAATAAAATTAAATAAAATAAATAAATAAAAAAGTTTTGCACAATTTTTTAACAAAAATATATATTAAACACCAATTTATCATTGAATTTCTCATTAAATAATATATATTCTCGAATATGAGTTGAATAAATTACTCTTATGTACCTTAAACTCAACAATGTTTCGCATCTTGATAATTCTATGAACATATGGTAATAAACCCCAGTTGTAAAATGTAGTACTTTTCAATAGTAATAATAACTGGCAACACCATGGATTGGCATCACCATTTATCGAAAATTTTTCGAAGATAAACAACGCCATGTTGAATTTTGTAAAATTTTATAATTAATTTATTTTTACAATTTTTAAGTATTTTAAGTGAGTTAAACTAAAAGTGTTGTGCATTAAAAAATATAAAATTTTGTGCTCTTTCTTTTGAAAGTATTTCTCAGCCGGGAAAACGTGTAGTTATTGAAATATGTGATTTTTTTAATTTGTATACTTTTGTTGTTGTTTTTGCACAACTTCCGAACAAAATTTCGATAAATTATGGAGTGTTTTTAAAATAATTTTTACATTTATTTAGTCTTAACAAAATGTTGATTTTTTAATGAAAATAAAAAGAATATATATCAAATTATAAATTAAACAT
This sequence comes from Pegoplata infirma, assembly GCA_963921195.1. NCBI lineage: Eukaryota > Metazoa > Arthropoda > Insecta > Diptera > Anthomyiidae > Pegoplata > Pegoplata infirma. The sequence continues at coordinate 5,961,040 of OY992541.1, forward strand.
GGGTTTTTTATTTTTAAGTTAATATTTATACGGGAAAAAGTCCATTCTAATTACTTTCAGTTAGCTTTTTGCACACGAAAGTAAAACGAAAAAAAAATTCGGAAGTGAAACCCAGGACACCAAAATATTCGAGAGTGTTTCACTTTCACGTGGATGTGAAAGTCATGACAGACACGAATGTGTTACATTGCAAACAAAAAAATATGTATGTATGTATTTATTTTACCTTTAAATAGTTACGTTTCTTCGCGTTTTATTGGTATTTCTTATATTTTTTGTAAATCACGTTTAAATTGTTAAATTTGTTGGAATTTTTAAAATAAAAGTCTTTGAAGTTTTTCTTTATTTTTGAATATTATTTTGAAGTTTTTTATTTAGTTTTTTGCTTTTTTTTTGTGGTTATAATTTTTTGAAGTTTTTGTTTTTTCCTTTTTCGTTATTTTTATACCCTCCACTTAGTGATAGAGGGTATATATAAGTTTGTCATTCCGTTTGTAACTCATCGAAATATCGGTCTGGGACCCCATAAAGTATATATATTCATGATGCCCGATCGATTTTAAGACATTCTAGCGATGTCCGTCTGTCCGTCTGTCCGTCTGTCCGTCTGTCCGTCTGTCTGTCTGTCTGTCTGTCTGTGGAAAATGCTCTCGCGGACAAAATATTGTACAGAGATGACTGAAACTTAACATATATATTGGAAGTTCTCCCGAGAAGTTTGGTATTGCATTTGAGCGATATCGGTTCAGCGGTTCAAAAGTTATGAACGAAAATGTAAGCACGCCTCAAAAATGTCAGTACATTCAACATAACCTAAAAATACAAAATGCTTTAATTCGGCTTCTGGTTGACATATGTTAACATAATTGAACACCAAATGGTATTTAAACAAGTACGAAATATTTTTTGTCAAAAAAAGAAAAAAATCGCGGATTTTTTTTTACCAAAATTTTTTCGCGGAAATTTTTTAAAATTTTTTTTTTTTTTTAAAGTAATTTCCTTTTAAATGAAGTTGTTTGCAATAATCTTTTTGAAATTGTGGAGGGTATCACTATATTCGGCAAGGCCGAATTTAACTTTTTTACTTGTTTACAGCTTGATTATTGCAAAATGTAAAGATTATTATTTGAAATTCTTTAAAAATTATGATCTTGCTATAATCTAACAAAACAAACAAAATAGGTTACAAATGAAAACTTAATGAAAATGTAAAATATATTCCGAAGTTAGTTTGCCGTTAAAAAATAACGGTTTTGTTTGCAACACGCATACATATCGTCACTGTACCTATCAAAAGACATGCGCGTGTGGTTGTTAATTATTTTTTAAAAATACGCGAAAAAAATATTTTAGTTGACCCATAGTGGCACTCTTTTTGGACTAATTTTTTTTATAAATATTTAAACAATGCTGAAGTTTTACTTATAAATACACTAGTAAATGGGCAAAATAATGCTGTTTTCTGGGATAATTCAAAAAATTTTACAAACGCTAAGGGGTCATTATTAGTGAGATCAATCACGAATATTTTTGACCCCCTCCGATATTGATGAAATTTGATTAAGTTCTTACACTGCGTAAAAAACTAACAAATGCAAGTTTTCAGCCCTCTAAGTCAACAGGGGCCGAAAATACGAAGGGTCAAAATTTCACCCAAAATCTCCCAGTCGCGACACTTTACACCGTAAAAACTTAATATCGTTGGTTCTATTATAGATAGAAAGCCCATTTTTGGTTTGTTTTGAAGCTCATAATATGCTCTACAAGACCTATCAAAACCAAAAAATTTTCGAAAAAAAAACAAGGGTTACCTCCCTTATTTTGAGGTCGTGATAAAGGGAGGAGAAAATGGGGAGGATGGTATCCCCCGATTTTTTTTTTACTTGATAATCTTATAGAGAAAGTCCTAAAGAATATATTCTAAAATTTTTAAGTTGGGACAACAATGGGATCATTCAAAATCAAAATTTTTCACAATTTTCTTTCTTTTTCTTTCTCTTTAACCTTAAAAATTTAATATCATAAGTGCTTTTGTAGCTACAGAGCCCATTTTTTTTTTTGTTTTAAAGCTTATAATACGCTCTACAAGACATACCAAAACCAAAAAATTTTCCAAAAAAAGGAATTGGTGCCCCCCTTATTTGAAGGTCGTGGCAAAGGGTGGAGGAAATAGGGGGAAAGTATACCCCGATTTTTTTTTACTTGGTATTCTCAAAGTGCAAGTCCTAATGAACATAGTCTACAATTTTTATGTTAGGACAACAATGGGGTCGACCAAAATCAAAATTTCCCCCCAAAATTAACAAATCGCGATATTCTTGCGCCTCCCATTGGAGTCCCAAGATAAAAATTTCAGGATATGCTCTCTAGAACTTACTCTTAAAAAAAAAAAAAACAAGATAAAAAAATTGGGGGATACTATCCCCCAATTTCCCCCACACCTTGCCACGATCTTTTAATACAAGAGGCACCCCTCATTTTTTTTATTTTGTTTTTGTGATAGTAATATTGTAGGGCATATTAAGAGCTTTAAAACAAGCCAAAAATGGACTCTGTAGCTACACGCAAAAAAAAAATCTGTGTAAGATTGAGCAATCCCAGCAAAACTTAGATTACCAAATAAGGTATAAAATAAGGTATAGGATCTCTTATTTTATACATTGCAGCATTGATGATTTTAACAGGCGATGAGACTCAAAGTAATGCATTCACATTATCACAAAGAATACCAGTAAGGTATAAAATAAGTCATAAATTCATAACGAAGAATACGAGTAAGGTGTAAAATATATGATATTTTATAGGTTACGAGAAATTAAATAATATAGCATACCAGAAGATAATATATAAGGTGTTACGAGTAGCGAAAAAGTAATTTTGTATTAAATTTACTCACGTGATTGTAAGTGAGTGCAAGTAGATAAAATATGCTCGTGAGTGTGTGTCGTTAGAAATTTCCTGTCGTGAGCCCATCTCTAGATTAAACTTATGCATTTTTTTATAAAATAATTATTTTTTATGTTATTGTAATGCATTATGCATCCAATTATAAATAATGCATTATTTCAAACTTTCAAATAATACATAATGTAGCCAAATATAAGTCATCCATGATTTAATGTTTAGAAATAATAAATATGAAATAAATTCTTTCCAATAATCATGCATTACGTAGCAAATTATTAGTAATGCATTATTTTTCACTTAAAAATAATACGTTGTGGAACAAATGTTTGGTAAGACATCCTAAAATAATGCTACAAATAAGGTATATACATTACCTGGTAATGTGTTATATAATCACTACCTATTACCAAAGTTTTGCTGGGATCCTACTTGGTAAAACTTTTTTCATACCAAAAAAAATTTTTTACCAAATTTTTGCTAAAATTATGCTTGTCGATGTTAAAGTAACATAATTCATTTTTTATGTAAAATAACCAAGTAGCTTGCACAATAACGCAAATTACCTGCACAAAAATTTATCGAAAGAAAACAACAAAAAAACAGATACAGACCGCCATTATCATTTTGTATTTTTGTGTGCGTGCTTCGTTTATTTTTTGTGTTATAAAAACGTAAAAAGGAATTTGAGAAATAAAATTAAAATAAATAAATAAATAAAAATAATTAGTTTTTTAAAAGATAAATAAATGTAAGATAAAAAAATGCTAAAGTTAATTTTGCTGTCATAACTTAAAACACCATTTATTTAGCAAAGCCAATGGAGTCCCAGACGTTTCTTTCAATGAATTACAAATGGAATGATAAAGTGAGTATACCCCTATTTCGAAGACACCAATAAGGTTTAATAGATTTTTAGTTAAAAATTAGTGTTAGCTAATAATTTTCTATTTTTACAGAATACTGCTAAATAAATTTTTGAAGCTATGGCGAATCCTTCACTACAATAAAGAGCGTGGGCACCAGTCCTCCCTTTAGTTATAAAATTAAAACCTAAAAACTCATTTATATAGCAAAGCCAATGGAGTCCAGACCTGTTTTGATGAGTTACAAATGGAATCTTAAAGTAAGTGTTCCTCCTAAACATAAGACCAATGGGGTTTACTAGTTTTTTAAATTAAAAATTTATATTTTGTAATAATTTTCTATATTTACAGGACGCTTTTAAATAATTCGTGAAGCTATAGCTGATCCTTCACTTCAAGAAAAAGCGTAGGCAGCAGTCACTGGAGAAAATTGTACATAAAGGGTCAGTTAGTCGGTGGTAAATAAAATCCTACACAACATTTATTATATTAATATGGATTTATTCTGTGAAAATTTTAATTTCAATAAATATACAAATTTTTACAAAAATTTTATAGAAAATTTATTTTAGCATTAATGTGGTAATTTTAAGCATTATTTTTAGTCACCTTTTCTAATAATTTTGGTATATTTCACCATACCTCTTTTGGTATATTTTAACAAGTTTTTGCTTAAATAGCATTAGCATTTTCTTCAAAATTTTTTACATAAGTGTTTTGGCTAAATTACGAAAACTACTTCGTCGGTTGTAGTTTTAGCATATTTTTGATAAAATTATGTCAGATTTTTGCTCACTCCGACACAAGTTTTTTTTTGCGTGTACAATACAGTCCACGATATTAAATTTTAAGGGTTTTAAGGGTCGAACTTGAAATTATTTAAATTTTAATCCAACAATCTAATTATAAAATCAAGCAAAATTATTTGCAAAAATATTATTATTTCAATGAAAATAAAAATTGTATACTGAATAATAAAAAAAATCAAAACATTTTTTACAATATTACTATTATATATGTATAATTACATCTGATTATATAAAGCATATAAAATTATATATAATTGCATAATGGTATTTATTGAAAACTGAAACCTTTATATATAAACTTATATAATTATGTATAATTTTATATAATTTTATCAAATTATATATAAACTTTTTTACTCGGGTATAGAAATCTTTGAAATTCTCGAATAATTGTAAATAATTGAGAATAATCTTTTTCAAAATATAATCGAAAATAAATGTTGTTTTTTATTTTTAGTACCAAAAGGTACATAAAAATAAAATGTATCCCAGCAAAACTTAGATTACCAAATAAGGTATAAAATAAGGTATATGATCTCTTATTTTATACATTGCAGCATTGATGATTTTAACAGGCGATGAGACTCAAAGTAATGCATCCACATTATCACATAGAATACCAGTAAGGTATAAAATAAGTCATAAATTTATAACGAAGAATACCAGTAAGGTGTAAAATATATGATATTTTATAGGTTACGAGAAATGAAATAATATAGCATACCAGAAAAAAATATATAAGGTGTTACGAGTAGTGAAAAAGTAATTTTGTATTAAATTTACTCACGTGATTGTAAGTGAGTGTAAGTAGATAAAATATGCTCGTGAGTGTGTGTCGTTAGAAATTTCTTGTCGTGAGCCCATCTCTAGTTTAAACTTATGCATTTTTTTATAAAATAATTATTTTTTATGTTATTGTAATGCATTATGCATCCAATTATAAATAATGCATTATTTCAAACTTTCAAATAATACATAATGTAACCAAATATAAATCATCCATGATATAATGTTTAGAAATAATAAATATGAAATACATTTTTCCAATAACCATGCATTACGTAGCAAATTATTTGTAATGCATTATTTTTCACTTTAAAATAATACGTTGTGGAACAAATGTTTGGTAAGACATCCTAAAATAATGCTACAAATAAGGTATATACATTACCTGGTAATGTGTTATATAATCACTACCCATTACCAAAGTTTTGCTGGGATTTATTCGGCCTTTATATGAGGCATTCCACACCAAATGTCCAGCGAAAAAAAACATGTGTACCGTAAACTTCTGAATAGGTGATATGGATAGCCCTATATGGAACTTAGAAAATTGCGTTTTTGGTTTTTAAATTTTTCAAAAACTGGGCTTAGGAAGCGTGGTCAAATATTGGAAAAATGGTCAAATCTGTGGCGAGTTGTCTTGATTAAATATTTATCACATTAAAACGGAATGCACCACAATGTCAAAAATTTACGTTCTTATATAGTTTTGTATGGGCTATCGATTAAATTTTTTTTTTTTGGAAAATTTTCAGAACTCGTTCTGAAATTTTCCATTTTTTAAAAAAGTCGATTTATCAAAAATCCGGCCACTTTTTTTTTTCTTTTTTATTTATTTTTTTAAAAGTTTAGATGTTTGTCCATCCACACAAAAAAAAATCAGAAACACGTTCATCTTTTTTTTCGAGAAAATCGCATTTGAACTTTAAATTTCATAACAATTTAGTAATTTGCTTGTATTTTCTTGTGTCAACAGAGCGTATGACGAATATTTATGCAATTAATATTACTCATTCGCAACTTTAAAACAAAGAAATACAAGCAAATAACAAAATTGTTATGAAATTTAAAGTTCAAATGCGATTTTCTCGAAAAAAAAGATGAACGTGTTTCTGATTTTTTTTGTGTGGATGGACAAACATCTAAACTTTTTAAAAAATAATTAAAAAAGAAAAAAAAAAGTGGCCGGATTTTTGAAAAATTGACTTTTTTAAAAAATGGAAAATTTCAGAACGGGTTCTGAAAATTTTCCAAAAAAAAAAAAATTTTAATCGATAGCCCATACAAATCTATATAAGAACGTAAATTTTAGACATTGTGGTGCATTCCGTTTTAATGTGATAAATATTTAATCAAGGCAACTCGCCACAAATTTTACCATTTTTCCAATATTTGACCACGCCTCCTAAGCCCAGTTTTCGATAATTTGAAAAACCAAAATCGCAATTTTCTTAGTTACATATAGGGCTATCCAAACAACCTATTCAGAAATTTACGGGACACATGTTTTTCTGTAGCGGGACATTTGGTGTGCCTCATATATACATTAGAGTTAATTTTGAAAAATAGATTTTTGGATATCATCACTTTTTAGAAGGTTTTTGTATCAATAAAAATAATGGCGTATTTTTTATATCCTCCACTCTAGTGATAGAGGGTATATATAAGTTTGTCATTCCGTTTGTAACACATCGAAATATTGGTCTAGGACCCAATAAAGTATATATATTTCTGATCCTCGATCGATTTTAAGTCGATCTAGCGATGTCCGTCCGTCCGTCCGTCCGTCCGTCTGTCTGTCTGTCTGTCTGTCCGTCCGTAGAAAACACGCTAACTTTTGAAAGACTTTACAGAGGCTACTGAAGTTTGGCATATATGTTTGTCATTTACCTGGTCAGGTTGGTATTGCAATCCAGCCAAATCGGTTCAGTGGTTCAAAAGTTATGAGCAAAAGAGTAAATTTCGGCAAGGGTATTTCGCGAATTTACGAGATAAAAAACACGATAACTTTCGTAAGACAATAATGAGACTACTGAGGCTTGGCATGTATCTTTGCCGTTCCCCGGGTCTATTTGGTATTAAATTTCAGCTCAATCGGTCCAGTGGTTCAAAAGATATAAGCAAAATCCTGAATTTCAGATTAGTTTCATCTAAAATGCCACGTGTTTTAACAAGTTTTAAAAGCATTGGTGGTAACTAAACAATGCTTTTCAAACTTGTTTAATTTTAAAGCAATGCTTTTTAAACTTGTTTAGTTTTAAAAGCATTGGTAACTTAAAAATTACACTCGAAAAAAATTTTACACTCAAAAAAAATTGTACACTCAAAAAAAATTTACGCTCAAAAAAAAATTTAGTTTTTTTTTTTTACAAAAATTACAATATTTTGTGTACATACGTACGTGCATTCACCCAGAAATATTTTTACAGTAAAAAAACATTACACTCGAAAAAAAATTTTACACTCAAAAAAAAATTTGTTTTAAAAAAAAAAAAAATTACAAAAAAGAGTTTTTTACTCAAAATAAAATATTTCTAATCAAAATTGTTAATTTTTTCACGTTAAAAAATGTACTACCCTTTAAAAAAATGCATTGTGGAGGGTATTCATAGATTCGGCAAAGTCGAATTTAACTTTTCTACTTGTTTTGTTTTAAATTCCAACTCCTTCCCGTGCCTATAGGCGACTCAAATCGCGGATTTTGGGTCCCTTTTCACATACAACAAAAACGGCTGAATATATGTTAAATCTGACTTCACTATTCGATTCTACAGGAAAACTTAGGCCCATAAGCTTTTTTTTAGTTTTTGGAATGCGCCAGAATGCATGATTAGAGTGGTCCAAAAAACTAATTTTTTAAAAAAAAAATTAAAACATTTTTTTTGTTAATATACAATGAAAAAATACTTACATCTGAGAAAAATGGTACAAAAATTTTAATTTTATTGTTACCCGTTCAAAAGTTATTAAAGTTAAAAAAATTTAATTTTTTAGTGAATACAAAATAATTAATTAGTTTTGTTATTTCTATTTAACCACAATAATTCAAATCAATTATATTCCTTTCAATAGCAGATAAAGCTAAACAATTTAAATTATCTTTATTTTTAACTAAACACGAGTTGTTCAGGCGCGAAATTTTACCACCGAACAACTTGTTTGTAAAATTTCGCGCCTGAACAACTCGTGTTTAGTGAAAAATAAAGATAATTTAAATTGTTTAGCTTTATATGCTGTCGAAAGGAATAGAATTAATTAGAATTGCTGTTAAATAGAAATTACGAAACCAATAAATTATTTTGTATTCACTAAAAAATTAAATTTTTAAACTTTAATAACTTATGAACGGGTAACTACAAAATTAAAATTTTGGGACCATTTTTCTCAGATGTAAGTATTTTTTCATTGTGTATTAACAAAAAAAATATTTAAATTTTTTTTTAAAAAAATTATTTTTTTGGACCACTCTAATTATGCATTCTGGTGCATTCTAAAAACTAGAAAAAAGCTTATGGGCCTAAGTTTTCCCGTAGAATCGAATACTGAAGTCAGATTTGACATACATTTAGCCGTTTTTGTTGTATGTGAAAAGGGACCCAAAATCCGCCATTTGAGTCGCCTATAGGCACGGGAAGAAGTTGGAATTTAAAAAAAAGTACGCCATTATTTTTATTGATACATAAACCTTCTAAAAAGTGATAATATCCAGAAATCAAAATCCAAAAAAAATTTGAAAACGAACTCTAATATACATATATATATTCGATTAGAGTATTATTCTAGCTCGAGGCCCAAAAATATTTCTATTTATGATATTGTCATAATAGATTATTTTTAATTAATTGCTTTAAAAAAGTTACTCATCTCATAGTATATATGAGGCATTCCACACCAAATTTCCAGCGAAAAAAAACACGTGTCGCACGAATTTCTGAATAGGTTGTATGGATAGCTCTATATGGAACTAAGAAAATTGCGTTTTTGGTTTTTCAATTTTTCAAAAACTGGGCTCAGGAGGCGTGGTCAAATATTGGAAAAATGGTCAAATTTGTGTCGAGTTGCCTTGATTAAATATTTATCACATTAAAACGGAATGCACCACAATCTCAAAAATTTACATTCTTATATAGTTTTGTATGGGCTATCGATTAAAATTTTTTTTTTGGAAAATTTTCAGAACCCGTTCTGAAATTTTCCATTTTTAAAAAAGTCAATTTATCAAAAATTCGGCCACTTTTTTTTTTTAAAATTTTTTTTTTTAAAGTTTAGATGTTTGTCCATCCACACAAAAAAATTCAGAAACACGTTCGTCGTTTTTTTCGAGAAAATCGCATTTGAATATTGAATTTTATGACAATTTTGGAATTTCCTTGTATTTTGTTGTTAAAACATGGCGTATGAGTAACAAATTTTTGCGAAACCAACGAGTTGATCCCATTTTAATTGTTTTTTCATGTGTGGTACAATATAGAGATGGGCGTGAAAGCGATTTGACCCACGCAAGAAATATTAAAGTCACTGACGACTCGCTAATATTTTTAGTTTACTTGTGCAATCACGTGAGTCAATTTACTGTTACTCACGCTCACGCAATTTTTGATTACGCTCACGGTTGCTCACTCACGTTGATGATGATTTTACAAAAATAATAAAAACAACAAATTTTCTATGAAAACAAAGCACTGAAAACGGAAACTCAAAAAAACAGTAAAATTCCAAAAAAAAAGATAGTTAAAAATCACAAAAACTTACTTTAGAAAAATTTTAAGCATTCACTCATCTCGCTTAAATGTGTAAATGCGTAAAATGCGTAAATGCTTAAATGCGTAAATGCTTAAATGCGTAAAATGCTTAAATGCGTAAAACTGATAAGATGCGTTTATAAGAGTTTTTTTTTTATATATGCATCAATGTACTTCTGACCGTTTATATCGAAAACAAATCGTCAATTGTTAAAAAAAATTGTTTTAAGATTTCATAAAGATTTCAATTTAAATTAAAAAAAAAAACAGAATTACTCCCTTAAATGCCTAAAACTGGTAAGAGTAGTTTCATACAAATTTTACTGAAATATCAACACTAAAATGAGTTCAAAATCTTAAAATCACTTGATGTGCGTTTATAAGAGTTTTTATACCCTCCAACCACAGTATGGGGGTATACTCACTTTGTCATTCCGTGTGTAACACATCGAAATATTGATCCACGATAGAATCTAAGACATTCTAGCGATGTCCGTCCGTCCGTCTGTAGAAATAACGATGCAGTCCAAACCAAAAGAGCTAGACCCCTGAAATTGGGCAAGAATATCTATTATGTTACTGGTAAGGTTAAGTTCGAAGATGGGCAAAATTGGACCAGGGGGAAAAAAGTTCCCCCTTGAAGAACTAAATCGACCCCTAAAAAATGCGATATTTTTACGAGTTTTTTTTAATTTTTGCTCAACAAATGTAACATTTGTATGCCATATTATGTTCATAGACCTGCGCTTGGGTTAGAAAATTAGATTTTTTCAGGCCGCCCCCTTTTTAGGGCGTGGTTATAGAAATTAATTAAAAACAAGTAAGAGTGTTAAATTCGGCTGTGCCGAATCTTTTATACCCTCCAACATGCAAATAAATAAAAAAAAAAAAAAATTGCAGGGGCGTCTTTTTTTTTTGGGGGGGGGGGGGGGGGTCGGTAGTGGTAATTGGGGGGCACAATTCCTCTCGAATAAGTGTTAAAAAAAATAATTCTCATGCTTTTTGCACTAAAGAAATACAAATTTATCATTATATAAAAAAAAAATTATTCCACGCCCATAAAAGGGGGGGGGGGGGCGGACCGTAAAACGATTTTTTCTAATTCTGTGGGTCCAAATGCAGGACATTGAACTTCTTGTAGCATTAAAATGTTGGATTTGTTAAACAAAAACACAAAAAATCATGTAAAAATATGGTATTTTTCAGAGGTTTGTTTAGTTCTTCAAGGGGTACTTTTTTCCCCCTGGTCCGATTTTGCCCATCTCCGAACTTAACCAGCCTATGAATATAAGACATATATGTGCCAAATTTCAGGAGTCTACCACTTTTATTTTGGACTGTATCGTGTCTTCCACAGACGGACGGACAGACGGACGGACGGACAGACGGACATCGCTAGAATGTCTTAGAATCGATCACTGATCAATAATATACTTTATGGGGTCCTACACCGATATTTCGATGCGTTACACACGGAATGACAAAGTGAGTATACCCCCATACTGTAGTTGGAGGGTATAATAACGATAAAAATTTATTATTTAAGCGTAAATATCATAAACAAAAAATTTGTAAACATATATAGCGGGGGTGCAGGTGTCCCTCACCAAGTCCACCGACCGCCCTCCCCCCACAAAAAAAGACGCCCCTGCGATTTTTTTTTTTAATTTTAAACGTTTTGGAGGGTATAAAAGATTCGGCACAGCCGAATTTAACACTCTTACTTGTTTTTATGTAAATGCATCAATATCCTTCTGATTTATTTAATATTTGGATAAGCGCATTTAAGCGGGAGCAATAAATCGAACACTACATTATAGGTACATATCCTTTAACGTTCAACATTTGAAAAAATTGACTCGCGAGTCACGTACTAAGCTATTCACGATATTAAAGAGGTAGCGTGGGTAGAACATTTCGTGGGTGATTAGGAAGTCCAATTTTTGCGAGATGAGTGAATGCTTAAAATTTTTCTTAAGTAAGTTTTTGTGATTTTTAACTATTTTTTTTGGAATTTTACTGTTTTTTTTAGTTTCCGTTTTCAGTGCTTTTTTCATAGAAAATTTGTTGTTTTTATTATTTTTGTAAAATCATCATAGCGTGAGTGAACAACCGTGAGCGTAATCAAAAACTGCGTGAGTAACAGTAAATTGACTCACGTGATTGCACAAGTAAACTAAAAATAATAACGAGTCGTCAGTGACTTTAATATTTCTTGCGTGGGTCAAATCGCATTCACGCCCATCTCTATATTGTACCACAATTGAAAAAATAATTCAAATGGGATCAACTCGTTGGTTTCAAAAAAATTTGTTACTCATACGCCATGTTTTAACAAGAAAATACAAAGAAAATCCCAAAATGTTCGTGAAATTCAATATTCAAATGCGATTTTCTCGAAAAAAACGACGAACGTGTTTCTGATTTTTTTTGTGTGGATGGACAAACATCTAAACTTAAAAAAAAAAAAGATTAAAAAAAAAAAAGGGGCCGGATTTTTGATAAATTGACTTTTTAAAAAAATGGAAAATTTCAGAACGGGTTCTGAAAATTTTCCAAAAAAAAATTTAATCGATAGCCCATACAAAACTATGTAAGAATGTAAATTTTTGAGATTGTGGTGCATTCCGTTTTAATGTGATAAATATTTAACCAACCCGAATAAAAAGGAATTTATATAAATGTATATTATTTTATATATTTTTATAAAACCATATACAACTATATGAGTCAAAGTATAAAATTATATCTCACTTTGAAATTTTCCAATTTTTTTAAATGATGTCATATAAAATCATATATAATCTATATATATAAAAGAGTAATGTGACTGACTGACTGACTGACTTATATACTCATTCATCATCGCCCAGCTCAAACCGCTGAATCTAGAGACTTGAAATTTGGACTGTAGGTCCACCTCCCGGAATATAGATCCACTAAGGCTGGATTTTTGCCAATGTTGATTCTAAGGGGGTAAAAAGGGTAAAAAACTGTACTTTTGGTACTTTTTATATCTCCTGAAATAATGGTCATAGAGACTTGAAATTTGGACTGTATGTTCACATCCCGGAATATAGATCCAGTAAGGCCGGATTTTTGCCAATGTTGATTCTAAGGGCACAAAAAGGGTATAAAACTGTACTTTTGGTACTTTTTATATCTTCTGAAATAATGGTCACAGAGACTTGAAATTTGGACTGTGTGTTCAACTCCTGGAATATAGATCCAGTAAGGCCGGATTTTCGCCAATGTTGATTCTAAGGGGGTAAAAAGGGTAAAAAACTGTACTTTTGGTACTTTTTATATCTCCTGAAATAATGGTCACAGAAACTTGAAATTTGGACTGTATGTTCACCTCCCGGAATATAGATCCAGTAAGGCTGGATTTTTGCCAATGTTGATTCTAAGAGGGTAAAAAGGGTAAAAAAATGTAACTTTGGTACCTTTTATATTTCCTTAAATAATGGTCCTAGACACTTGAAATTTTGAATGTAGGTTCAGCTCCCGGAATATAAATCTACTAAAGCTGGATTTTCCCAATGTTGATTCTTAGGGGTAAAACGGGTAAAAAACTGTACTTTTGGTACCTTTTATATTTTCTTAAATAATGGTCCTAAAAACTTACAATTTGCAACGTAGGTTCACCTCCCGAAAAAATATTCACCAAGGCTGGGTTTTTGCCAATGATGACTCTTCGGGGGTAAAATGGAAAAAAGTGTACTTTTGGTACTTTTTTTAATTTACTGAAATAATGGTACCTTTTATAAAAAGTACCTCTTATAAAAAGTACCTTTTATAAAAAGTACCTTTTATAAAAAGTACCTTTTATAAAAAGTACCTTTTATAAAAAGTACCTTTTATAAAAAGTACCTTTTATAAAAAGTACCTTTTATAAAAAGTACCTTTTATAAAAAGTACCTTTTATAAAAAGTACCTTTTATAAAAAGTACCTTTTATAAAAAGTACCTTTTATAAAAAGTTCCTTTTATAAAAAGTACCTTTTATAAAAAGTACCTTTTATAAAAAGTACCTTTTATAAAAAGTACCTTTTATAAAAAGTACCTTTTATAAAAAGTACCTTTTATAAAAAGTACCTTTTATTAAAAGTTCCTTTTATAAAAAGTGCCTTTTATAAAAAGTACATTTTTTAAAAAGTACCTTTTATAAAAAGTTCCTTTTACAAAGTACGTTTCATAAAAAGTACCTTTTATAAAAAGTACCTTTTATAAAAAGTACCTTTTATAAAAAGTACCTTTTATAAAAAGTACCTTTTATAAAAAGTACCTTTTATAAAAAGTACCTTTTATTAAAAGTACCTTTTATAAAAAAGTACCTTTTATAAAAAGTACCTTTTATAAAAAGGACCTTTTATAAAAAGTACCTTTTATAAAAAGTACCTTTTATAAAAAGTACCTTTTATAAAAAGTGCCTTTTATAAAAAGTACCTTTTATAAAAAGTACCTTTTATAAAAAGTACCTTTTATAAAAAGTACCTTTTATAAAAAGTACCTTTTATAAAAAGTACCTTTTATAAAAAGTACCTTTTATAAAAAGTACCTTTTATAAAAAGTACCTTTTATAAAAAGTACCTTTTATAAAAAGTACCTTTTATAAAAAGTACCTTTTATAAAAAGTACCTTTTATAAAAAGTACCTTTTATTAAAAGTTCCTTTTATAAAAAGTGCCTTTTATAAAAAGTACATTTTTTAAAAAGTACCTTTTATAAAAAGTTCCTTTTACAAAGTACGTTTCATAAAAAGTACCTTTTATAAAAAGTACCTTTTATAAAAAGTACCTTTTATAAAAAGTACCTTTTATAAAAAGTACCTTCAATTAAAAGTACCTTTTATTAAAAGTACCTTTTACTAAAAGTACCTTTTATAAAAAGTACCTTTTATAAAAAGTACCTTTTATAAAAAGTACCTTTTATAAAAAGTACCTTTTATAAAAAGTACCTTTTATAAAAAGTACCTTTTATAAAAAGTACCTTTTACTAAAAGTACCTTTTATAAAAAGTACCTTTTATAAAAAGTACTTTTTATAAAAGGTACTTTTTATAAAAGGTACTTTTTATAAAAGGTACTTTTAGTAAAAGGTACTTTTAATAAAAGGTACTTTTAATTGAAGGTACTTTTTATAAAAGGTACTTTTTATAAAAGGTACTTTTTATAAAAGGTACTTTTTATAAAAGGTACTTTTTATAAAAAGTTCCTTTTACAAAGTACGTTTCATAAAAAGTACCTTTTATAAAAAGTACCTTTTATAAAAAGTACCTTTTATAAAAAGTACCTTTTATAAAAAGTACCTTTTATAAAAAGTACCTTTTATAAAAAGTACCTTCAATTAAAAGTACCTTTTATTAAAAGTACCTTTTACTAAAAGTACCTTTTATAAAAAGTACCTTTTATAAAAAGTACCTTTTATAAAAAGTACCTTTTATAAAAAGTACCTTTTATAAAAAGTACCTTTTATAAAAAGTACCTTTTATAAAAAGTACCTTTTATAAAAAGTACCTTTTATAAAAAGTACCTTTTATAAAAAGTACCTTTTATAAAAGGTACATTTTATAAAAGGTACTTTTTATAAAAGGTACTTTTTATAAAAGGTACTTTTTATAAAAGGTACTTTTTATAAAAGGTACTTTTTATAAAAGGTACTTTTTATAAAAGGTACTTTTTATAAAAGGTACTTTTTATAAAAGGTACTTTTTATAAAAGGTACTTTTTATAAAAGGTACTTTTTATAAAAGGTACTTTTTATAAAAGGTACTTTTTATAAAAGGTACTTTTTATAAAAGGTACTTTTTATAAAAGGTACTTTTAGTAAAAGGTACTTTTAATAAAAGGTACTTTTAATTGAAGGTACTTTTTATAAAAGGTACTTTTTATAAAAGGTACTTTTTATAAAAGGTACTTTTTATAAAAGGTACTTTTTATAAAAGGTACTTTTTATGAAACGTACTTTGTAAAAGGAACTTTTTATAAAAAGTACCTTTTATAAAAAGTACCTTTTATAAAAAGTACCTTTTATAAAAAGTACCTTTTATAAAAAGTACCTTCAATTAAAAGTACCTTTTATTAAAAGTACCTTTTACTAAAAGTACCTTTTATAAAAAGTACCTTTTATAAAAAGTACCTTTTATAAAAAGTACTTTTTATAAAAGGTACTTTTTATAAAAGGTACTTTTAGTAAAAGGTACTTTTTATAAAAGGTACTTTTTATAAAAGGTACTTTTTATAAAAGGTACTTTTTATAAAAGGTACTTTTTATAAAAGGTACTTTTTATAAAAGGTACTTTTTATAAAAGGTACTTTTAGTAAAAGGTACTTTTAATAAAAGGTACTTTTAATTGAAGCTACTTTTTATAAAAGGTACTTTTTATAAAAGGTACTTTTTATAAAAGGTACTTTTTATAAAAGGTACTTTTTATAAAAGGTACTTTTTATAAAAGGTACTTTTTATAAAAAGTTCCTTTTACAAAGTACGTTTCATAAAAAGTACCTTTTATAAAAAGTACCTTTTATAAAAAGTACCTTTTATAAAAAGTACCTTTTATAAAAAGTACCTTTTATAAAAAGTACCTTTTATAAAAAGTACCTTTTATAAAAAGTACCTTCAATTAAAAGTACCTTTTATTAAAAGTACCTTTTACTAAAAGTACCTTTTATAAAAAGTACCTTTTATAAAAAGTACCTTTTATAAAAAGTACCTTTTATAAAAAGTACCTTTTATAAAAAGTACCTTTTATAAAAAGTACCTTTTATAAAAAGTACCTTTTATAAAAAGTACCTTTTATAAAAAGTACCTTTTATAAAAAGTACCTTTTATAAAAAGTACCTTTTATAAAAAGTACCTTTTATAAAAAGTACCTTTTATAAAAAGTACCTTTTATAAAAAGTACCTTTTATAAAAAGTACCTTTTATAAAATGTACCTTTTATAAAAAGTACCTTTTATAAAAAGTACCTTTTATAAAAAGTACCTTTTATAAAAAGTACCTTTTATAAAAAGTACCTTTTATAAAAAGTACCTTTTACAAAAAGTACCTTTTATAAAAAGTACCTTTTATAAAAAGTACATTTTTTAAAAAGTACATTTTTTAAAAAGTACCTTTTATAAAAAGTACCTTTTATAAAAAGTACCTTTTATAAAAAGTACCTTTTATAAAAAGTACCTTTTATAAAAAGTACCTTTTATAAAAAGTACCTTTTATAAAAAGTACCTTTTATAAAAAGTACCTTTTATAAAAAGTACCTTTTATAAAAAGTACCTTTTATAAAAAGTACCTTTTATAAAAAGTACCTTTTATAAAAAGTACCTTTTATAAAAAGTACCTTTTATAAAAAGTACCTTTTATAAAAAGTACCTTTTATAAAAAGTACCTTTTATAAAAAGTACCTTTTATAAAAAGTACCTTTTATAAAAAGTACCTTTTATAAAAAGTACCTTTTATAAAAAGTACCTTTTATAAAAAGTACATTTTATAAAAAGTACATTTTTTTAAAAGTACCTTTTATAAAAAGTACCTTTTATAAATAGTACCTTTTATAAAAAGCACCTTTTACAAAAAGTACCTTCCATAAAAAGTACGTTTTGTTAAATATGTCGAAAGTATATTTTTTGGTACTTTTTTATTTCCTGAGATAATAAACATAGAAACTTGAAATTGGAAAAGGTTCGCGTCTCGGAAAATAATGGAGTTAAAAGGATTAAAAAAGTGTACTTATTTATTTCCTGATATAATGGCCCCAGAAACTTAAAATTTGGAATATAAAATCCTTCGGCGAAAA
Organism: Pegoplata infirma; assembly: GCA_963921195.1. Lineage (NCBI taxonomy): Eukaryota > Metazoa > Arthropoda > Insecta > Diptera > Anthomyiidae > Pegoplata > Pegoplata infirma. The sequence continues at coordinate 5,978,936 of OY992541.1, forward strand.
AAGAGATTGGAAAAATTTTTTTTGGAAATTCCGTTTCTTAACGGGGATAAAAAGTACTTTTAATATTTGCTGAAACAATGATCCTAGATAATTGAAATATGGATTGTAGGATCCTTCGGTGAAGAAAAAACATTCTGAAAGAGGTACTTTTTTTAAATTTCGTTTCTAATGGGGGTAATAAATTGTACTTTTGGTACTTTTTCTGTGCCTATAATAATGACCTTAGAAGATGGAGATGGAATTGGAAATGAAATGGAGTAGAACGGGGAACAGTATGGAATAGAGCAGGGAACAATATGGAATGATATTTTTAACTCAAATTTTTGGTGTTTAGCTTTTTTCACTCCATATTTTTTTTTTATTCCAATTTCTTTTTTCACTGAAATATTTATTCACTCAAAATCCAAAATCCCGACATAAGGGCTCGAAAATTGTCATTATATTTTTCCCCCGGAAAGAACATGATAACGTACCAGCAAAGTTATTAAAATTTTATTGTTTATATTATTCATTGAAATATTTTTTTATGGTAGACTTAAACGTCCACAAGTAAATAAAACAAAGACTACGTAGGGGAATTTTTTGAAAATCGATAGAGTAATCCTGACCCCTTTATTATCCCGTATTCAATACAACCGGTAACGAAGTACCGGGATTGTAAGCTAGTTATCTATATATATAAAAGAGTTGGGTGAGTGAGTGACTGACTGACTGACTGACTGACTGACTGATTCATCATCGCCCAGCCCAAACCGCTGAAGCTAGAGACTTGAAATTTGGACTGTAGATTCACCTCCCGGAATATAGATCCACTAAGGCTGGATTTTTGCCAGTGTTGATTCTAAGGGGGTAAAAAGGGTAAAAAACTGTACTTTTGGTACTTTTTATATCTCCCGAAATAATGGTCATAGAGACTTGAAATTTGGACTGTATGTTCACCTCCCGGAACATAGATCCACTAAGGCTGGACTTTTGCCAATGTTGATTCTAAGGGGGTAAAAAGGGTAAAAAACTGTACTTTTGGTACTTTTTATATTCCACTAAATAATTGTCCTAGAAACTTGAAATTTGGAATGTAGGTTCACCTCTCGAAATATATATCCACTAAGGCTGAATTTTTGCCAATGTTGATTCCAAGGGGGTAAAAAGGGTAAAAAACTGTACTTTTGGTACCTTTTAAATTTCCTTTAATAATGTTCCTAGAAACTTTAAATTTGGAATGTAGGTTCACCTCCCGGAATACAGAAATACTCAGGTTGGATTTTTGCCAATGTTGATTCTATGGGGTGAAAAGGGTAAAAAAATGTACCTTTGGTACCTTTTATATTTCCTTAAATAATGGTCCTAGAAACTTGAAATTTGGAATGTAGGTTCAACTCCCGGAAAATAGATTCACTAAGGCTGGCTTTTTGCCAATGTTGATTCTAAGGGGGTAAAACCGGTAAAAAAAGTGTACTTTTGGTACTTTTTTTTATTTACTGAAATAAAGGTCATACAACCTTGAAATTTGAAATGTAGGTTCACCTCCCGCAAAATAGATTCACTAAGGCTGGGTTTTGCCAATGTTGATTCTAAGGGGGTAAAACGGGTAAAAAAGTGTACTTTTGGTACTTTTTTTTATTTACCGAAATAAAGGTCATACAAACTTGAAATTTGAAATGAAGGTTCACCTCCCGGAAAATTGATTCACTAAGGCTGGGTTTTTGCCAATGTTGATTCTAAAGGGGTAAAACGGGTAAAAAAGTGTACTTTTGGTACTTTTTTTTGTTTACTGAAATAAAGGTCATACAAACTTGAAATTTTAAATGTAGGAGCCTTTGGAGAAAAAAACATTCTAGAAAAAGTACTTTTTGAAAATTTGGTTTCGAAAGGGGATAAAAGGTATACTTTTAGTACTTTTTTTTTATTTCTTAAAATAATGACCATAGAAATTTGAAATTTGGAATGTAGGACCCTTCGGTGAAAAAACATTCTGGAAAAAGTACTTTTATAAAAAGTACCTTTTATATAAAGTACCTTTTATAAAAAGTACCTTTTATAAAAAGTACCTTTTATAAAAAGTACCTTTTATAAAAAGTACCTTTTATAAAAAGTACCTTTTATAAAAAGTACCTTTTATAAAAAGTACCTTTTATAAAAAGTACCTTTTATAAAAAGTACCTTTTATAAAAAGTACCTTTTATAAAAAGTACCTTTTATAAAAAGTACCTTTTATAAAAAGTACCTTTTATAAAAAGTACCTTTTATAAAAAGTACCTTTTATAAAAAGTACCTTTTATAAAAAGTACCTTTTATAAAAAGTACCTTTTATAAAAAGTACCTTTTATAAAAAGTACCTTTTATAAAAAGTACCTTTTATAAAAAGTACCTTTTATAAAAAGTACCTTTTATAAAAAGTACCTTTTATAAAAAGTACCTTTTATAAAAAGTACCTTTTATAAAAAGTACCTTTTATAAAAAGTACCTTTTATAAAAAGTACCTTTTATAAAAAGTACCTTTTAAAAAAATTACCTTTTATAAAAAGTACCTTTTATAAAAAGTACCTTTTATAAAAAGTACCTTTTATAAAAAGTACCTTTTATAAAAAGTACCTTTTATAAAAAGTACCTTTTATAAAAAGTACCTTTTATAAAAAGTACCTTTTATAAAAAGTACCTTTTATAAAAAGTACCTTATATAAAAAGTACCTTTTATAAAAAGTACATTTTATAAAAAGTACCTTTTATAAAAAGTACCTTTTATAAAAAGTACCTTTTAGAAAAAGTGCATTTTATAAAAAGTACCTTTTATAAAAAGTACCTTTTATAAAAAGTACCTTTTATAAAAAGCACCTTTTATAAAAAGTACCTTTTATAAAAAGTACCTTTTATAAAAAGTACCTTTTATAAAAAGTACCTTTTATAAAAAGTACCTTTTATAAAAAGTACCTTTTATAAAAAGTACCTTTTATAAAAAGTACCTTTTTTAAAAAGTACCTTTTATAAAAAGTACCTTTTATAAAAAGTACCTTTTATAAAAAGTACCTTTTATAAAAAGTACCTTTTATAAAAAGTACCTTTTATAAAAAGTACCTTTTATAAAAAGTACCTTTTATAAAAAGTTCCTTTTATAAAAAGTACCTTTTATAAAAAGTACCTTTTATAAAAATTAACTTTAAAAAAGTACCTTTAATAAAAAGTACCATTTAGGAATAGGGTGAGATAGGGGTGAGACTGACAGATTTATCTTCGCAAAGCTTAAACCGCTAAAGACTTTAAATTTGGAATGTCGGTTCATCTCCCGGAAAATAGATTCACTAAGGCTGGATTTTTTCCAATGTTGATTCTAAGGGGGTAAAAAGGGCAAAAACTTTACTTTTGTTACCTTTAATATTCCCTGAAATAAAGGTTCTAGAAATTTTAAATTTGTAAGGTAGGTTCACCACCCGAAAAGTAGGTCCACAACAGCTGAGTTTTTGCCAGTGTTGGTTCCACGGGTGTAAAATAGGGTAAAAAATTTAGTTTTGGTACTTTTTTTAATTTCATAAAATATGGTCCTAGAAGAATGAAATTTGGAATATAGAATCACCTCTCTGAAAAAAGATCTACTATGGCTGTGTTTTCACCAATGTTGATTCGAGGAAGGTAAAATGGGTAAAAAATTGTACTTTTGGTACACAGAAAAAAAAGAATTGTTATATTGACCATATGTGTGAATACAATTAACTTTTTCACTGAAAGTGCTCCTATACTGAAATTTGTGATATCAACTAACGTTTGTAAATAATGATTGTTGAAAAAAGTGTAATCTATATATATAAAAGAGTTGGGTGAGTGAGTGACTGACTGACTGACTGACTGACTGATTCATCATCGCCCAGCCCAAACCGCTGAAGCTAGAGACTTGAAATTTGGACTGTAGATTCACCTCCCGGAATATAGATCCACTAAGGCTGGATTTTTGCCAGTGTTGATTCTAAGGGGGTAAAAAGGGTAAAAAACTGTACTTTTGGTACTTTTTATATCTCCCGAAATAATGGTCATAGAGACTTGAAATTTGGACTGTATGTTCACCTCCCGGAACATAGATCCACTAAGGCTGGACTTTTGCCAATGTTGATTCTAAGGGGGTAAAAAGGGTAAAAAACTGTACTTTTGGTACTTTTTATATTCCACTAAATAATTGTCCTAGAAACTTGAAATTTGGAATGTAGGTTCACCTCTCGAAATATATATCCACTAAGGCTGAATTTTTGCCAATGTTGATTCCAAGGGGGTAAAAAGGGTAAAAAACTGTACTTTTGGTACCTTTTAAATTTCCTTTAATAATGTTCCTAGAAACTTTAAATTTGGAATGTAGGTTCACCTCCCGGAATACAGAAATACTCAGGTTGGATTTTTGCCAATGTTGATTCTATGGGGTGAAAAGGGTAAAAAAATGTACCTTTGGTACCTTTTATATTTCCTTAAATAATGGTCCTAGAAACTTGAAATTTGGAATGTAGGTTCAACTCCCGGAAAATAGATTCACTAAGGCTGGCTTTTTGCCAATGTTGATTCTAAGGGGGTAAAACCGGTAAAAAAAGTGTACTTTTGGTACTTTTTTTTATTTACTGAAATAAAGGTCATACAACCTTGAAATTTGAAATGTAGGTTCACCTCCCGCAAAATAGATTCACTAAGGCTGGGTTTTGCCAATGTTGATTCTAAGGGGGTAAAACGGGTAAAAAAGTGTACTTTTGGTACTTTTTTTTATTTACCGAAATAAAGGTCATACAAACTTGAAATTTGAAATGAAGGTTCACCTCCCGGAAAATTGATTCACTAAGGCTGGGTTTTTGCCAATGTTGATTCTAAAGGGGTAAAACGGGTAAAAAAGTGTACTTTTGGTACTTTTTTTTGTTTACTGAAATAAAGGTCATACAAACTTGAAATTTGAAATGTAGGAGCCTTTGGAGAAAAAAACATTCTAGAAAAAGTACTTTTTGAAAATTTGGTTTCGAAAGGGGATAAAAGGTATACTTTTAGTACTTTTTTTTTATTTCTTAAAATAATGACCATAGAAATTTGAAATTTGGAATGTAGGACCCTTCGGTGAAAAAACATTCTGGAAAAAGTACTTTTATAAAAAGTACCTTTTATAAAAAGTACCTTTTATAAAAAGTACCTTTTATAAAAAGTACCTTTTATAAAAAGTACCTTTTATAAAAAGTACCTTTTATAAAAAGTACCTTTTATAAAAAGTACCTTTTATAAAAAGTACCTTTTATAAAAAGTACCTTTTATAAAAAGTACCTTTTATAAAAAGTACCTTTTATAAAAAGTACCTTTTATAAAAAGTACCTTTTATAAAAAGTACCTTTTATAAAAAGTACCTTTTATAAAAAGTACCTTTTATAAAAAGTACCTTTTATAAAAAGTACCTTTTATAAAAAGTACCTTTTATAAAAAGTACCTTTTATAAAAAGTACCTTTTATAAAAAGTACCTTTTATAAAAAGTACCTTTTATAAAAAGTACCTTTTATAAAAAGTACCTTTTATAAAAAGTACCTTTTATAAAAAGTACCTTTTATAAAAAGTACCTTTTATAAAAAGTACCTTTTATAAAAAGTACCTTTTATAAAAAGTACCTTTTAAAAAAATTACCTTTTATAAAAAGTACCTTTTATAAAAAGTACCTTTTATAAAAAGTACCTTTTATAAAAAGTACCTTTTATAAAAAGTACCTTTTATAAAAAGTACCTTTTATAAAAAGTACCTTTTATAAAAAGTACCTTTTATAAAAAGTACCTTTTATAAAAAGTACCTTTTATAAAAAGTACCTTTTATAAAAAGTACCTTTTATAAAAAGTACCTTTTATAAAAAGTACCTTTTATAAAAAGTACCTTTTATAAAAAGTACCTTTTATAAAAAGTACCTTTTATAAAAAGTACCTTTTATAAAAAGTACCTTTTATAAAAAGTACCTTTTATAAAAAGTACATTTTATAAAAAGTACCTTTTATAAAAAGTACCTTTTATAAAAAGTACCTTTTAGAAAAAGTGCATTTTATAAAAAGTACCTTTTATAAAAAGTACCTTTTGTAAAAAGTACCTTTTATAAAAAGCACCTTTTTTAAAAAGTACCTTTTATAAAAAGTACCTTTTATAAAAAGTACCTTTTATAAAAAGTACCTTTTATAAGAAGTACCTTTTATAAAAAGTACCTTTTATAAAAAGTACCTTTTATAAAAAGTACCTTTTATAAAAAGTACCTTTTTTAAAAAGTACCTTTTATAAAAAGTACCTTTTATAAAAAGTACCTTTTATAAAAAGTACCTTTTATAAAAAGTACCTTTTATAAAAAGTACCTTTTATAAAAAGTACCTTTTATAAAAAGTTCCTTTTATAAAAAGTACCTTTTATAAAAAGTACCTTTTATAAAAATTAACTTTAAAAAAGTACCTTTAATAAAAAGTACCATTTAGGAATAGGGTGAGATAGGGGTGAGACTGACAGATTTATCTTCGCAAAGCTTAAACCGCTAAAGACTTTAAATTTGGAATGTCGGTTCATCTCCCGGAAAATAGATTCACTAAGGCTGGATTTTTTCCAATGTTGATTCTAAGGGGGTAAAAAGGGCAAAAACTTTACTTTTGTTACCTTTAATATTCCCTGAAATAAAGGTTCTAGAAATTTTAAATTTGTAAGGTAGGTTCACCACCCGAAAAGTAGGTCCACAACAGCTGAGTTTTTGCCAGTGTTGGTTCCACGGGTGTAAAATAGGGTAAAAAATGTAGTTTTGGTACTTTTTTTAATTTCATAAAATATGGTCCTAGAAGAATGAAATTTGGAATATAGAATCACCTCTCTGAAAAAAGATCTACTATGGCTGTGTTTTCACCAATGTTGATTCGAGGAAGGTAAAATGGGTAAAAAATTGTACTTTTGGTACACAGAAAAAAAAGAATTGTTATATTGACCATATGTGTGAATACAATTAACTTTTTCACTGAAAGTGCTCCTATACTGAAATTTGTGATATCAACTAACGTTTGTAAATAATGATTGTTGAAAAAAGTGTAAAAAATTGATAAACAAGTTTGTAATAGTTCTCTAAAATTATTATTTGTATTGACAAACATACAAAATCTTACATTTTTTTCAAAAAAGAAATTCAACAAACACAAACACAATTAGTTGATCTGACAAACATAATTTTTTTTTTTTTTTCAACAAAGAAATTCAACAAACACAAATACTATTTGTTGACATGATAAAATAATTTTGAAATAAAATTACTTGACTGAGTTTGTTAAAAACAAAATTGAAGTTTATAGTATTATAGACTAACAGCGGCCGCTTTTATTAAATGTCTGGTTGATATCATATTTGGTTGATTTACAATTGCTGTTTGTTGATTTAAATCTGACGATTTTATTTTTTGTGTACTTTTTATATTTCCTGAAATGTTGTCCTTCGGTAAAAAAAAAACAAAAAAAAAAGTAATTTTTAGAAATTCCGTTTCTAATGGTAGAAGGGGTAAAATCAAAAGTACTTTTTGGAAATTCCGCTTACCTTTGGTACTTTTTAAATATTCTGAAAAATAGATGTAGAAACTTGAAATTTGTTATGTAGAATCCATTGGTAAAAAACATTTTGGAAAAAGTGCTTTTTGTAAAATTCCGTTTTTATGTTGGGTAAAAGGGAAGCACTTTTGGTACTTTTTATAGTTCATGAAATAATGGTCATAAAGACTCGGGTTTTGCCTATGTTGATTCTAAGTAGGTAAAAATGGTATAAATCTGTACTCACAATTAGTACTTTTTATATTTCCTAATATTATGATCCTAGAAACTTAAAATTTGGAATGTAGGTTCACCTGCAGGTAAATAAATCCACTAAGGATGGGTAATGGGTAAAAACTGTACATTTGGTACTGTGCTTTTTGTAAATTCCAATTCAATGGGGACAATAGGGGTGAAAATAGTGTACTCTGGTGCTTAAAATTAGGAATGTAGAATCCTTCGGTGAAAACAACATTCTGGAAATAGGACATTTTGGAAATTTTGTTTCTACGGGGGGTTTAAAAAGTGTCCTCTTAGAAATTTTTATATTTCCCCAAATAATGGTCCCAGAAATTTAAAATTTGGAATGTAGGATCGATTGGTGAAAACATTCTGGAAAAGGACTTTTTGGAAATTCCGATTCTAACGGGTAAAAAAATAAATGTAGAATCCTTCAGCAGAAAAAACATATTGGAAATTCTGATTCTAAAGGGTAAAATATTGTTTTTAATTTTTGCTTTTCTATAAAATAATGGTTTCAAAAACTTGAAATTGGGAACGCCTTGGTGATAAAAAAACAACATTCTGGAAAAGTACTTTTTAGAAAACCGTTTATAAGGGTTGTAAAAAGTGTTCTTTTGGTACTTTTTATATTTGAAATGAAGGTTTCTTCGGTGAAGAAAACATTCTGGAAAAAGTACTTTTTTAAAATTTCGTTATTACGGGAGTAAAAAAAATAATGCATAGGACCATTTTGCAAAAAAAAAATTAAAAAGCACTTTTTAGAAATTTGTATTCTTAGGGAAAAGAAAGGTTAAGAAAGTTTATTTTGGTTCTTTTTATTATTTTTGGGTAAAAAAACAATTGGTAAAAGAAGGGTAAAATAGCACAATTTATATCAATTGAGATAAAGACTCTTGATTTTTTTTCTTTACTGCATGTTATACGGAAAGGAATGAAACCTACTTGCGACAAAATGAAATGGAACATGGAATGAAAGGGAATGGAACGGGATTTGAAATGGAATAAAATAATGCATTTTTTATCTTAATCTTTTTCATAATAAATTTCTAAACGGGATGTTTCAATTTTATTGTTTAAATTATTCTTTACAGTTTTTTTAAAGAACTTAAACGTCCACAATTAAATAAAATAAATATTCCGCAGGAATAAATTTCAGAAATGTTGACTCAAATCCAAATCCATTTATTATCCGATATTCAATGCAACCGGTAACAAAGTACCGGGCGGGTAAGCTAGTATTGTTCATAATCTATATATATAAAAGAGTAACGTGACTGACTGACTGACTGACTGACTGACTGACTCATCATCGCCCAGCCCAAACCGCTGAAGATAAAGACTTGAAATTTGGACTGTAGGTTCACCTCCCGGAATATAGATCCACTAAGGCTGGATTTTTGCCAATGTTGATTCTAAGGGGGTAAAAAGGGTAAAAAACTGTACTTTTGGTACTTTTTATATCTCATGAAATAATGGTCATAGAGACTTGAAATTTGGACTGTATGTTCACCTCCCGGAATGCAGATCCTGTAAGGCTGGACTTTTGACAATGTTGATTTTAAGGGGGTAAAAAGGGTAAAAAACTGTACTTTTGGTACTTTTTATATCTCATGAAATAATGGTCACAGAGACTTGAAATTTGGACTGTATGTTCAACTATTGGAATATAGATCCAGTAAGGCCGGATTTTTGCCAATGTTGATTCTAAGGGGGTAAAAAGGGTAAAAAACTGTACTTTTGGTACTTTTTATATCTCCTGAAATAATGGTCACAGAAACTTGAAATTTGGACTGTATGTTAACCTCCCGGAATATAGATCCAGTAAGGCTGGATTTTTGCCAATGTTGATTCTGAGGGGGTAAAAAGGGTAAAAAAATGTACCTTTGGTACCTTTTATATTTCCTTAAATAATGGTCCTAGACGCTTGAAATTTTGAATGTAAGTTCAGCTCCCGGAATATAAATCTACTAAGGCTGGATTTTGCCAATGTTGGTTCTTAGGGGTAAAAAGGGTAAAAAACTGTACTTTTGGTAACTTTTATATTTTCTTAAATAATGGTCCTAAAAACTTAAAATTTGCAATGTTGGTTCGCCTCCCGGAAAAAATATTCACCAAGGCTGGGTTTTTGCCAATGTTAACTCTACGGGGGTAAAATGGAAAAAAGTGTACTTTTGGTACTTTTTTTTATTTACTGAAATAATGGTACCTTTTATAAAAAGTACTTTTTATAAAAAGAACCTTTTATAAAAAGTACCTTTTATAAAAAGTACCTTTTATAAAAAGTACCTTTTATAAAAAGTACCTTTTATAAAAAGTACCTTTTATAAAAAGTACCTTTTATAAAAAGTACCTTTTATAAAAAGTACCTTTTATAAAAAGTACCTTTTATAAAAAGTACCTTTTATAAAAAGTACCTTTTATAAAAAGTACCTTTTATAAAAAGTACCTTTTATAAAAAGTACCTTTTATAAAAAGTACCTTTTATAAAAAGTACCTTTTATAAAAAGTACCTTTTATAAAAAGTACCTTTTATAAAAAGTACCTTTAATAAAAAGTACCTTTTATAAAAAGTACCTTTTATAAAAAGTACCTTTTATAAAAAGTATATTTCATAAAAAGTACCTTTTATAAAAAGTACCTTTTATAAAAAGTACCTTTTATAAAAAGTACCTTTTATAAAAAGTACCTTTTATAAAAAGTACCTTTTATAAAAAGTACCTTTTATAAAAAGTACCTTTTATAAAAAGTACCTTTTATAAAAAGTACCTTTTATAAAAAGTACCTTTTATAAAAAGCACCTTTTATAAAAAGTACCTTTTATAAAAAGTACCTTTTATAAAAAGTACCTTTTATAAAAAGTACCTTTTATAAAAAGTACCTTTTATAAAAAGTACCTTTTATAAAAAGTACCTTTTATAAAAAGTACCTTTTATAAAAAGTACCTTTTATAAAAAGTACCTTTTATAAAAAGTACCTTTTATAAAAAGTACCTTTTATAAAAAGTACCTTTTATAAAAAGTACCTTTTATAAAAAGCACCTTTTATAAAAAGTACCTTTTATAAAAAGTACCTTTTATAAAAAGTACCTTTTATAAAAAGTACCTTTTATAAAAAATACCTTTTATAAAAAGTACCTTTTATAAAAAGTACCTTTTATAAAAAGTACCTTTTATAAAAAGTACCTTTTATAAAAAGTACCTTTTATTAAAAGTACCTTTTATAAAAAGTACCTTTTATAAAAAGTACCTTTTATAAAAAGTACCTTTTATAAAAAGTACCTTTTATAAAAAGTACCTTTTATAAAAAGTATCTTTTATAAAAAGTACCTTTTATAAAAAGTACCTTTTACAAAAAGTACCTTATATAAAAAGTACCTTTTATAAAAAGTACCTTTTGTTAAATATGCAGAAAGTTCACTTTTTCGTACTTTTTATTTACTGAAATAATAAACATAGAAACTTGAAATTTTAAAAGGTTCGCCTTTCGGAAAATAATGGGGTTAAAAGGAATAAAAAAGTGTACTTATTTTTTTCCTGATATAATGGCCCCAGAAACTTAAAATTTGGAATGTAAAATCCTTCGGTGAAAAAAGAAATTTTGAAAAGTTTTTTTTTGGAAATTCCGTTTCTTAACGGGGATAAAAAGTACTTTTAATATTTGCTGAAACAATGATCCTAGATAATTGAAATATGGATTGTAGGATCCTTCGGTGAAGAAAAAACATTCTGAAAGAGGTACTTTTTAAATTCCGTTTCTAATGGGGGTAATAAAGTGTTCTTTTGGTACTTTTTCTGTGCCTATAATAATGACCTTAGAAATGGAAATGAAATGGAGTAGAACGGAAAACAATATGGAATAGAGCAGGGAACAATATGGAATGATATTTTTAACTCAAATTTTTGGTGTTTAGCTATTTTTTACTCCATATTTTTTTTTATTCCAATTTCTTTTTTCACTGAAATATTTATTCACTCAAAATCCAAAATCCCGACATTAGGGCTCGAAAATTGTCATTATATTTTTCCCCCGGAACGAACATGATAACGTACCAGCAAAGTTATTAAACTTTTATTGTTTATATTATTCATTGAAATATTTTTTATGGAAGACTTAAACGTCCACAAGTAAATAAAACAAAGACTACGTAGGGGAATTTTTTGAAAATCGATAGAGTAATCCTGATCCTTCTATTATCCGGTATTCGATACAACCGGTAACGATGTACCGGGATTGTAAGCTAGTCTATATATATAAAAGAGTAGGGTGAGTGAGTGACTGACTGACTGACTGACTGATTCATCATCGCCCAGCCCAAACCGCTGAAGCTAGAGACTTGAAATTTGGACTGTAGGTTCATCTCCCGGAATATAGATCCACTAAGGCTGGATTTTTGCCAGTGTTGATTCTAAGGGGGAAAAAGGGTAAAAAACTGTACTTTTGGTACTTTTTATATCTCCCGAAATAATGGTCATAGAGACTTGAAATTTGGACTGTAGGTTCACCTCCCGGAATACAGATCCACTAAGGCTGGATTTTTGCCAGTGTTGATTCTAAGGGGGTAAAAAGGGTAAAAAACTGTACTTTTGGTACTTTTTATATCTCCCGAAATAATGGTCATAGAGGCTTGAAATTTGGACTGTATGTTCACAGCCTGGAATATAGATCCAGTTAGGCTGGATTTTTGCAGGTGTTGATTCTAAGGGGGTAAAAAGGGTAAAAAACTGTACTTTTGGTACCATTTATATTTTCTTAAGTAATGGTCCTAGAAACTTGAAATTTGGAATGTAGATTCACCTCCCGGAAAATAGCTTCACTAGGGCTGGATTTTTGCCAATGTTGATTCTAAGGGCGTAAAATGGGTAAAAAAGTGTACTTTTGGTACTTTTTTTATTTACTGAAATAATGGTCATACAAACTCGAAATTTGAAATGTAGGTTAACCTCCCGGAAAATAGATTTACTGAGGTTTGGTTTTTGCCAATGTTGATTCTAAGGGGGTAAAACGGGTAAAAAAGTGTACTTTTGGTACTTTTTATATCACATGAAATAATGGTCATAGAGACTTGAAATTTGGACTGTATGTTCACATCCTGGAATATAGATCCAGTAAGGCTGGATTTTTGCCAATGTTGATTCAAAGGAGGTAAAAAGGGTAAAAATCTGTACTTTTGGTACCTTTTATATTTCCTTAAATAATAGTCCTAGAAACTTGAAATTTGCAATGTAGGTTCAACTCCCGAGACAAAGATCCACTTAGGCTTAGTTTTTTGCCAGTGTTGATTCTACGGGGGTAAAATGGGTAAAAAAAGTGTACTTTTGGTACTTTTCTTTATTTACTGAAATAATGGTCATTTAAACTTGAAATTTGGAATGTAGGATACTTTGCTAAAAAAAAAACAATATGGAAAAGGTAATTTTTGAAAATTTTGATTCTTAGGAGGATAAAAGAGGTAAAAAGTGTACTTTTGGTACTTTTTTTAATTTCTTAAATTTATGGTCATAGAAACTTGAAGTTTGGAATGTAGGATCCTTAGGTGAATAAAACAACCTGGAAAAAGTACTTTTTGGAAAATGCGTTTCTTAGGGGGAACCTTTTATAAAAAGTACCTTTTATAAAAAGTACCTTTTATAAAAAGTACCTTTTATAAAAAGTACCTTTTATAAAAAGTACCTTTTATAAAAAGTACCTTTTATAAAAAGTACCTTTTATAAAAAGTACCTTTTATAAAAAGTACCTTTTATAAAAAGTACCTTTTATAAAAAGTACCTTTTATAAAAAGTACCTTTTATTAAAAGTACCTTTTATAAAAAGTACCTTTTATAAAAAGTACCTTTTATAAAAAGTACCTTTTATAAAAAGTACCTTTTATAAAAAGTACCTTTTATAAAAAGTACCTTTTATAAAAAGTACCTTTTATAAAAAGTACCTTTTATAAAAAGTACCTTTTATAAAAAGTACCTTTTATAAAAAGTACCTTTTAAAAAGTACCTTTTATAAAAAGTACCTATTATAAAAAGTACCTATTATAAAAAGTACCTATTATAAAAAGTACCTTTTATAAAAAGTACCTTTTATAAAAAGTACCTTTTATAAAATGTGCCTTTTATAAAAAGTACCTTTTATAAAAAGTACCTTTTATAAAATGTACCTTTTATAAAAAGTACCTTTTAAAAAGTACCTTTTATAAAAAGTACCTATTATAAAAAGTACCTATTGTAAAAAGTACCTTTTATAAAAAGTACCTTTTATAAAAAGTACCTTTTATAAAAATTACCTTTTATAAAAAGTACCTTTTATAAAAAGTTCCTTTTATAAAAAGTACCTTTATAAAAAGAACCTTTTATAAAAAGTACCTTTTATAAAAAGTACCTTTTATAAAAAGTACCTTTTATAAAAAGTACCTTTTATAAAAAGTACCTTTTATAAAAAGTACCTTTTATAAAAAGTACCTTTTATAAAAAGTACCTATTATAAAAAGTAACTTTTATAAAAAGTACCTTTTATAAAAAGTACCTTTTATAAAAAGTACCTTTTATAAAAAGTTCCTTTTATAAAAAGTACCTTTTATAAAAAGTACCTTTTATAAAAAGTACCTTTTATAAAAAGTACCTTTTATAAAAAGTACCTTTTATAAAAAGTACCTTTTATAAAAAGTACCTTTTATAAAAAGTACCTTTTATAAAAAGTACCTTTTATAAAAAGTACCTTTTATAAAAAGTACCTTTTATAAAAAGTACCTTTTATAAAAAGTACCTTTTATAAAAAGTACCTTTCATAAAAAGTACCGTTTATAAAAAGTACCTTTTATAAAAAGTACCTTTTATAAAAAGTACCTTTTATAAAAAGTACCTTTTATAAAAAGTACCTTTTATAAAAACTACCTTTTATAAAAAGTACCTTTTAAGAAGTACCTTTTATAAAAAGTACCTATTATAAAAAGTACCTATTATAAAAAGTACCTATTATAAAAAGTACCTTTTATAAAAAGTACCTTTTATAAAAAGTACCTTTTATAAAAAGTACCTTTTATAAAAAGTACCTTTTATAAAAAGTACCTTTTTTGTAAAAAAAACAATCCAGGAAAAGTACTTTTTGAAAATTCCTTTTCTTAAGGGGTAAAAATAGTACTTATGGTACTTTTTATTTATGCTGAAATAATGATCATAGAAACTTGATATATGGAATGTAGGTACTTTTTAGGTACTTTTTATAAAAGGTACTTCTTAAAAGGTACTTTTTATAAAAGGTAGTTTTTATAAAAGGTACTTTTTATAAAAGGTACATTTTATAAAAGGTACTTTTTATAAAAGGTACTTTTTATAAAAGGTACTTTTTATAAAAGGTACTTTTTATAAAAGGTACTTTTTATAAAAGGTACTTTTTATAAAAGGTACTTTTTATAAAAGGTACTTTTTATAAAAGGTACTTTTTATAAAAGGTACTTTTTATAAAAGGTACTTTTTATAAAAGGTACTTTTTATAAAAGGTACTTTTTATAAAAGGTACTTTTTATAAAAGGTACTTTTTATAAAAGGTACTTTTTATAAAAGGTACTTTTTATAAAAGGTACTTTTTATAATAGGTACTTTTTATAATAGGTACTTTTTATAATAGGTACTTTATATAAAAGGTACTTCTTAAAAGGTACTTTTTATAAAAGGTAGTTTTTATAAAAGGTACCTTTTATAAAAAGTACCTTTTATAAAAAGTACCTTTTATAAAAATACCTTTTATAAAAAGTACCTTTTATAAAAAGTACCTTTTATAAAAAGTTCCTTTTATAAAAAGTACCTTTATAAAAAGAACCTTTTATAAAAAGTACCTTTTATAAAAAGTACCTTTTATAAAAAGTACCTTTTATAAAAAGTACCTTTTATAAAAAGTACCTTTTATAAAAAGTACCTTTTATAAAAAGTACCTTTTATAAAAAGTACCTTTTATAAAAAGTACCTTTTATAAAATGTACCTTTTATAAAAAGTACCTTTTATAAAAACTACCTTTTATAAAAAGTACCTTTTAAGAAGTACCTTTTATAAAAAGTACCTATTATAGAAAGTACCTATTATAAAAAGTACCTATTATAAAAAGTACCTTTTATAAAAAGTACCTTTTATAAAAAGTACCTTTTTTGTAAATAAAACAATCCAGGAAAAGTACTTTTTGAAAATTCCTTTTCTTAAGGGGTAAAAATAGTACTTATGGTACTTTTTATTTATGCTGAAATAATGATCATAGAAACTTGATATATGGAATGTAGGATCCTTAAGTGAAAACAAATTCTGGAAAAAGTAATTTTTGAAATTTCCTTTTCTTAGGGGGTGGAACGGGTAAAAATTTAAACTTTAGTTACGTTCTTATTTTCTGAAGTAATGGCCCTAGAATCTTGAAATTTGTAATGTAGGATCATTCGGTAAAAAACATTCTGGAAAAAATACTTTTTGGAAATTCCGCTTCTTAGTAGGGTAAAATGGCTAAAAAAAGTGTACTTCCGGTAATTTTGATATTTTCTGACATAATGGAAAACTAAAATTTTGGGAAAAGTACTTTTTGGAAATTCCGTTTCTTAACGGGTTAAAAAGTATGTACTTTTAATATTTGCTGAAATAATATTCCTAGATAATTCGTACTAAACTTTGTGTTAAATGTTGTTTTTTTATTTTTAGTACCAAAAGGTACATAAAAATAAAATGTATTTATTCGGCCTTTATATATGTATATATATTCGATTAGAGTTTTATTCTAGTTCGAGGCCCAAAAATATTTCTATTTATGATATTGTCATAATAGAGTATTTTTAATTTATTGCTTTAAAAAAGTTACTATCTCATAGTATGTCTGTACTGATCAGTTTCATCCCCACTAAAGGAATCTTCAGCAGACTTTAGAGAATCATCGTTGGTCAATCAAACATCAAACCAGACATAATATTTGATATATTTCCCAAGTTATATGAGAAGTACTATTATGAAGGTCCGAAATCTGTTTTCCAACAAAAATAACTCTTTTAAAGCAAAAATTGTATATATTAAATCACCGTCGGTAACTATTAATATATGTGTTGCTGTTATTTTACAATAACAACAGTGCCTAACCAAACAATAGTGTTGGTAGGATAAGTCGTACTAAACTTTGTGTTAAATGTTGTTTTTTTATTTTTAGTACCAAAAGGTACATAAAAATAAAATGTATTTATTCGGCCTTTATATATGTATATATATTCGATTAGAGTTTTATTCTAGTTCGAGACACATATATTAATAGTTACCGACGGTGATTTAATATATACAATTTTTGCTTTAAAAGAGTTATTTTTGTTGGAAAACAGATTTCGGACCTTCATAATAGAACTTCTCATATAACTTGGGAAATATATCAAATATTATGTCTGGTTTGATGTTTGATTGACCAACGATGATTCTCTAAAGTCTGCTGAAGATTCCTTTAGTGGGGATGAAACTGATCAGTACAGACATACTATGAGATAGTAACTTTTTTAAAGCAATAAATTAAAAATACTCTATTATGACAATATCATAAATAGAAATATTTTTGGGCCTCGAACTAGAATAAAACTCTAATCGAATATATATACATATATAAAGGCCGAATAAATACATTTTATTTTTATGTACCTTTTGGTACTAAAAATAAAAAAACAACATTTAACACAAAGTTTAGTACGACTTATCCTACCAACACTATTGTTTGGTTAGGCACTGTTGTTATTGTAAAATAACAGCAACACATATATTAATAGTTACCGACGGTGATTTAATATATACAATTTTTGCTTTAACAGAGTTATTTTTGTTGGAAAACAGATTTCGGACCTTCATAATAGTACTTCTCATATAACTTGGGAAATATATCAAATATTATGTCTGGTTTGATGTTTGATTGACCAACGATGATTCTCTAAAGTCTGCTGAAGATTCCTTTAGTGGGGATGAAACTGATCAGTACAGACATACTATGAGATAGTAACTTTTTTAAAGCAATAAATTAAAAATACTCTATTATGACAATATCATAAATAGAAATATTTTTGGGCCTCGAACTAGAATAAAACTCTAATCGAATATATATACATATATAAAGGCCGAATAAATACATTTTATTTTTATGTACCTTTTGGTACTAAAAATAAAAAAACAACATTCCTAGATAATTGCAATTTGTAATGTAGGATCCTTCGGTGAAGAAAAAACATACTGGAAAAAGTACTTTTTGGAAATTCCGTTTCTAACGGGGGTAATAAAGTGTAATTTTGGTACTATTTTTTTTTTTGTTTGTTCCTATAATAATGGTCTTAGAAGCTTGAATTTTGGAATGTAGGGTCCTTCGGTGAAAAAAAAAACAATCTGCTATGCTAAAGTATTTTTAAAAGATTCCGTTTCTAGAGGTGTAGAAAAGTGTTTTTTTTTATACTTCTTGAAATAATGATCCTAGGCAGTAAAAATTTGAATGCTGTATTCTTTAGTAAAAAAATATTTTGGAAAAAGTACTTTTTGGAAATTCTGTTTCTAAGAGTCGTAAAGGGCATAAAAAGGTGTAAGTTTGGTACTTCTTATATATCTTGAAATAACGGTTCAGAAAAAAAAGGTTTTTGGAAAATTTAATTTTAAGTGGAAAAGGTGGCAAAGGTTATTTGTAAATATCTAACTATTAAAGTCTAGAATCTCGAAATTTGACGTGCAGTATCTTCCAGCCGAAATAACACCCAAAAGATGGACAGGGTAAAAAGGGGTACCTAAATTGGTACAAGTGGTGTAAAATGGTATTTTTATATTTATAAGATAAATACAATAGCACTTTTTGTTTCTGTAACGCATATTAACTTGCATGGAGATTGAATTGGAAATGAAATGGAGTAGAACGGGGAACGAAATGGAATAGAGCGGGGAACAATATGGAATGATACTTTTTACTAATATTTTTCGTATTAAACTTTTTAACTCCATATTCTTTCTGAATATGTTTTTTTACCCAAAATTTTTTTCATTCCCATTTCTTTTTACACTGAAATATTTTTTCACTCAAGGTCCAAAATCCCGATATAAGGGCTCGAAAATTTTAAAAATCTTTTTCACCGGAACGTACATGACAACGTACCACCGAAATTATTCAAATTTTATTGTTAAAGTTATTCAATGAAATATTATTTTATGAACGACTTAAACGTCCACAATAATTTTTTGAAATCGGTAGGGTAATCCTGATCCCTCTATTATCCGGTATTTAACGTAACCGGTAACGAAGTTCCGGCGGGCGAGCTAGTCTATATATATAAAAGAGTGTGGTGACTGACTGACTTACTGACTGACTGACTGACTGACTGACTGACTGATTGGCAATAATCATCGCCCAGCCCAAACCGCTGAAGCTAGAGACTTGAAATTTGGAATGTAGGTTCGGCTCCCGACAAAACCACCCACTAAGAAGGGATTTTTGGAAATTCCGATTCTAAGGGGGGCAAAAGGGGGAAAATAGGGCCCTTTGGGGGATTTTGTATCTTTTGAACTAATAGTCCTAGAAACTTCAAATTTGAACTCTAGGATCCTCTCGCGGAAATAAAATTTCGGAAAAATTTTTTTTGGAAAATTCCGCCTCCAAGTGGGGAAAAAGGGGAAAATAGGGCAAATTGGTACATTTTTTATATTCTAAACAAATGGTCCCAGAAACTTGAAATTTGAAGTCTAGGACCCTCTCGCGGAAATAACATTTTGGAAAAAGTAATATTTTGAAAATTCCGTTTCTAAGGTGGGGGGAGGGGGAAAATAGGGCAAGTTGGTACATTTTGTATCTTCTGAACTAATGGTCCTACAATCTTGAAATTTTGATTATAGGATACTCTCGCGGAAATAACATTTTGAAAAAAGTACTTTTTTGAAAATTCCGGTTTTAAGGGGGACAAAAAAGGGGAAAAAAGGGCAATTTGGCGAATTTTGAACTAATGGTCATAGAAACTAGATATTTGAACTATAGTATCCTCTCGGGGAAAAAACATTTTTTTACTAAAATTTTTTCACTCAAAATTTTTTTTCACTCAAAATTTTTTTTTCACTCAAAATTTTTTTTCACTCAAAATTTTTTTTCACTAAAAATTTTTTTATACTCAAAATTTTTTTTCACTCAAAATTTTTTTTTTACTGAAAATTTTTTTTCACTCAAAAAATTTTTTTTTACAAATTTTTTTTCACTCAAATTTTTTTTTCACTCAAAATTTTTTTTCACTCAAAAATTTTTTTTTTACAATTTTTTTTACTCAAAATTTTTTTTTACTCAAAATTTTTTTTACTCAATTAATTTTTTTTTCACTCAATTGTATTTTATTCTTAAGTTTTTTTTATTAATTTTTTTACTTAAATTTTTTACTTAGAAGGTGTTTTCACCCAAATTTTTTTACTCAAAATATTTTTCGCTTAATTTTTTGACTCAAATTTTTTACTCAATTTTTATACCCTCCACTCTAGTGATAGAGGGTATATATAAGTTTGTCATTCCGTTTGTAACACATCGAAATATTGGTATAGGACCCCATAAAGTATATATATTCATGATCCTTGATCGATTTTAAGTCGATCTAGCAATGTCCGTCCGTCCGTCCGTCCGTCCGTCCGTCTGTCTGTCTGTCCGTTGAAAACACGCTAACTTTTGAAAGACTTTACGGAGGCTCCTGAAGTTTGACATATATGTTCTCCATTTACCGGGTCAGGTTGGTATTGCAATCCAGCGAAATCGGTCCAGTGGTTCAAAAGTTATGAGCAAAAGAGTAAATTTTGGCAAGGGTATTTTTCGAATTTACAATATTAAAACCACTATAACTTTCGAAGGACAATTCTGAGGGGGCTGAAGCTTAGCATATATATTTGTCGTTCCCCAAGGCTGTGGGGTTTTGAATTTCAGCAAAATCGGTTCAGTAACTCAAAAGTTATAAGTAGGGATGTCGCGAATATTCGTCACTATTCGGTATTCGGCATATTCGGCATGTTTTTTAAATATTCGGTTAAATAAATATTCGTTAACAGCTTGCCGAATATTCGGCAAAATTTAAATTAGTTAAAAAAACACTTTTTATTAAGGCTTGACTCTTTTTTGTGGTCATTTCAGTTTGTTTTTTATAAAAAAAAACTTGAGCACTTGATTAAAATTCGAATTGTTTAGGTACCAGAAAAAAAATGTCAACAACAGCGTTGTTGTCCTTTTAGTCTGGTACTTTTTTTTTAATATTTTACATATCGTGAACCTATATTCAAAATATGCCAACTCAAATTTGACGGAAATGAGTTTCCGATGGCAAATAGCTCCCCTATGTAATACCTATCTGCCATAAAAATTTCAGAGCAAAAAAATAATTTGTTGTCGTTTTACATCCATTTTGGTTATTCTGCTAACTTAAAGTACATATTTTTTTGGTGGAAATAAATGCCAACTCCCATTGTAAATTTCCAAAAATTTAAAAAAAATTAGACCACATATCTTATTGCATTTGCCATGCTAAACACGAATCTTGTAAAGATTTTGATATCTAATGACTGGTTCTCGAGATATTGCCGTTTTGAAAATATCGGTAAATAGTGTTAGCAAAAAAAAAAATTGCTTATATTTATGTAACTTTCAAACTATTTATCAGATTGAAACATTATGAATGGGGCAAATAAAGTCAATGATATAAGCTTTCAAAATAGCTAGTTTGGAGTGACCCTATTGCAATACAGCGTGAGTTACTAAGTGCCAAAGTTGACCACCCTGAGATTAAAAGGCTTTTGGAGCTAGTAATTTTTAAAAATATGCAAAGATTTTTAATTTTTTGTTCAGTTTTTGCAATTACCGTACTAAGGATAACAAAAACCAAAAAAAAAAAAAAAATTTAAAAATTTTTTCAAAAAAAAATGTATTTTTATTTTCCGACAAAATATGCCAACTCTAAAAAAATATTTGTTTTTTGATATAGTAATAAATGCCATCTCTCAAAAATACGCAAACAAGTGCAAAATATGAAAATTTTTGCATAGGTAAAAATTGTTTAGAATATTTAAACCATCTTGTGGTAGGTACATTTGTTTATTTTTGCAATAATATGCGAAATAACTAGTTTTTTAGCTCTCCTGAACAGTAAGCTTTTTCGAGTTGGCATTTATTGAATATAGTTCGACGATATGTAAAATACAGGCGTATGAATATTTAATATATTCGGCAAATATTCGTATTCGGTTCCAACCGAATACCGAATAGTAAATATTCGGTAAAATGCCGAATACACTATTCGCGACATCCCTAGTTATAAGCAAAGCACTGAATTTCAGATTTGTTTCACCTTAAACTGTTGAAAACTTGTTAAACAAGTTTTAAAAGCATGGTGAAATACCAGTTTTGTAAAACTTGTTGTTGTTTGTTTTCTTGTGGTGGGGTGCAGTTTAGTTGTTAGACAAGTAAATATTTGTTATTGCTTTTGTAACTGTGTGTAACGGTGTATAGTAAGTATTTTTAGAAACAAAATCAAATGAAGTAAAATAAAAACAGGGAAATATGTGAAATATTTTTTTTTGTATTGCATATAGGTGGTATAAAACAACAAAAACATTTTACAAAGAAATTTTGTTACTCAAAGAAATTGTACACTAAAAAAAATATTTACACTAAAAAAATGCTACACTCAAAAAAAAATGTATACATAATTTTTTTTTTATGAAATGCCACACTCAAAAAAATGCTGACAGTCAAAAAAATTTTACACTCAAAAAAATTTGATTGATTAAAAAAAAGTTTTACTCAAAATAATATATTTCTAATAAAAAATTTGTGATGCAATTTTTTGAAATTTTTTTAGAAAATTACTATCAGATGACATTGTGGAGGGTATTCATAGATTCGACCAAGTCGAACTTAATTTTTCTACTTGTTTTTTCTCATTTATTTTTTAATTTTTGGGAATTTATTGATTTAATCACTTAAATTTAGGGGGAAATAGGACAGTTTTAAACATTTCGATCTTCTGAACTAATGGCCCCAGTAACCTAGAATTTGGACTATAGGATCCTCTCGCGGAAATAATACTCTAAAGAAAGTATTTTTTTAAAATAAATAAGAAGGGGAAATGGGGGAAAAAGGGCAATTTGGTACATGTTCTATCTTCTGACCTAATGGTCCTAGAAACTTAAAGTTTGGACTATAAGATCCTCTAACGGAAAAAACATTCTGAAAAAAGTTTTTTTTAATTCTGATTCTAGGGGGTTGAAAGGGGGAAAGTAGGATAATTTGGTACATTTTGTATCTTCTGAACTAATGGTCCTAGAAACTTAAAAATTTGGACTATATGATCCTCTCGCGGAAATTATGTTCTGAAGAAAGTATTTTTTGAAAATTTTTCATTCAAATTTGGGAGGGAAATAGGACGATTTTTAACATTTTCTATATTGTGAACTAATGGTTCCAGAAACCTGAAATTTGGACCATAGGATCCTCTCGCGGAAATAATATTTTGAAGAAAGTACTTTTTTAAAAAGGCACTTCTAAGAAGGGGAAAAGAGGGAAAATTGGGCAATTTGGTACATTTTCTTTTCTCTGACCTAATGGTCCTAGAAACTTAAAGTTTGGACTATAAGATCCTCTCGCGGAAAAAACATTCCGAAACAAAGTTTTTTTTTCAATTCTACTTCTAGGGTGGTAAAAAGGGGGATAATAAGACAATTTGGTACACTTTGTATGTTCTGAACTAATTTTCCCAGAAACTTAAAAATTTTGACTATGGGATCCTTCGCGGAAATAACATTGTGAAGAAAGTTCTATTTTGAAAATTTCGCTTCTAAGGGGGAAAAAGGGGAAAGTAGGGTAATTTTGTGCCTGCTGAGCTAATGGTAGTAGATCCTTGAAATTTGGGCTGTACGATTCTCTCGCGGAAATAACTTTCTGAAAGAGGTACTTTTTGAAAATTCCGGTTTGTATCTGCTAAACAAATAGGACTGCACGATCCTCTCGCGTGGACTGCACGATCCTCTCACGGAAATAACATTCTGAAAAAAGTACTTTTTTGAAAATTCCGCTTTAAAGTGGGAAAAAGAGGAAGGTAGGGCAATTTTGTATCTGCTAAAATATGGTCCTAGATACTTGAAATTTGGAGTGAACGAACCTCTCGCGGAAATAACATTCTAAGGGAAGTACTTTTTCAAAGTTCTGGGGGGAAATCGGGAAAGTAGGGCAATTTTGAATCTGCTGAACTAATGGTCCTTAATACTTGAAATTTAAACTGTACGATCCTTTCGCGAAAATAACATTCTTAAAGAAGAACTTTTCAAAAAATCCGCTTCTACGGGGAAAAAGGGGGAAAGTAGGGCAATTTTTTATCTGCTGAACTAATGGTCCTAGATACTTGAAATTTGAACTGTACAATCCTCTCGCGGAAATAATATTCTAAAGGAAGTACTTTTTGAAAATTCCGGGGGGAAAAGGGGGTGAGTGGGGTAATTTTAAATCTGCTGAACTCATGGTCCTAGATACTTGAAATTTCAACTGTACGATCCTCTCGCGGAAATAACATTGTTAAAGAAAAACTTTTTTTAAAAATTATGCTTCTACGGGGAAAAAGGGGGAAAGTAGGGCAATTTTGTATCTGCTGAACTAATGGACCTAGATACTTAAAATTTGAACTGTACAATCCTGTCCCGAAAATAACATTCTAAAAGAAGTACATTTTTGAAAATTCGTTTTTAAAGGGGGAAAAATGGGGAAAGAAGGGCAATTTCGTATCTGCTAAACGAATGGTCTCAAAAACTTGAAATTTTAACTCTACTCTCGCGGAAAAAACATTTTGTAAAAAGTAATATTTTGAAAAATCCTTTTATAAGGGTGGTGGTGGTGGGTAGAAGGGGTTTAATAGGGCATTTTTGTATCTTCTGAACAAACTTGAAATTTTGAATCTGGATGCTCTCGCGGAAATTATTTTTTTAAAAATATATTTTTTTGAGAATTTTGGTTTTAAGGAGGCCCAAAAGGGGGAAAATAGGGCAATTTGCTAAACTTTAAATTGATGGTCTTAGAAACATGAAATTTGGAATATGGGATCATATCGCGGCAATAACATTCTAAAAGAAGTACTTTTTTGAAAATTTCGCTTTTAAGGGGGAGAAAGGGGGAAAGTAGTGCAATTTTGTATATGCTAAAGTAATAGTCCTAGATACTTGAAAATTGGACTGTACGATCCTCCCGCGGAAATAACATTCGGAAAGGAATACTTTTTTAAAAATTCCTCTTTTAAGGGGAAAAAGAGGGGAAAATAGAGCAATTTTGAATCTGCTGAACTAATGGTCCTAGATACTTGAAAATTGGACTGTACGATCCTCCCACGGAAATAACATTCGGAAAGAAATACTTTTTTAAAAATTCTTCTTTAAGGGGGAAAAAGGGGGAAGGTAGGTCAATTTTGTATCTGCTGAACAAATAGTCCTAGATACTTGAAAATTGGACTGCACAATCCTCTCGCGGAAATAAAATTCGAATGGAGGACTTTTTGGAAAATTCCGCCTCTAAGAGGGAAAAGGGGGAAAGTAGGCAATTTTGTATCTGCTGAAATAATAGTCCTATATACTTGAAATTTGGACTGTACGATCCTCTCGCGGAAATAACATTCTCATGGAAGTACTTTTTTGAAAACTATACTTTTAAGGGGAAAAAAGGGGAATTTAGGGCAATTTTGTATCTGCTGAACTAATGGTCCTCGATACTTAAAATTTAACTTTACGATCCTCTCGCGGATATAACATTCTAAAAGAAGTATTTTTTTTTTAAATTCTGCTTCTACGGGGGGAAAAGGGAGAAAGTAGGGCAATTTTTAATCTGCTTTACTAATACTTGAAGTTTGGACTGTACGATCCTCTCGCGGAAAGAACATTCTAGAAGAAATACTTTTTTGAAAGTTCTCCTTCTAATGGGGGAAAAGGTGGAAAGTAGGGCAATTCTGTATCTGCTGAACTAATGATCCTAAATACTTAAAATTTGAACTGTACGAGCCTCTTGCGGAAAAAGTACTTATTGTGGAAAGTTCCGCTTCTAAGGGGGAAAATGCGGAAAGTAGGGCAATTTCGTATCTGCTGAACTAATGGTCCCAGATACTTGAAATTTAGACTGCACGATCCTCTCTCTTGGAATTAACATTCTGAAAGAAGTACTTTTTTGAAAATTCCGATTTCAAGGGGGAAAACGGGGAAGGTATGGCAATTTTGTATCTGCTGAACTAATGGTTCTAGATACTTGAAATTTAGCTGAACGATCCTCTCGCGGAAATAACATTCTTAAGAAAGTACTTTTCAAATTTCTGGGGGAAAAAGGGGGAAAGAAGGGCAATTTTGAATCTGCTGAACTAGATTCTTTAAATTTGAACTGAACGATCCTTTCGCAAAAATAACATACTTAAAGAACTTTTTTAAAAATTCCACTTCTAAGGGGGAAAAAGGGGAAAGTAGGGCCCTTTGGGGGATTTTGTATCTTTTGAACTAATAGTTTTGAAACTTGAAATTTGGACTCTATAATCCTCTCGCGAAAAAAAAAAAAAATATTTTTTTGAAAATTCCGCCTCCAAGGTGGGGAAAATAGAGCAAATTGGTACATTTTTTATCTTCTGGAAAAATGGTCCCAGAAACTTTAAATTTGGACTCTAGGATCCTCTCGCAGAAAACAACATTTTTTGAAAATTCCGCCTCCAAGGGTGGGAAAATAGGGAAAATCGGTGAATTTTTTATCTTCTGAACAAATGGTCCCAGAAACGTGAAGTTTGGTCTTTAGGATCCTCTCGAGGAAACAACATTCCGAAAAAAATATTGTTTGAAAAATTCCTCCTCCACGGTGGGAAAGGGGGGGAAATAGGGAAAATCGGTACATTATTTATCTTTTAAACAAATGGTACCAGAAACTTGAAATTTGAACTCTAGGATCATCTCGCAAAAAAAACATCTTGAAAAAGTAAAAGGGGGAAAATAGGGCAATTTTGTATCTTCTGAACTAAAACTTTAAGTTTTGATCCTCTCGCGGAAATAATTTTTTGAAAAATACACTTTTTTGGTTTTAAGGAGGGCCAAGAGGGGCAAAATTGGGCAATTTGGTAAATTTTAAACTAATGGTCTTAAAAACATGACATTTGCAATATAGGATCACCTCGCGGAATAATATATTGAAAGAAGTACTTTTTTGAAAATTACTTTTTAAAGGGGGAAAGAAGGGCAATTTTGTATCTGCTGAACTAATGGTCCTAGATATTGAAGTTTGGACTGTACGATCCTCTCGCGGAAATAACATTCTGGAAGAAGTACTTTTTTGGAAAAATCTGCTTCTATAGTGGGAAAAAGAGGGAAAGTAGGGCAAATTTGAAATTTGAATTCTCTTGCGAAAACAACATTCTAATGGAAGTACTTTTTGGAAAATTTCGCTTCTACGGGGAAAAAGGGGGAAATTAGGACAATTTTGTATCTGCTGAACTAACGGTCCTAGATACTTGAAATTTGGAGTGTACGATCCTCTCGCGGAAAAAACATTCTGAAAGAAGTACTTTTTTGAAAATTTTGTTTTATAGGTGGAAAAGGGGGAAAAGTAGGGCAATTTTGTATCTGCTGAACTAATGGTCCTGCTGAACTAATGGTTCTAGATACTTGAAGTTTGGACTGTACGATCCTCTAGCGGAAATAACATTCTGGAACAAGCACTTTTTTAGTAAATTCTGCTTCTAAGGGGGAAAATGGGGAAAGTAGGGCAATTTTGTATCTGCTGAATTAATGGTCCTAAATATTTGAAATTTGGACTGTACGATCCTTTCGCGGAAATAACATACTAAAATAAGTACTTTTATGAAAATTCTGCATCTAATGGGGAAAAAGGGAGAAAGTAGAGATACTTAAAATTGGTACTTTACGATCCACTCGCGGAAATTACATTCTGGGAAAATAAATTTTTGAATTTTCGCTCCAATTTGGTACATATTGTTCCTTATGCACTAATGTTCTGTTTTGTATCTGCTGAACTAATGGTTCTAGATACTTGAAGTTTGGACTGTACGATCCTCTAGCGGAAATAACATTCTGGAACAAGCACTTTTTTAGTAAATTCTGCTTCTAAGGGGAAAAATGGGGAAAGTAGGGCAATTTTGTATCTGCTGAATTAATGGTCCTAAATATTTGAAATTTGGACTGTACGATCCTTTCGCGGAAATAACATACTAAAATAAGTACTTTTATGAAAATTCTGCTTCTAATGGGGAAAAAGGGAGAAAGTAGAGATACTTAAAATTGGTACTTTACGATCCACTCGCGGAAATTACATTCTGGGAAAATAAATTTTTGAATTTTCGCTTCAATTTGGTACATATTGTTCCTTATGCACTAATGTTCCTTAAAACTTAAAGTTTGAACTATGGGATCGTTTCGCCAAAATAAAATTTTTTGCAACTTTAAATCTACTCAAAATATAATAATTTAAAGGTCGAAACTAACAATTTTTATGTTTAATTAAAAATTAATAAGAATTTCAAGTAATAAAGTTGTTTTTTTTACAGCTAACCGGTAACGAAGTACCGGGCGAGTTAGCTAGTATATTAATATAAATGGTAGATGTAATCATACGTTGCACATAAAACTTAATCCGATTTCATACATTATTATACGTGACTATCTAATTATGTATAGGACTTAACTACCCGAGTAAAAAAGAGTTATATATAGCCGTGACAAATTAGATCCCAAATATGGTGGACACAATTGTTTCAAATATTATCGTCGGTTATCCTACAAGATCTGAACAGATAGTCTTATATATAATATGATACGTAAAATGGGTCTATCTGGTTTTATCAGTTTGATCCGGACTGATACAATATAAAATAAATTGAGACTAAAAGACATAAATATATATGGTTAGATATTGCTCTACATAAAGAAGATATTTTTTTATATAACATTTCATAAAGTGCATATGATTATATATAATGTTATCCAACTTATATGACGTTATAAGGAGCAATATATGATCAGTTATAACGGTTTTAAATTATATTTAATCGTATCAGTTTTCTTAAACTGATATAATTATATAGACCCAATTCACGCATCACATTATATATAAGGTTATCCCGCTAGATCATAAAATATACCCGTAGATAATTATTAAAGTAATTGTATCCGCCATATTTGGGATATAACTAGTCATGAACTTTTTTTCTTTTTTTACTAGGGTAAACAAAAAATCCAGTATCAATTTATGTATAATTATATATGACTAATATAATACCATTTAAAACTATATATGGTTCCATACTAAATAAATTTCCAACAAAAATAATATATATAATTATATGTGTCTTAAACGATAACATATCTGTGTTTGTATGGTACTATATATACGCAAATTTCGTCTAAACTCAATATATATTTATAAATGGTCGCATATGTAATGAAATATATATTTTGATATAATCATGTATAAAAAAAATATTTTTTTGACCAAACAACTAGCCATATATAATTATATATGCCAGTTTTTCAAAATTTATTTTTGTGTGTCAACATATATGGTTATACAAAAATTTTTATTGGATCATATAAGATTACATATGATTTTTGGGAACCCGAGTTCGATTCCCGGCCCAGTCGAGAAAAAAAAGTTTTTTTTTTATTTTTTTTTTAAATAGAAACCAGTTTTTTATTGCATTTAATTTTTTTAGAACTAAAAAATTTTCATTTTTGGAATTTTTGCAATCATTTTTAAAAAATTATTTTTCTTTTATATAGTTACTAGCTAACTCGCCCGGTACTTCGTTACCGGTTAGCTGTAAAATAAAAAAAAAAAACTTTATTACTTCAAATTCTTATTAATTTTTAATTAAACATAAAAAAAATTGTTAGTTTCGACCTTTAAAATATTATATTTTGTGTAGATTTAAAGTAGCAACAAATTTTATTTTGGCGAAACGATCTCATAGTTCAAACTTTAAGTTTCAAGGAACATTAGTGCATAAGGAACAATATGTACCAAATTGAAGCGAAAATTCAAAAATTTATTTTCCCAGAATGTAATTTCCGCGAGTGGATCGTAAAGTACCAATTTTAAGTATCTCTAATTTCTCCCTTTTTCCCCATTAGAAGCAGAATTTTCATAGAAGTACTTATTTTAGAATGTTATTTCCGCGAAAGGATCGTACAGTCCAAATTTCAAGTATCTAGGACCATTAATTCAGCAGATACAAAATTGCCCTACTTTCCCCATTTTCCCCCTTAAAAGCAGAATTTTCTAAAAAAGTTCTTCTTCCACAATGTTATTTCCGCGAGAGGATCGTACAGTCCAAACTTCAAGTATCTAGGACCATTAGTTCAGCAGATACAAAACGGTTCAAAATTCAAGTATCTAGGACCATTAGTTCAGCAGATACAAAATTGCCCTACTTTCCCCCTTTTCCACCCATAAAACAAAATTTTCAAAAAAGTACTTCTTTCAGAATGTTTTTTCCGCGAGAGGATCGTACACTCCAAATTTCAAGTATCTAGGACCGTTAGTTCAGCACATACAAAATTGACATAATTTCCCCCTTTTCCCCGTAGAAGCGAAATTTTCAAAAAATACTTCCATTAGAATGTTGTTTCCGCAAGAAGATTTAAATTTCTAATTTGCCCTGCTTTTCCTCTTTTTCCCCCATAGAATCAGATTTTTCCAAAAAGTAATTCTTCCAGAATGTTATTTCCGCGAGAGGATCGTACTGTCCAAACTTCAATACCTAGGACCATTAGTTCAGCAGATACAAAATTGCCCTTCTTTCCCCCTTTAAAAAGTAATTTTCAAAAAAGTACTTCTTTCAATATGTTATTTCCGCGAGATGATTCTATATTGCAAATGTCATGTTTTTAAGACCATTAGTTTAACATTTACAAATTGCCCTATTTTCCCCCTCTTGGCCCTCCTTAAAACCAAATATTTCAAAAAGTTTATTTTTCAAAAATTATTTCCGCGATAGGATCAAAACTTAAAGTTTTAGTTCAGAAGATACAAAATTGCCCCATTTTCCCCCTTCTACTTTTTTCAAGATGTTTTTTTTTGCGAGATGATCCTAGAGTTCAAATTTCAAGTTTCTGGAACCATTTGTTTAAAAGATAAATAATGTACCGATTTTCCCTATTTCCCCCCCTTTCCCACGGTGGAGGAGGAATTTTTCAACAGTATTTTTTTCGGAATGTTGTTTCCGCGAGAGGATCCTAAAGACTAAACTTCACGTTTCTGGGACCATTTGTTCAGAAGATAAAAAATTTACCGATTTCCCCTATTTTCCCCTTTTCCCACCCTTGGAGGCGGAATTTTCAAAAAATTTTGTTTTCCGCATGTTAATTCCGCGAGAGGATCCTAGAGTCCAAATTTCAAGTTTCTGGGACCATTTCTCCAGAAGATAAAAAATGTACCAATTTGCTCTATTTTCCCCACCTTGCACATTGGTTCCAAATCAAAATCTAGCTGGACAAAAGTCCAAAAATTGGTGTCCTTAAAATTGGGAATTAATAGTGCTAGGGGCAAGCTAAGGGTGTGTTCTGATCAAACTGATAACCATTTCTTGGAATTAGGTCTTTAACTTTGTTAAATATGCGAATGAAATAACATTTTTGGCATCCAATATTAAAAAAAAAAAAATATATAAATAAGTGTTCAACTAATAACATCATATTATCCATGTTACATCAATGGTTTCAAAACGGTTTATGTACAAGAAAGCTACAGATTTATACTTATTCTGTACATTAATAAAACGTTTATTATCGATCTTCTTCTTATATTTTTTGTATTTTGAAGTCTGTCCGTCTGTAGAGGACACGATACAGTCCAAAATAAAAGAGCTAGACTTCCGAAGTTTGCCACGAATATGTCTTATATTCCTAGGCAGGTTAAGTTCGGAAATGGATAAAATCGGACCAAGGGGAAAAAGGTTCCCCCTTGGAGAACTAAACCAACGTAAGAAAAATCGCATTTTTTGCAGGGTTTTTTGTACTTTAGCTAAGCAAATGCAACATTCTTCTCACAGATGAAGTTCGACATCGCAAGGGGAAGGTACTCCCTAACGTCTCCCACCAAGCCGCCCCTAAAAAAAGACGCCCCTGGATTTTTTTTATATTGTTTTTTTTTTACATTTTGGAGGGTATAAAAGATTCGGCACAGCCGAATGTAACACTCTCACTGTTTTTTTATTTTTTTTACATTTTGGAGGGTATAAAAGATTCGGCATAGCCGAATTTAACACTCTCACTTGTTTTTTTCAATTACACTTCTCGACAAAACAAATTTTTTTTTAGAGATTACAAAACTTTCAAAAAATAAGTTTTTGCATTTCATATATCTGTTCTGCATATAAACCATTTTTGTATTTTTGTCATTAATGAATTAGTGAAATTAGAAAAAAAAATAAATAGTTGTCGATTAGTGTAATCGACTTAGAAAAATTTAAACATGTTTTTTGAACTCAGCGACCCCAAAAACATATAAAACGGTGATAAAATAATTTTGTCCAGCTAGATTTGGACTTGGAACCAATGTGCCTTGGAGGCGAAATTTTCAAAAAAATATTTTTTTAATTTTTTTTCGCGAGAGGATCAGAGAGTCCATATTTCAAGTTTCTAAAACTATTAGTTCAAAAGATACAAAATCCCCCAAAGGGCCCTACTTTCCCCTTTTTTCCCCTTAGAAGTGGAATTTTTAAAAAAGTTCTTTAAGTATGTTATTTTCGCGAAAGGATCGTTCAGTTCAAATTTCAAGAATCTAACACCATTAGTTCAGCAGATTCAAAATTGCCCTTCTTTCCCCCTTTTTCCACCATAATTTTAAAAAGTACTTTCTTAAGAATGTTATTTCCGCGAGAGAATCGTTCAGCCAAATTTCAAGTATCTAGAACCATTAGTTCAGCAGATACAAAATTGCCCTACCTTCCCCGTTTTCCCCATTGAAATCGGAATTTTCAAAAAAAGTACTTCTTTCAGAATGTTAATTCCAAGAGAGAGGATCGTGCAGTCTAAATTTCAAGTATCTAGGACCATTAGTTGAGCAGATACAAAATTTCCCTACTTTCCGCCTTTCCCCCTTAGAAGCGGAACTTTCCACAAAAAGAACTTATTTTAGAATGTTATTTCAGCAAGAGGATCGTACAGTTCAAATTTCAAGTATCTAGGATCATTAGTTCAGCAGATACAGAATTGGCCTACTTTCCTCCTTTTCCCCCTTTAGAAGGAGAACTTTAAAAAATGTACTTCTTCTAGAATGTTCTTTCAGCGTGAGGATCGTACAGTCCAAACTTCAAGTATGTAGGACTATTAGTTCAGCAGATTCAAAATTGCCCTACTTTCTCCCTTTTCCCCCCGTAGAAGCAGAATTAAAAAAAAAAAAGTACTTCTTTTAGAATGTTATATCCGCGAGAGGATCGTACAGTTAAATTTAAAGTATCGTAGTTCAGCAGATACAAAATTGCCCTACCTTCCCCTTTTCCCCCCTTAAAAGTAGAGTTTTCAAAAAAGTACTTCCTTGAGAATGTTATTTCCGCGAGAGGATCGTACAGTCCAAATTTCAAGTATATAGGACCATTATATCAGCAGATACAAAATTGCCCTACTTTTCCCCTTTTTCCCACTCAAAATCGGAATATTTAAAAAAGTACTTCTTTCAGAATGTTATTTTTGCGAAAATATCGTACAGTCCAAATTTAAAAGTCTCCCGGACCATTAGTTCAGCAGATACAAAATTGCTTACTTTCCCCCTTTTCCCTCTTAGAGGCGGAATTTTCCAAAAAGTCCTCCATTCGAATTTTATTTCCGCGAGAGGATCGTGCAGTCCAATTTTCAAGTATCTAGGACTATTTGTTCAGCAGATACAAAATTGGCCTACTTTCCTCTTTTTCCCCCCTAAAAGAAGAATTTTTAAAAAAGTATTTCTTTCCGAATGTTATTTCCGCGGCAGAATCGTACAGTCCAATTTTCAAGTATCTAGGACCATTAGTTCAGCAGATTCAAAATTGCTCTATTTTCCCCTCTTTTCACCCTTAAAAGAGGAATTTAAAAAAAAAAGTATTCCTTTCCGAATGTTATTTCCGCGGGAGGATCGTACTGTCCAATTTCAAGTATCTAGGACCATTACTTTAGCATATACAAAATTGCACTACTTTCCCCCTTTCTCCCGCTTAAAAGCGAAATTGTCAAAAAAATTATATCTTTTAGAATGTTATTGCCACGATATGATCCCATATTCCAAATGTCATGTTTCTAAGACCATTAGTTTAAAGTTTAGCAAATTGCCCTATTTCCCCCCCTTTTGGGCCTCCTTAAAACCAAAATTCTCAAAAAAGTATATTTTTCAAAAAATAATTTCCGCGAGAGCATCCAGATTCAAAATTTCAAGTTTGATCAGAAGATACAAAATTTCCCTATTAAACCCCTTCTACCCCCCACACCCAAGCTTATAAAAGGATTTTTTAAAATACTACTTTTTACAAAAGGTTTTTTCCGCTTGAGGATCATAGAGTTAAAATTTCAAGTTTCTGGAACCATTCGTTTAGCAGATACAAAATTGCCCTTCTTTCCTCATTTTTCCCCCTTTAAAAACGAATTTTCAAAAAAGTACTTCTTTTAGAATGTTACTTTCGGGATAGGATTGTACAGTTCAAATTTTAAGTATATAGCGGAATTTTTAAAAAAGTTTTTCTTTAACAATGTTATTTCCGCGAGAGGATCGTTCAGTTGAAATTTCAAGTATTTAGGACCATGAGTTCAGTAGATTCAAAATTACCCCACTCACCCCCTTTTTCCACTGAAATTTTCAAAAAGTACTTCCTTTAGAATATTATTTCCGCGAGAGGATTGTACAGCTCAAATTTCAAGTATATAGGACCATTAGTTCAGCAGATACAGAATTGCCCTTCTTTCCCCCTTTTTCCCCGTAGTAGCGGAATTTTTGAAAAAGTTCTTCTTTCAGAATGTTATTTTCGCGAAAGGATCGTACAGTTCAAATTTCAAGTATTAAGGACCATTAGTTCAGCAGATTCAAAATTGCCCTACTTTTCCCATTTTCCCCCAGAATTTTGTAAAAGTACTTTGTTCACTCCAAATTTCAAGTATCTAGGACAATATTTTCAGCAGATACAAAATTGCCCTACCTTCCCCTTTTTCCCCCTTTAAACCGGAATTTTCAAAAAGTACTTCTTTCAGAAAGTTATTTCCGCGAGAGGATCGTACAGTCCAAATTTCAAGGATCTACGACCATTAGTTCAACAGACACAAAATTACTCTACTTTCCCCCTTTTTCCCCCTTAGAAGCGAAATTTTCAAAGTAGAACTTTCTTCACAATGTTATTTCCGCGAAGGATTTTTAAGTTTCTGGGAAAATTAGTTCAGAACATACAAAGTGTACCAAATTGTCCTATTATCCCCCTTTTTACCACCCTAGAAGCGGAATTGAAAAAAAAAACTTTGTTTTGGAATGTTTTTTCCGCGATAGGATCTTATAGTCCAAACTTTAAGTTTCTAGGACCATTAGGTCAGAAAAAAGAATATGTACCAAATTGCCCAATTTTCCCCCCTTTCCCCTTCTTAGAAGTGCCTTTTTAAAAAAGTACTTTCTTCAGAATATTATTTCCGCGAGAGGATCCTATAGTCCAAATTTCAGGTTTCTGGGGCCATTAGTTCACAATATAGAAAATGTTCAAAATCGTCCCCCAAATTTGAATGAAAATTTTCAAAAAATACTTTCTTCAGAACATAATTTCCGATCATATAGTTCAAATTTTTAAGTTTCTTGGACCATTAGTTCAGAAGATACAAAATGCACCAAATTATGCTACTTTCCACCTTTCAACCCCCTAGAATCAGAATTAAAAAAAAACTTCGTTTCAGAATGTTTTTTCCGTTAGAGGATCTTACAGTCCAAACTTTAAGTTTCTAGGACCATTAGGTCAAAAGATAGAATATGTACCAAATTGGCCTTTTTTCCCCATTTCCCTTTCTTATTTTTTTTTAAATACTTTCTTTAGAGTATTATTTCCGCGAGAGGATCCTATAGTCCAAATTTTAGGTTACTGGGGCCATTAGTTCAGAAGATCGAAATGTTCAAAATTGTCCTATTTTCCCCTAAATTTAAGTGATTAAATCAATAAATTCCCAAAAATAAAAAAATAAATGAGAAAAAAAATTGAGTAAAAAATTAAACGAAAAAAATTTTGAGTAAAAAAAAATTTGGGTGAAAATACCTTCTAAGTAAAAAATTTAAGTAAAAAAAATTGAGTAAAAAAACTGAAGAATAAAATACAATTGAGTGAAAAAAAATTTTGAGTAAAAAAAATTTTGAGTAAAAAAAAAATTGTAAAAAAAAAAAATTTGAGTGAAAAAAATTTTGAGTGAAAAAAAATTTTGAGTGAAAAAAAATTTGTGAAAAAAAAATTTTGAGTGAAAAAATATTTTGAGTAAAAAAAAAATTTGAGTGAAAAAAAAATTTTGTAAAAAAAAATTTTGTAAAAAAAAATTTTGTAAAAAAAAATTTTGTAAAAAAAAAAATTTGAGTGAAAAAAAATTTTGAGTGAAAAAAATTTTTGAGTGAAAAAATTTTAGTAAAAAAAATTTTTTTCCCCGAGAGGATACTGTAGTCCAAATTTCTAGTTTCTAGGACCATTAGTTCAAAATTCACCAAATTGCCCTATTTTCCCCTTAAAACCGGAATTTTCAAAAAAGTACTTATTTCAAAATGTTATTTCCGCGAAAGTATCCTACATTCAAAATTTCAAGATTGTAGCACCATTAGTTCAGAAGATACAACTTGCCCTATTTTCCCCCTCCCCCTCCCTTAGAAACGGAATTTTCAAAATATTACTTTTTCCAAAATGTTATTTCCGCGAGAGGGTCCTAGACTTCAAATTTCAAGTTTCTGGGACCATTTGTTTAGAATATAAAAAATGTACCAATTTGCCCTATTTTCCCCTTTTTCCCCCCTTGGAGGCGGAATTTTTCAAAAATATTTTTTTCGAAATTTTATTTCCGCGAGAGGATCCTAGAGTTCAAATTTGAAGTTTCTAGGACTATTAGTTCAAAAGATACAAAATCCCCCAAAGAGCCCTATTTTCCCCCTTTTGCCCCCCTTAAAATCGGAATTTCCAAAAATCCCTTCTTAGTGGGTGGTTTTGTCGGGAGCCGAACCTACGTTCCAAATTTCAAGTCTCTAGCTTCAGCGGTTTGGGCTGGGCGATGATTATTGCCAATCAGTCAGTCAGTCAGTCAGTCAGTCACCACACTCTTTTATATATATAGAAGAAGATTGGTATTCTTTGTGATAATGTGGATGCATTACTTTGAGTCTCATCGCCTGTTAAAATCATCAATGCTGCAATGTATAAAACAAGAGATACTATACCTTATTTTATACCTTATTTGGTAATCTAAGTTTTGCTGGGTACCAATGTTTTTAAAACCTGTTTAACGGGGTTTCAACACGTGAATTTAAGGTGAGGTGAATCTGAAATTTACGGGTTTGCTAATAACTTTTGAACCACTGGACCGATTTGGCTGAAATTTAAAACGAACTGGACCAGAGGAACGGCAAATATATTTGCCACACTTCAGAATCCTCAGAATTGCCGTTCGAAAGTTATCGTGTGTTTTATCTCGTAAATTCCAGAAAAACCCTTGCCGAAATTCACTCATTTGCTTATAACTTTTGAACCACTGGACCGATCGCTGGATTGCAATACCAACCTGAGCAGGATTTAGCTCTTTTGGTTTGGACTGCATCATGTCTTCAACAGACGGGCGGACATCGCTTGAATGAATCTTCAATCAACAATAACTTTTTTATTTTGACGATTTTTTAACGATTTCTGCAAATGGGATGACGATTTTTTTTATAAAAATCTTACATTTTTGACGATATCAACGTATGACTGAATTTCCGCTGCCGCCCTTTTGTGCGCCTATACTCTCTCATAACCGAAACCGTCAACCGCTTTGACATTGTTGTGCGGGGACTGTTAATTGTAAATCATAGATGTCCATTTCTTTACGCAATTGTGCCTTATGCTCTTCACACATATTCTTATGCTCATTTCATTTTTTCACATGCTAAACATACTATTTCTTATGTTTTTTCAAATGCACTAAAAGAAACAAATGATGCCATTCAAGGAATAATCTATTATCAAGTGAGAGTGTTATATTCGGCTGTGCGGAAACTTTTTTATCTCCAACACTTAAAAAAAAAAAATTCAGGGGGTTTTTTTTTGGGGGGGGAGCAGGGTAGGAGACGTTGGGGGACACCCTTCCTTTGCGATAGATGTTATCAAATGTATTTATTATGATTCTTGCAATTATTTAATCCAATTAATCATTATTTAAACACATTTTTTATATCCACGCCCACAAAAGGGGGCGGGTCAACATTTTTTATATTTTTTTTATCCTATGGGTCCACAGACAGGGTTTTGAGCTTCCTCTGACATCAAAATGTTAGATTTGTTTAACAAAAACACAAAAAACCCTGAAAAAAATGTCGTATTTCTGAGGTTGGTTTAGTTCTCCAAGGGGGAACTTTTTTCCCCTAGTCCGAATTTGCCTATTTCCGAACTTATGACCACAAGACATATTCGTGCCAAACTTCGGAAGTCAAGCTCTATTATTTTGGACTGTTGACAGTGGTTGGAGGGTATAAAAATGCTTTTGGTAATATCTAGTGTTTGGTAATTCCAGGACTTTTCAATTTCCCGGGAAACGGGAAAAAAATAATTTATTTTCCGGGAATCCCGGGATTCCGCCTCCAAGGGGAGGGGGAAGGGGAAAATAGGGCAAATAAGTAAATTTTATATCCCAGAAACGTGAAATTTGAACTCTAGGATCTTCTCACGGAAATAACATTCCAAAAAATATTTTTTGCAAAATTCCGCCTCCAAGGTGGGAAAGGGGGGAAATAGGGCAAATCGGTACATTATTTATCTTCTGAACAAATGGTCTCAGAAACTTAAAATTTGAACTCTAGGATCCTCTCCCGTAAAAAACATTTTGAAAAAAGTAATATTTTGAAAATTCCTTTTATAAGGGGGGGGGGGGTAGAAGGGGGTAAATAGGGAAATTTTGTATCTTCGGAACAAATGGTCCTAGAAACTTAAAATTTTGAATATAGAATCCTCTCGAGGAAATTTTTTTTTTGCAAAATGTACTTTTTTGAAAATTTTGGTTTTAAGGAGGGCCAAAAGGGGAAAAATAGGGCAATTTGATAAATTTTAAACTAATGGTCTTAGAAACATGACATTTGGAATATAGGATCATTTCGCGGCAATAAAATTTGAAAAGGAGTACTTTTTTTTTGGAATTTCCTCTTGGAATTTCCTCTAGCGGAAATAACATTCTTAAAGAAGAACTTTTTTGAAAATTCCGCTTCTAAGGGGGAGAAGGGGGAAAGTAGGGCAATTTTGTATCTGCTAAACTAATGGTCCTAGATACTTGAAAATTGAAATGTACGATCCTCCCGCGGAAATAACATTCGGAAAGGAATACTTTTTTAAAAATTCCTTTTTTTAGGTGGAAAAAGGGGGAAAGTTAGAGGGTGCTGTGGCTTAGTGGTTAGCGCGTTGGACTACTAGCCAGCCAGCCTGGGTTCGATTCTCAGCTCAGGCAGAACAACATTTTTTCAGATATTTATTAGTTTCTATTTATAACTAATATCTATCACAGCATCCTCCTTCGTTGATAAATAGCACTAAAACGTCAACGAAGTAAAATAATAAAATAATGGCTATAAACACAGCTTCAAAAATAATTCGCCAGATCAATAACAGATGGCGATGCAACAACTGTACTCAAAAATATCAACACGCGCAATTACAGTGTTGCCATATTGAAGCCCTTCTATCTTTCAAATCTTTCATCTCTCTTCTATCCCCTTTCCGAAAGAAGCATCACGGTTACATTAGTAATTGATAGGC